>CM035102.1:55190607-55593847 GCA_020205505.1 Panax japonicus | reverse complement strand
TTTTTGATACAATATTATTCTTGAATTTTACTCCACAAAGCAATATCATGTTGACAAATTGGACATTATTGAATTCTGGATAAATTAAATTGTTAAAGTTTTTAATATTATCTTTGATCTCGTTTGTTTGAATTCTTATATCATTGTCATCATCCTCATGCTTATATTGTGATGAAAGTCATTTTCGACCAAGGGTGCAAAGATGAACTGTTGATTGGTATGATTATGACCGGGGATTATTCGGTATAATCATGTCCGTAATGTTACAAGTGATGTGGATTATTTATTAAGCTGAGTCTCAATGACAGTTATTGGTATGATCATGAACATGAGTTCTCTTCGGCCAAGGGTGCAAAGATGAATTATTTTATAGCGTTATCATAACCGTTGATGAAAACACGAATATCTGTGGCCCGTAGTGCATGCATAATTCGTGGCTGTGATACTAATGAATATCCTTGGCCCGTAGTGCATGAATAATTTAGTGATGTGGATTATTTAATAAGCTGAGTCTCAGCGATAAAATTGATGATAAACTTTTAAATCATAGAAGATAGAAGATATAATGCTCTACTTGACTCTTCTAATGGATTGCTTATTCCGTTGCAGTTGTTGATCTAAAACTTGTTGTCTATTGTATTCTATCAGTTGTTATACTATTGAAGGCTAATGATAATTTATTTTGCATTATCTTAGTCATAATATTTCTTACTAGGCTAGTTGAGCTCACCATTTTCTTTCACTGTTCTATTCAGGAAATGAGAATATAGCTGAGACTAGTCGGGGAATGGATTGACGGTCCAGATGGTGATTTTATTAGTTCTCATTATTCTGTGAAATAATGTGATAATAATAGTAATGAGATTGAATTTGAGTGTGGATATTGTCTAGAAGACAATATCCGTGTTAAAACTCTCAGCTATGTTTTGTCGTATTTTACACGACAGTTGTATAATTAAGTTGTAGTTGTATTCTGTACTATGTATCTGGCAACCCAAGATGGGTGTTGTATACCCTATTTTCTAATTAGATTAGAAGGGTTAACAGATATCTTTATAAGATGAGTCTTATATCAGATATTAAGTAGACGTGATTCTAATGGTTGGAGAGTACGCTCTTTTTCTACAGAGATAGAAAAACTAGGGTTTTGCCAAACACCCATCTTCTTGAATACTTCTTCTTCCTTGGTGGATCACATCTAGAGGCTAAACACTTGGGTGGCTGACATTGATCAAAGGAAGAAATCAAACCCGGTGGATTCAAGTTGAACGCGAAAAGGATTTGGAGGTGAACTTGTACATGAGGAAGCTCGAATCTTCAAGGGTATAATTATTGTTCTTCAGTTTATTTAATAATTGTGCACAAAGGATGATCCGGGTATATGATTTGTGCAATTTGATTGCGTCCATGAATCTTACAAACCTAACAAAATTTCCTTAAACTCATCTCCTTTAAACTCTATTGAGTTATTTATTTTCCAATCCTTCTATCTAGCTTAGGTTATAGGCTAAGGTATTACGACCTAAGGTTTCTAACCTATAGCTCTGATACCACCTTGTGACAACCCCAAATTCGGGTACTTAGAACCCGTACTTGGTTTTACACGATAACATTCACACAACCTGCTTAATATATTAATAATTAAAAATATTACATCAGAGTCTCGCAATCCCAGGTACGATGACCTTTAATTACATTCTTACATAATAGGTATTGTATTATTATTACAAAACACTTTGTTAATATAAACAACCTTCTTCAACTACTCATCCAGCTTCCATTTTCCCTTGTCTTTGCCAAATCCTTCTATGCGTTCACGTTTCACTGAAAACATTTAATTCCAAAGTAAGAATGAGCATTCAACTGATCAGCAAGTAATATCATGCAATAAACGATGTATAAAAGAGTTAAATATTTTCTTTTAGTATACTTTTACAACGGATCAACTGTTGTAAAGTTATTGAAACAATTTCTCGAATGACATATCAAGTAGCTTATATTTTTTAAACGACGTATTAACTATAGATGCCGAGCGCTCAGTTGACCATGAACATTATTTTATTTATGCTAAAAATAGGTATAACAGTAATTCAACTGTATAATCGACTAACTCCTTGGCACGATGGGTGATCCACCCTTTATGCCCTTCATTGATCAACACTACATGCTTGTTTTCATTGCCTTATTGGCACAGTAAAAATTTCACATATAAGGGATGTTCATACTTAGACTTAAGTTCCAAACCAAAGCAATTTGGTCGGACAACTCTACCTATTTCAACAAGATGATAAAGACTTGTGATAAAATATTGTAACGTGAATCTAGTTGAAATAATTAGCTTAGACTCATTCGTAAACAATTTAGAAATTTTAGAACTTAAAGTAATAAAGAAATTTGCATACCAATGTCAAATTGTACAAGTTAGGAAACTTGCACAAGCATACAAATATAATTTACTTGCTCAAATGTAAATAAGTTTGAGATTCTCGTGAAATAATAAACCTCTTGCATAAAGAAAGTGCATAAGTTAGAGATACTTGCTCAATAAAGAAGTAAAGTTCAAATACTTTCTTTGAGTGTAGTTTACGATTACCGCTTAATTCTACTTTTAATATCCTACACATATATATTTATATATAGGTATCCATTAGTCATGTATAACAAACTCATATCTTCCAAGTATATATCAAGTACACATTAGTTATGTTCACGTATAACATACTACAATCAAGTACTTTATGCACACATTCAACCATACTATATACATATTCATTCATATGTGTAATACATATATACTACATAAATAGTTCTTGATTTTATTTTTCAAAATCTTGTTTTTGTTTTCAATACAATTTACTTTCAATTAGAATTTCTATATTTAAATTTTCTTAGTTCAACTAAATTATGTTTGGTCATGACATACACCATGTTTAACATGTATTGAAGCTTAGAAAAGTTAAACTAGTATGTATTAAACCTCAAATAACAAATAAAATGTCTTGGTGGTTCTGAAGGGTGGCGCGACCGCACTGCATATTAGGCATGGGAGTGGCGCGGCTGCGCTACTCTCTATTTAGCCCAGGACTAAATTACTTCAACTCTGATCTTTCCTTACTTTCCAAAATTTATTCAACAATCAGTATGATTATATGAATCCAAATTAAACTTTAAATGATTCTAATCAAGCTAGCTTCTCTCTTTAATAATAATTTAGTATAATACTTGATTTTCATTTTTAAACTTAGATTAACTAGTTTAATTTATGTTTCACTAGCTCAGACACCATATATGACATTTCAATCACAAATATAACATGTTTAATTGGTGTTAATAGAAATCAGGTTTAGGACTCTTTGTGCATTGGCCCGTAGTGCCCGTAGTGCATTGATGGACAGTTTTTGGTATGATTATGGCTATGGATTCTCTTCGGTCAAGGGAGCAAAGATGAATTATTTTATGGCATAATTAGGACCGTCGATGAAAACACGATTATCTTTGGCCCGTAGTGCATGGATAATTCGTGGTCGTGATACTAAATAATATCCTTGACCTGTAGTGTAAGGATGATTTGATGATTTGGATTATTTCTTAAGTTGAGTCTCAGGGATAAAAGTGATGAAAAACTTTTTAAATCATAAAAGATATTAAATTTTATTCTCTACTTGACTCTTTTAATGGATTGCTTGTTCCGCTGCTGTTAAACTTGATGTCTATTGTGTTTTATCAGTTTAACATTGTTGAAGGCTAATGATAATTTATCCTGCATTATCTTATTCATAATATTTCTTACTAGGCTAGTTGAGCTCACCCTTTCTTTCACTATTCTCTTCAGGAAATGAGAATATAGTTGGGACGAGTCGGGAAACGGAGTGACGGTCCAGATGATAACATTAGTAGTCCTCACTATTCTGTTAAATATTGTGACAATAAATGTAATGAGAACTCCATTGAGAGTGGATATTGTCTAAAAGGCAATATTCTTGTTTAAACTCTCACCTTGTGTTTTATCGTATGTTACACAACAGTTGTATTATTAAGTTGTATTTTGTATTTTTGTACCATGTATTTGGCGACTCAAGATGGGTGATGTATACCTATTTTGGGGGCGTCACAACTAATCTTTATTTCCCCCCAACAAGTTTAGAAAGTATTTTGACTTGGGCATTTTAATAAATAATTTTATAAACACAATTATAGAAGTCAAACTCAAAACTTTGTGAACATACTTCACCCAGATTTCATAGCCTCTGCTCTGTCCAGATTAATCAAATATAAACAAGACATAATTAATTACACTAATTCTTCTACATGCCACTCCAATTATAAAAAAAATATAATCACCATATAAAAATTACCTTTGATTTGAGTTTTCCTTTGTTTTTTTTTTCAATTAATGATCTTCAATTTCCCTTTCTTCTTGTTAGTCTTATGTGATTTCTTTGTTGGCTATGGTATATATAGACTTGTAGTAAACAGAGAAAAAATAAAATGACTGGAGTTTAGCTTAGTATTTATAAAAGAAACATTCATCGCTCAATGCGTATATAGGTTTGATAAATAACATAGGTCTATATTGATAGCTTTGCTTATTATGGTTATATCCTAGCTAAATATTTCCTAGCCTTGAACCTAGTTATCACATCTCCTGCTTCATAAGTTAATGACTCATCCATTAAACACAACACATGCTTCCTTTAATTTATCAGGTTTTTAAATACCTTTCATACAATTCACATTATATATAATGCAATTTAAATATACATAATGCATTTTAAAAATTCAGATAAAATATTCATAAATCATTTCCATCAAAACGGAAACTATTTATTAAATAAAAATATTTTATTTAATAAATTAATTTATTTATATTAAGATACTTTATTTCCCATAAATTACCTTATTAGCCACCATAATTTTCATAGAAATGGAAACTTTATAGATAATAAAATATTTAATATAATATTTTTAAAATAACTTAATTTTGCAAATTATTTTAATACTCTTTATTTATTTCCTTTCTTTTTAATAAATTATTTTTACTAATTTAATTAGTTGCGACAAAAATGTGTAACAATATATTTGTCATTTTGTAATCATACACATACAAAATTACATATATTCACATCTGCAATCTACATCAATATTTAACACAATAAAAATATTATTTTAATTTATTTATTTAAATTCTTATAGTTTTTTTTTCAAATTGTCACATCGTCACACCGTCTTTTAGGGCTGTTCATTTTTTTCGGTTTTTTTTGATTTTTCAATTTTTCGAACCGGACCGAACCGGTCGGTTCGATATAAAAAAGAGTCAGTCCGGTTCGGTACAAAAAACCGATATATACCGATTTTTCGGTACCGATTTCGGTTCAGTGATTTTAAGGTTTGGTAAAAATTGAACCGGACCGGTTATACCGGTTTTTTAATTTTTTATTAATAATAATAATAATAATAAAATAATGATTAAAATAATAAAAATAATAATTAAAATAAAAAAATAATAATAAAAATAATAATTATATTAATTTTTGATAAAAACCGGTACTGAACCGGTACCGCCGGTTCGGTATACCGGTCCAACCAGTACCGTTATCGGTATCAAAATTTGGGCGATTTTGATTTCGATTCGGTTCGGTACCGGTCCAATAAAAACCGATTGAACACCCCTACCGTCTTTCCTTGCTCCTTATTATTCTTGCTCATCACTCCCATAACTCATGCTTCTTTTCCTTGGCTATCACTCCTAATGTATAATCCATACACATAACCCATATATTACATAATACATTTATGATAACATATTACATATAAAATATTACACAATACACATAATATATTATCTTACATACATTAAATATTATAATGTATTATATTCCATATTCTTTTCCATAAAAAATAGAAGTTATATATTAAATAATAAAATAATATATTTAATATTATACATTTATTCTATTAAAATAATCTAATATCATAAATTATTTTACTACACTTCATTTAATGCGTACATTAATTTTGTATACTTTTAATTACTCCGCAGGTAGTAAATTAATATATTCACCACATCACGTATATACATATATACTACTACTCTAATATTCATATAGGCAGTATAATATAATAAAATATTTAATACAATAAATCCATCTTATTAAAATAAAATAAATTTTTAGAAATTATTTTAATTTACTTATTAATGGATACAATAATTATGTATCCTTTAATAATCTCTTTCCCTTTAATAAATTGTTTTCCACAATTTATTTTTTACCAAAACAAATATATGAAAACATATTTGCTCATTTTTTTTCTTTTTAGAAATTGTTTTCAACAACTTATTTGCATATAATAAATATAATAATAATAATAATATATTGATTATTTTACAAATCATCACATTGCACAACACATAATTACTTATACAATCCAATACTTATAACATATCGCATAATACGAATTTTATACATTTAAATTCTTATTTTAATATTTTTTAAAAACTCGAATCATCACAAAAATACTAAAATATCAAAAATACCAAATACCGAAATACTTGATTTACTATCCAGCTATTTCAATAAATAACGAAACTAAATGAAAATTTTAAACAAAAAAATTATTTTATAAATCGTTATTCAAGTTAACGGAGTAAGCCAATTTACAAATTGTTATTGTCCTCGAATATTGGAATATTATTCCAATTTTACAAAATGACTGAATAACTGAATGTTTGAATTATTTTGGTTAAAAAAATACAATTTGATTATGTTACTTGATTTTAAGTTATTGTCTGTGTTAAAAAATTTGACTCGAGAAAAATAACTTGACATAGGGTACTATTTATATCATGTCCGACCAAATATCATAATTCCTATCATTTGTAATTTAAAATTTGTGAACAAAATTAACCTTTATTTTTTTAAATGGCTATCAATCTATATTCACAATAAGATTACTTTGTTAATACTAGTTATACCAGTCCTACAAATTAATTTTGGGAATTGTTAAATCCACAACACTTTTTATTATTTTCACAAAAAAAGTGTCGTTGTAAATGTATAGCGACGGTGAAAATTGTAGCTATAAGATCTATAGCGACACTTTTGTTGTGTAAATAACATTTTTTTTGTAGATTTAACAGTTCCCTTAATTTTTATTCAACAATTTAAATAGTTTTATATAAAATAAACATAACATGACTAAACTATTAAATTATCTATAAATAATTTCACTCTAAATAAATACGTAACTAAACTTAATAAATCGCAGGAGTATTAGTAGGCTTGAGATCTGATATTAGACCTGATACTATAAACTTGCATAACATGGCTTGAGTGTTGCACATTAAATTGGAGAAACTGGGGGCAAAGATCCTACTGCTATATATTGGAGAGAGTTACCGTTAGATATGAGGGCTTTCAATTTATTTGAATTTCACGGGTGTGTGTGAGAGATATCCTACTAACTCTTGAATTTGAATTTGAATTTCATGTGCAGAGGCTTTCGATTCACATTATTTGAATTTCATGTGTGTGTGAGAGAGATCTTATTAGCTTTTGAATAATTTGTTCTGGTGCAAAATCTATTTTTCACCCAAATCTCAGATATTCTACATTCTCTTTCATCTCCCATTTTTCTCGCCTCCGAATCTCAGATCTTGGGCTTTCAATTTCTTCTTCTTCCCTTTCTTCATCTCTTGGCTTTACATCCCAGAACAAAATCACGACCTTTCACCTTCGTTTTAACCTTTTTTTTTGTAGCTAATTAGGAATCTATGATTTTGAAATAGTTCGGGAGTCTTACATGGATTTGAAAATCTAGGGTTTACGCCCAAAAAATCTTTGCCTCGTATGCTATCTTACAATCTCGGCATCGTTGTCTTTTTTATTTTACTTCTATTTACAGAAGTAGAAAATGTCATCGCTGGGAACTTGGAAGGGTGTATTGGAGATGGCAAAGTTCGTTGTATGCAACAGTTCTCATTGGTCTTATGTTTTTCTTCGCCAACAACACTCAGAATCTTCAGAAATTCATGGGCGCTGCGCTGTATGTATATGTTTCTCTATAGAATATCGTTCTGAAAATCTTCATTTCTACTTTATAGTTTCATAGATTTTCCTAAATTTTGTTTGGCTGTTCCAGTTCGGTACTGATGGCTTATGTGCGTGTACATGCAAGTAATCTAAAAATGTGTTGTTCATATAAACTTTGTTTGATTGAATGTTTGATTCATATTATATCACTGCTTTCAATGTTGGCTTAAAAGCAGCTTGTTATTTTGCAATTTAATTTCGAGAATTGCCTTATGAATAGGATCTCTGCTTTACTGTAGATACTTAATATCTTATTCTGCTAATTCTAGGGTTTACGCCCTTTGCCTCGTATGCTATCTGTTGGAGATGGCAAAGTTTGTTGTATATGTAACAGTTCCCATTGGTCTTATGTATTTCTTTGCAAACAACACTCAGAATCTTAAGAAATTTATGGGCGCCGTATGTATATGTTTCTCTATAGAATATCGTTCTGAAAATCTTCATTTCTACTTTATAGTTTCATAGATTTTCCTAAATTTTGTTTGGCTGTTCCAGTTCGGTACTGATGGCTTATGTGCACACATATGTTTTTAATCTATAAATGTATTGTTCAAATATAATTTTTTTTGATTTGTTAACTATTCGATATATCATATACGAATGTTGTGATGCAATTTCCTTTAACATCTTAGAAGAGATTTTATTATGTGAAAAGTTCTTAAATTCATGATTTTGCAGCATTTTCAAAGGGATATTATTCGCGGGGTTGAAGGTTTTGTTTCGGCAAGCAAAAAGCAACTGGAAATAGGTGTGTGATTCTGCTTTTTCAGATATGTTTCTTATAAATCATTGATGAAACTTTTTACCCTGAATTTTTTAGCTAGAAAGTTGGCCGAAAACTGTTGCAAAATATGGGACGGAGACACAAAGTGGTGGTTCTCCACTTGCAAGAGCTGCTCTTCAATTTGGTACTGCACATGGTTCAATAGAAAATGAAAAGAAAACTATGCTTCGGATTTTTGATGATCAGGTTATATTCCTTCTTGTTTCATGTATGTGAGAAACAATGTTGATCTTGCACTGTCATAATATAGCTTAGGAGGAGCCATTGCTTGAAACTAAAAATATTTGTCATTTTCTTTGATGTAATTTTATGAGCCAACCTAGAAATAAACATGTCAGCCATTGCTTGAAAATAAAAATGTTTGCCATTGCTAGAAATAATTTTTTAGCTAGAAAGTTGGCCGAAAACTGTTGCAAAATATGGGACGGAGACACAAAGTGGTGGTTCTCCACTTGCAAGAGCTGCTCTTCAATTTGGTACTGCATATGGTTCAATAGAAAATGAAAAAGAAAACTATGCTTCGGATTTTTGTTGATCAGGTTATATTCCTTCTTGTTTCATGTATGTGAGAAACAATGTTGATCTTGCACTGTCATAATATAGCTTAGGAGGAGCCATTGCTTGAAACTAAAAATATTTGTCATTTTCTTTGATGTAATTTTATGAGCCAACCTAGAAATAAACATGTCAGCCATTGCTTGAAACTAAAAATGTTTGCCATTTACTTTGATATAACTTAAGGAGCCAACTTAGAAATTAACATGTCTAGTGTTATGTTGCTAAAATTTCTTGAAGTATCATATGTTATGTGGACGTTGATTAATACTTATGCTAGTGACAAGTTCCAAAACTGCATGTCAACATCTATTTGTGTCCCACCCCTGGTACCTAGCACCCAGGGCGTGTTTCCTCTTTCTCTTTTAGGTTGCACCTTGTCACAAGCATTGTCAAGAACACAAAGGATGTCAGGAAAACTCTTTCCATTGTGAGATAAAAGTAAAATAAATGCCCATTGTTCTATCGAGATAAAGACTGGATAATTAACCGAGAGAAATAGTCAAAACCCTGAGAGCTATTTCAACGAGTAGAACTGCACTAGATTCAGTGAAGTAAATGTTTAAAAATAAAAAAATCTTCAATGTGTTTATCTGTTTCTTGGATGGGTACTTGGCTTCTCCATTTGTGTGCGAGTTGGTTGATCCTGAAAAAATCCACATCAGTGTGAGTCAAATGTTCAACGATAAGGTGGATTAGATTGCCTAAGATCCGATCCAAAAAAATACAGAAAATTGGGATAGGTTGGATACCTTATGGAGAGTATCTCCATATAAGGATTTGGTCTGCGCACTTTCAACGAGGGCAGAGCGTTTATTAATTTGTTTAAGAACTTTTTGTGTCCAGTCTTAGAGTATCATGCCTCCTAACTTGAAAATATGTCTGCATCCTTGTAGGTTTTTGAACCACCACGGTTATCAATAACAGGAGCTCCATATTGGAGGATGCTCGTCACTTACTCATCGTTATGAGAGACTACGGCAAGAGGTTTGCTCAGGTATTATTGAAGTCAATTCGGGTGTATTTTGTGTTGCGTTAAGTTTATTGATTTGTTTCTCTCTTCTTATTTCTAATTATTCTTTCAATAGACAACTGAAGTAATTAGGCGTCAAGCAAGATGCAAAGATCCTTCTGTAGACAGTGCATAAAACTTAAAAATGCAGAAGCAAGACTGACCGAGCATAGAACTTCTATGGCAATACTTCAGAGAGAAGCAACTGCTTCTATGTTGTCAGTGGAGGATCAGCAGCAAGAGTTGACTTCCAAAAGCTTCTTACCATGGTATTAAAATCTAGTCATAGATTTATATATTCTTGTGGGCAGTATAATGCTGAAGCTGAGTTTGTGCGATCTGGTACACACTCCTTGCTTGCCAAGTGCCTGCTGTGGACTTGCATGATGCTGTGTGCTAGATGCAGCATCTGCTGGCTTACTGGCATACGGGACTGCCCTGCTGGGCGCCAATGTTGTTGCCTTGCATAAATGAGCCAATCTTGGGTTTGCTTGCCAACTCTTGGCTCTTGTCACAGGGATGCCATACATCTTGGCATGTATGTGCAGCCGACCTGTTTGACAATTCCACTCAGGTTCATTGCTTCCCACAGGAGCCTATCGTAGCCATATCTTAAGTGGAAAATATCAGTAATGTCTTCATAGTGCTCACTTTTAGGCATAATTATGCCAATTTTAGCTCATGTCTTTTGCAAAAATTTACTTTTTGTCTAAACTTTACTAAAATATTTCTGGAATGAATTAATCTTGTCCGCTTGGGATGTTGGTTTTCTTTTTGATTCATATTATTATATCACTTATTTCAATGTTAGCATAAAAGCAACTTGTTATTTTGCAATTTAATTTTGAGAATTGCCTTATGACTAGGATCTCTGCTTTACCGTAGATACTTGATATCTTATTATGCTAATTCAAGGTTCAAAGTGAAGTCTTTTCCTTTTGATGACTTGGTAATTGCAGATGCACAGTAGTATGTCTTTAATGTGTAACAAGAAGACAGAACATATTTCTTGTTTATGCACATAATTAGCTTAGGCTACTATCACCTGAGGTGGTAATGTCTAAAATTACGTACACTTGAGCACACAAACAAATATACACGTGCCGATAAATGGCGTTGTACACATTTTATCGTGTCCAAGGTTGATTGCTCGAGTCTAGGGTGATATCATGCTTAAATCTCTAGGTGTTACCTATGGTGAAAGTTCTTGGATGGTGTTGAATAGATGATAAAAATGAGGAATAACATGACGATGATCTGGCCATCAGGCGATATTTTGAAATGTTTTCTTATTGATGTTATAACAAAGAGATCATATAGAATCATGTATAATATAGAATCATACTTTGTATGGATTATCCTAGTGTTCATGAAATTAATCATCAATAATATATAATATAAATTATAATCAATGCTGAACTTGGAGTTCAATAGAAAGAGAAAGCTATGGAAGTTAACATATTAGTTTGATAATGTCACATTAAGATGGCAAGGGTTGTGGCTTGTCGAGGTTGACTGTGCATATTTATTGTACTTAATTCTTGCATCATACTGAGGTATGCTTATTTATTCTTTTGAGTGTATTTAGTTACAGTATGGGATATTTTGTCTTACTACCCTGCCTTAACCTGTAGATGTATAATCAATAATCACGAACTGCTTTTATGAGCCTTCTGATGTCCATTTGTGGTGTGTTTCCCATGTTCGTTCATTTTAACTAATTTCATCCCTTACAGAAGTTTTTCATTTTGACACTTTGAGGTGGCCATTGCAAGGATTTTTTCCCAATTAAACCTTGAAAATTGGCACTTCTGTTATTGCTTAAATTAAAGATGTATTACTTTACTTCTTTAGGAGCTTACTCTAGATTTACACAAATGATGTGGTTTGCCCTTATGGAACTCTTGTTTAATTAAGTTTTCACAATTATTGACAATGAGGATCTGCGCCATATCTTATGAAATCTGAAGCCTTTGAAAATTTCCTTGCTTTATAGTCCGCCAATCGATCCGAAACTAAAAGAGAATTTCCTCCATAAATCTCCCGATACGGATGATATTTTTTCTTCGTCGATTGAATAACGTGTTTCTTCTTTTGTATAGTTTCAGCTAGTAAAGGTTCATGTTTCTATGTTGATTGGTGCATATGTCCAAGTGCTCATATAAAATAGTTGATTTATAATGCAGGAAAAATGTACATGAATTTTGTGCACATGTACTGTGGGGGCCTCAAGTTGACAGTCTTGAGGCTCCACATTTCCCCCTTTTTTTGGTCATAACATAATCTAAATACCGGGAAGTTGAATGATGGTTGAACTTAAATTCGAAATTTCCTTTTAGTTCCAATCCTATATTATGCTCTAGTATATTAAAACTTTTGACATGACTATTCAGATTCTATTACAACAAAGAAATGAGGTTATCTAGCTGGGAGAAGCCTGTAGAATTAATGATAGCAATTGTGGTGAGTCACATATTATCAAGGTGCTTACATATATCTTTGATATTCATTCTGTATCTATTCCTCCAGATTGTGTGGGTTAACAGCATATGGATTTAATTCCATCCACTTTCTTCTGTGCAAAGTTCATTTCTCAATTACTCATTCTTACATGTGTTATTTCTAATGCAAGCTTGGTGATGGAAGACCTTTTTATTTCTTCAAAGTGGGCCGTTTTTACTATTACGATTATGCACAATCATGTAATTATTTGCTAGTTTTTTGTAATGGAAAACTAAAATGTCTTAGAATTAATTCTAAAAATGGTTGTTTTTTTATAATTTCCTTTTTGCTACAGGGTTTATATTGAACTATAGAATATAACATGGTTACTTTAAACGCATCCTATTTTTATATTATAGGAAAAGTATATTATATTATATTATATATACATGTATATTTATACAAGTATATCTATATATGTAGTATATGTTATATATTATATTATATACGTAATATACATATGTATGTATACATACATATATTTAATGATTTGTTTAATGGGTTGACCAATATACGAGTAATATATAATTCTATTTTTTTTTGGAATATAGTAAATTGTTTGATTAGATTTGCTTAATGTGGTACTTCGTTGGTTGCTATTGATTAAATTATCAAAAATCATGTCTTAGTGATATTGATCTTGAATGATTTCTTTTGTGTATTTATTTTGTATGTTTGTTGTAATGTATTTAATATTCTATTTTATTCTATATTTTTGTTGGCACCATTTTGAATATGTATCGATATCTTTTTGTACGCTTTTATATATTTGTGCCAAGTGAAAATTTTGTAATATAGTACTATAAATGTAAGGCATAAAGTGTGTCTTGGAAAAGGTTGAGTGAATTTTTGTAATGTATACAACTCACAACTATGTAAGCAGAAGATGGGTGCAATATTGGAGATTCAGCATCTTGAAATTAGATCAATAATGATATTTGTAACCATGAACAAATTTTGACATCAAAAGTAATTCTTGAAATTAGAAATTGTTGTTTGATATGTTTAAATGATATTTTATTAATGTTATTTTTATAACTAATGAGATTTTCAAAATATTTTGTAGGTTATTCTGATAGAAGCAGACTTGATCACTTTAAAAGTCTTTACTTCTAGTAGAACAAGAGGTACTATTTATTGTTATATTTTTATTCTTATTTTTTAACTTAAATTTTTGTTTTAGAACACAGGTTTGACAAGAGTAACAGATTGGAGAAAGGTGGGAAGTAGTACGAATGTTGTAGGATTTAGATTTTGTGATAGATTTGAGGAGGGAAAGAGGGGTAAGTAGGTATAGGCGTAGGAGACTAATTTTATAGGTCCTAGATATTTAGAAAATAGATATTATATTATATTATATATACATATGTATTTATATAAGTATATCTATATATGTAGTATTATTATATATTATATTATATACTTAATATACATATGTATGTATACATACATATGTATAATGATTGGTTTATAGATTTGAGGAGGGAAAGAGGGGTAAGTAAGTATAGTCGTAGGAGACTAATTTTATAGGTCTTAGATATTTAAGAAATATATATTATATTATATTATTATATTATTATATTATATTATTATATTTATATTATATTAATAATATACACATGTATTTATACAAGTATATTTATATATGTAGTATATTATATATTATATACGTAATATACATATGTATAATTTTATAGGTATAGTCGTAGGAGATTAATTTTATAGGTCCTAGATAATTAGGAAGTATATATTATATTATATTATATTATATATATAAATATGTATTTATACAAGTATATCTATATATGTAGTATATTATATATATTATATTATATACGTAATATACACATGTATGTATTCATACATATATTTAATGATTGGTTTAATGAGTTGACCAATATACGACTAATATATAATTCTAAACTTTGTTTGAAATATAGTAATTTGTTTGATTAGATCTGCTTGAATGTGATACTTCATTGGTTGCTATTGATTAAACTACTAAAAATCATGTCTTGATCTTGAATGATTTCTTTCGCGTATTTATTTTGTATGTTGGTTATACTGTATTTAATATTCTATTTTATTCTATATTTTTATTGGCACCATTTTGAATATTTATTGATATCTTTTTGCTTTTTGTACGTTTTTAAATGTTTGTGCCAAGTGAATTTTGTAATGTAGTACTATAAATGTAAGACATAAAGTGTGGTTTGGAAAGGTTGAGTGAATTTTTATAATGTATACAACTCACAACTATGTAAGTAGAAGATGGGTGATATATTGGAGATTCAGCATCTTGAAATTAGATCAATAGTGACATTTGTAACTATGAAATTGACATCAAAGGTAATTATTGAAATTAGAAATTGTTGTTTGATATGTTTAAATGATTTTACTAATGTTATTTTTATAAGTAATGAGATTTTCAAAATATTTTGCAGGTTATTCTGATTTTTAACAGACTTGCTCAATTTAGAGGTCTTTACTTCTAGTAGAACAAGAGGTACTATTTATTTTTATTTTTTCATTTTTATTCTTCTTTTTTAACATAAATTATTGTTTTACAACACAGGTTTGACAAGAGTATCAGATTGGAGAAAGGTGGGAAATAGTACGAATGTTGTGGGATTTAGATTTTTTGATAGATTTGAGGAGGGAAAGAAAGGGGACAAATTTTATAGGTCCTAGATATTTAGAAAATATATATTATTTTATATTATATTATATGTACATAGATTATTGGTTTATAGATTTGAGGAAGGAAAGAGAGGGTTAAGTAGGTATAGTAGTAGCAGACTAATTTTATAGGTCTAAGATATTTAGGAAATATATATTATATTATATTATTATATTTATATTATATTAATAATATATACATATGTATTTATACAAGTATATTTATATATGTAGTATATTATATATTATATTATATTATATACGTAATATACATATATATATATATATGTGTGTGTGTACATACATATATTTAATGATTGTTTTATAGCTTAGAGGAGGGAAAGAGAGGGGTACTTAGGTATAGTCGTAGGAGACTAATTTTATAGGTCCTTGATATTTAGGAAATATATATTATATTATATTATTATATTTTATTTATATTATATTAATAATATATACATATGTAATACAAGTATATTTATATAATATGTAGTATATTATATATTATATAATATATGTAATATACATATGTATGTATACATACATATATTTAATGATTGGTTTATAGATTTGAGGAGGGAAAGAGAGGTGTATGTAGGTATAGTCGAAGGAGACTAATTTTATAGGTCCTATATATATAGGAAATATATATTATATTATATTATTTTATTATTATATTATATTATCATAGTTATATTATATTAATAATATATACATATGTAATTATACAAGTATATTTATAAATGTAGTATATTATATATTATATTATATTATATACGTAATATACATAAGCATGTATACATACATATATTTAATGATTGATTTATAGATTTGAGGAGGGAAAGAGAGGGGTAAGTAGTTATAGTCGTAGAAGACTGATTTTATATAATATAATATATATAAATATGTATTAATACAAGTATATATAACTATATATGTAGTATATTATATATTATATTATATACGTAATATACATATGTATGTATAATTACATATATTTAATGATTGGTTTAATGGGTTGACCAATATACGACTAATATACAATTCTAAACTTTGTTTGGAATATAGTAATTTGTTTGATTAGATCTGCTCGAATGTTATACTTTCGTTAGTTGCTATTTGATTAAACTACTAAAAATCATGTCTTGACCTTGAATGTTTTCTTTCGCGTATTTATTTTGTATGTTGGTTAGTATATAATATCTTATTTTATTCTATATTTTTGTTGGCACCATTTTGAATATGTATTGATATCTTTTTGTACGTTTTTATAAATTTGTGTCATGTGAAAATTTTGTAATGTAGTACTATAAATGTACGGCATAAAGTGTGGTTTGGAAAGGTTGAGTGAATTTTTGTAATGTATACAACCCACAACTATGTAAGCAGAAGATGGGTGCAATATTGGAGATTCAGCATCTTGAAATTAGATCAATAGTGACATTTGTAATATGAACAAATTTCGACATCAAAGGTAATTATTGAAATTAGAAATTGTTGTTTGATATGTTTTAATGATATTTTACTAATGTTATTTTTATAACTAATGAGATTTTCAAAATAATTGGCAGGTTATTCTGATTCTTAGCTGATTTGCTCAATTTAGAAGTCTTTTACTTCTAGTAGAACAAGAGGTACTATTTATTTTTATATTTTCATTTTTATTCTTCTTTGTTAACATAAATTTCTGTTTAGAACACAAGTTTGACAAGAGTAGCAGATTGGAGAAAGGTGGGAAGTAGTACGAATGTTATGTGATTTAGATTTTTTGATATATTTTCTAGATATTTAGAAAATATATATTATATTATTATATTTATATTATATTAATAATATGTGTATTTATATAAGTATATTTATATATGTAGTATATTATATATTATATTATATTATATACGTAATATACATATATATGTATACAGACATATATTTAATGATTGTTTTATAGATTTGAGGAGGGAAAGATAGGGGTAAGTAGGTATAGTCGTAGGAGACTAATTTTATAGGTCCTAGATATTTAAGGAAATATATAATATATTATATTATTATATTATTATATTATATTTATATTATATTAATAATATATACATATGTATTTATACAAGTATATTTATATATGTAGTATATTATAAATTATATTATATACATAATATGCATAAGCATGTATACATATATATATTTAATGATTGGTTTATAGATTTGAGGAGTGAAAGAGAGGGGTAAGTAGTTATAGTCGTAAGAGACTGATTTTTCTTAGATATTTAGGAAATATTTTTTAGGTTTGTAATATTCATGAACGCAATCAAATTGTACAAAATTAGCGGAAGCGTGGAAAATCAGATTTTTAAAATTTTACAAACCATATACCCGGATCATCCTTTATGCGCAATTATTAATTAGACGAAAAAGAAAGAACAAGAACCATACCCTTGAAGATCCGAGCTTCCTCAGGTACAAGTTCACCTCCAATCCTTGTCGCATTCAACTTGAATCCACCGGGTTTGGTTCCTTCCTTTGATAAACGTTAGCCACCCAAGTGTTTAGCCTCTAAAGGTGATCCACCAAGGAAGAAGAAGAATTCAAGAAGATGGGTATTTGGCTCAAACCCTAGTTTTCTATCTCTATAGAAAAAGGGACGTACTCTCCAACAATTGGAATAACGTATGTTTGATATCTGATATAAGACCTCTCTTATAAAGATATCAAGTAACCCTATTTAAAATAAGATATTATTTATTTAATTAAACTCTTTTAATTAAATGGGCTCCCTAATCTTATTAGGGATAATTAATTATACTCTTTTAACTAATTTTTCCTCCTAATCCTATTAGAAATAAATGAGAGTACTTATATTAAATTAATTCCTAAACTCTTTTAGAAATTAAAATAATAATAATTGTAATAATATTAATAAGACTCCTCTTATTAATTTATATTTAATATTTCTAAAATATTAAATAATAAATATTAAGTTATTTAATTTATTCTATCACCGTAGATTAAATTAAATATACTTAACATATTATTACGATTATGCCATTAACTTCTTAAATAATTATTCTTCCTTTTATGGTGTGACCCTTTAGGTTCTCCATATTAAACCGGTTGTGAATAAATCAATTAGAACAATTCTAATCTTATTTAAATAAATAAATTTAACAAATAATTTATTTAAATAAATAATATTTATTCTACAATATGGATAAGCCTCTCTAGCGATCAACGACTTTCCAGATAATATAGATTTCAACATTAATCATAAAAGAACCTTTGAGTAAATAGTTACCGTACAATTCAATCCTTCCACCATACAATGTCCCAATTAAATATAAGACATGGAATTACTGTCAAGTCTTAATTTTATTTAATTATATGTATTTCCACTCTTAAATGCACAACCCCAAATAATGCAAATTAGAAACACCTTTCTAATTTCATTATGCCTTGGCCAAGGACTACTGGGTTGTCATTTATCGAATCACATAGGACATTTCTCTTCTTTTACTAGAAGTGGTAGATTCTTTATTGATCATACATTATCTCTATGTATAACTTATTATACCCAAGCATATCCTTTGATATACCCTAAGGGTCTTAAGGAATAAGTCAAAGTATAACTCATCATACACAAGATACTATGATGATCTCAAGTCCAAGTATCACTTGTACTACTATCACTACAGGAATTCCTATTGACATGCAAGTAAAACTCCATTAGGTATTCCTTAGCGAGTCACGTTCAGTGAACTTATTCTCTAATAAGCACCTACATACTTATTTTAGTGTCTCCACACAAATGATCATGAGATCAATCATCCTCATCCAATGAGCAAGCAACGTATGTACCAATCTATCCGGATTCACTAATCCCCAATTTAGTAATCCAACGATTGGGAATTATTTTAGTTTTAAGCTTTCTAAGAATTTAGATCTCATTAGAATGATCATCATCATTATTCTAAAAGCATTGCTTAAAACTATGGGTTTATCACATACTATAAAACAGCATCATGTAGATAATTAAAAGCCTTTAATAAATTAATACTTTTTATTAATAAATGAATAAGATTGTTTACAAAGTATATGCTTTATCATCAAACATGATTGACTTGTGTGCATACTACTTTCAATATTTATTATATTATATTATATTATATTATATTATATTATATTATATTATATTATATTATATTATATTATATTATATTATATTATATGTATTAATACAAGTATATAGCTATATATGTAGTATATTATATATTATATTATATACGTAATATACATATATTTAATGATTGGTTTAATGGGTTGACCAATATACGACTAATATACAATTCTAAACTTTGTTTGGAATATAGTAATTTGTTTGATTAGATCTGCTTGAATGTGATACTTCGTTGGTTGCTATTGATTAAACTACTAAAAATCATGTATTGATCTTGAATGTTTTCTTTTGCGTATTTATTTTGTATGTTGGTTATACTGTATATAATATTCTATTTTAGTCTATATTTTTGTTGGCACCATTTTGAAAATGTATTGATATCTTTTTGTACGTTTTTATATATTTGTGGCATGTGAAAATTTTGTAATGTAGTACTATAAATGTAAGGCATAAAGTGTGGTTTGGAAAGGTTGAGAGAATTTTTGTAATGTATACAACTCACAACTTTGTAAGCAGAAGATGGGTGCAATATTGGAGATTCAACATCTTAAAATTAGATCAATAGTGACATTTGTAATTATGAACAAATTTTGACATCAAAGGTATTTATTAAAATTAGAAATTGTTGTTTGATATGTTTAAATGATATTTTACTAATGTTATTTTTATAACTAATGAGATTTTCAAAATATTTTGCAGGTTATTTTGATTCTTAGCTGATTTGCTCAATTTAGAAGTCTTTTACTTCTAGTAAAACAAGAGGTACTATTTATTTTTATATTTTCATTTTTATTCTTTTTTTAACATAAATTTCTGTTTTAGAACACAGGTTTGACAAGAGTAGCAGATTGGAGAAAGGTGAGAAGTAGTACGAATGTTGTGGGATTTAAATTTTTTGGTAGATTTGAGGAGGGTTAGAGAGGGGTAAGTAGGTATATGCGTAGAAGACTAATTTTATAGGTCCTAGATATTTAGAAAATATATATTATATTATTATATGTACATGTGTATTTCTACAAGTATATCTATATATGTAGTATATTATATATTATATTATATTATATACGTAATATACATATATTTAATGATTGGTTTATAGATTTGAGGAGGGAAAGAGAGGGGTAAGTAGGTATAGTCGAAGGAGACTAATTTTATAGGTCATATATATAGGAAATATATATATTATTCTATTATATTATCATAGTTATATTATATTAATAATATATACATATGTATTTATACAAGTATATTTATAAATGTAGTATATTATATATTATATTATATACGTAATATACATAAGCATGTATACATACATATATTTAATGATTGATTTATAGATTTGAGGAGGGAAAGAGAGGGGTAAGTAGTTATAGTCGTAGAAGACTGATTTTATATAATATAATATATATAAATATGTATTAATACAAGTATATATAACTATATATTAGTATATTATATATTATATTATATACGTAATATACATATGTATGTATAATTACATATATTTAATGATTGGTTTATTGGGTTGACCAATATACAACTAATATACAATTCTAAACTTTGTTTGGAATATAGTAATTTGTTTGATTAGATCTGCTTGAATGTGATACTTTTGCTGGTTGCTATTGATTAAACTACTAAAAATCATGTCTTGATCTTGAATGTTTTCTTTCGCGTTTTTATTTTGTATGTTGGTTATACTGTATATAATATTCTATTTTATTCTATATTTTTGTTGGCACCATTTTGAATATGTATTGATATCTTTTTGTACGTTTTTATATATTTGTGTCATGTGAAAATTTTGTAATGTAGTACTATAAATGTACGGCATAAAGTGTGGTTTGGAAAGGTTGAGTGAATTTTTGTAATGTATGCAACTCACAACTATGTAAGCAGAAGATGGGTGCAATATTGGAGATTCAGCATCTTGAAATTAGATCAATAGTGACATTTGTAACTATGAACAAATTTCGACATCAAAGGTAATTATTGAAATTAGAAATTGTTGTTTGATATGTTTAAATGATATTTTACTAATGTTATTTTTATAACTAATGAGATTTTCAAAATATTTTGCAGGTTATTTTTATTCTTAGCTGATTTGCTCAATTTAGAAGTCTTTTACTTCTAGTAGAACAAGAGGTACTATTTATTTTTATATTTTCATTTTTATTCTTCTTTTTTAACATAAATTTTTGTTTTAGAACACAGGTTTGACAAGAGTAGCAGATTGGAGAAAGGTGGAAAGTAGTACGAATGTTATGGGATTTAGATTTTTTGATAGATTTGAGGAGGGAAAGAAAGGGTAAGTAAGTATAGGCGTAGGAGACAAATTTTATAGGTCCTAGATATTTAGAAAATATATATTATATTATATTATAATATATTATATGTACATAGATTATTGGTTTATAGATTTGAGGTGGGAAAGAGAGGGTTAAGTAGGTATAGTAGTAGCAGACTAATTTTATAGGTACTAGATATTTTGGAAATATGTATTATATTATTATATTTATATTATATTAATAATATATGTGTATTTATACAAGTATATTTATATATGTAGTATATTATATATTATATTATATTATATACATAATATACATATATATATATATATATATATATATATATATATATATATGTATACATACATATATTTAATGATTGCTTTATAGATTTGAGGAGGGAAAGAGAGGGGTAAGTAGGTATAGTCGTAGGAGACTAATTTTATAGGTCCTAGATATTTAGGAAATATATAATATATTATATTATTATATTATATTTATATTATATTAATAATATATTCATATGTATTTATACAAGTATATTTATGTATGTAGTATATTATATATTATATTATATACGTAATATACATAAGCATGTATACATACATATATTTAATGATTGGTTTATAGATTTGAGGAGAGAAAGAGAGGGGTAAGTAGTTATAGTCGTAAGAGACTGATTTTTCTTAGATATTTTGGAAATATATATTATATTATATTATATATAAATATGTATTAATACAAGTATATAGCTATATATGTAGTATATTATATATTATATTATATACGTAATATACATATATTTAATGATTGGTTTAATGGGTTGACCAATATACGACAAATATACAATTCTAAACTTTGTTTGGAATATAGTAATTTGTTTGATTAGATCTGCTTGAATATGATACTTCGTTGGTTTCTATTGATTAAACTACTAAAAATCATGCCTTGATCTTGAATGTTTTCTTTCGCGTATTTATTTTGTATGTTGGTTATACTGTATATAATATTCTATTTTAGTCTATATTTTTGTTGGCACCATTTTGAATATGTATTGATATCTTTTTGTACGTTTTTATATATTTGTGTCATGTGAAAATTTTGTAAAGTAGTACTATAAATGTAAGGCATAAAGTGTGGTTTGGAAAGGTTGAGAGAATTTTTGTAATGTATACAACTCACAACTTTGTAAGCAGAAGATGGGTGCAATATTGGAGATTCAACATCTTAAAATTAGATCAATAGTGACATTTGTAATTATGAACAAATTTTGACATCAAAGGTATTTATTAAAATTAGAAATTGTTGTTTGATATGTTTAAATGATATTTTACTAATGTTATTTTTATAACTAATGAGATTTTCAAAATATTTTGCAGGTTATTTTGATTCTTAGCTGATTTGCTCAATTTAGAAGTCTTTTACTTCTAGTAAAACAAGAGGTACTATTTATTTTTATATTTTCATTTTTATTCTTTTTTTAACATAAATTTCTGTTTTAGAACACAGGTTTGACAAGAGTAGCAGATTGGAGAAAGGTGAGAAGTAGTACGAATGTTGTGGGATTTAAATTTTTTGGTAGATTTGAGGAGGGTTAGAGAGGGGTAAGTAGGTATATGCGTAGGAGACTAATTTTATAGGTCCTAGATATTTAGAAAATATATATTATATTATTATATGTACATGTGTATTTCTACAAGTATATCTATATATGTAGTATATTATATACGTAATATACATATATGTATGTTTACATACATATATTTAATGATTGGTTTATAGATTTGAGGAGGAAAAGAGAGGGGTAAGTAGGTATAGTCGTAGGAGACTAAGTTTATAGGTCCTAGATATTTAGGAAATTTATATTATATTATATTATTATATAATTATAATATTATATTATTATATTTATATTATTATATAATTATAATATTATATTATTATATTTATATTATATTAATAACTAGCTGGGTCCCGTGCCTCCGGCACTGTATGGACAATATGATTTATCTCAAACTTTGAGTGAGCGGGAAATTTAAAGTCATTTGTATTTTATTAAATTATTATTAGATTATTAGATAGATAGATAGATATATTTTATTAGATAGATGTATGAACGGTGGGATTTATCCCAAACTTTGGACGACCCAGATGATTTATTGAGTGAGCGGGAAATTCAAAATCATTTGTATTTTATTAGATAGATATATACATATTTATTTATACAAGTATATTTATATATGTAGTATATTATTTATTATATTATATACGTAGAGTCCTGATATGAAACTCACCCCTTATCCAACTCACCCGAGCATAATCACATTTAGCGACGGACCCGGCGCTGGTTCGGTAATACAATCGTCGTCTATACTTTTAGCGACGTTATATGTTGTTCGTCGCTAAAAGTATAGACGACAGTTGTATTATCGAACCGTCGTTAAAATGGGGTGAGCTCGGGTGAGCTTAAGATCCGGACCGTATATACGTAATATACATATGTATGTATACATACATATATTTATTGATTGGTTTATAATAGATTTGAGGAGGGAAAGAGAGGGGTAAGTAGGTATAGTCGTAGGAGACTAATTTTATAGGTTCTAGATATTTAGGAAATATATATTATATTATTTTATTATATTTATATTATATTAATAATATATACATATGTATTTATACAAGTATATTTATATATGTAGTATATTATACATTGTATTATATACGTAATATACATATGTATGTATACATGCATATATTTAATGATTGGTTTATATAGATTTGAGGAGGGAAAGAGGGGTAAGTAGGTATAGTCGTTAGAGACTAATTTTATTGGTCCTAGATATTTAGCTAATATATATTATATTATATTATGTATAAATATGTATTTATACAAGTATATATATATATATATATATATATAGTATATTATATACGTAATATACATATATATATATATATATATATATATATAGAAATGATCAAGTAAGGGATCCCTTACTTTCTTAAAATGAGAGACTTTTTTTTTGCTTTTTTTTTAAAAACAAATAAAAAAAGTTTAATATTTTATGGAACTGAAATTTTTTCATAATATAATGTTTTGGGTGTAATTTGGATACCTATACCAAAAAATATATGTACAGTCTGCACAGATTGTACATACCTATTTTGTTATACGTATCCAAATCACATCCAAAACAATTTATTGTATAAAAATTTTAGTTCAATAAAATATTGAACTTTTTTTTAGTTGTTTTAAAAAAAAGCCCAAAAAAAAAGTCTCATTTTAAGAAATTAAGGAATCCCTTACAGGATTCGGACCATATATATATATATATAGAAATAGGATCAGGTCCGGACCTCCCGGACGGGAGAAAATCTGGACCCAAAAATTATTTTTTTTTTTTTGGGTAGAACAACTAAAAAAAAATTATGGAACTGAAATTTTTCCATAATACATTGTTTTGGGCGTGTTTTTAATACCTACACCAACCAATGTATGTACAGTCTGCCCGGACTGTACAGAAATGTTTTGGTATAGGCATCCAAATCACGCCCAAAACACTGTATTATGTAAAAATTCCAATTCCATAATTATTATTTTTTTTAGTTGTTTAAAAAAAAAAGCAAAAAAAAAAGTCCGTATTTTAATAGAGTCCGGGATCCCGGACTGGATCCGGACTCTATATATATATATATATATATATATATATAATGATTGATTTAATAGGCTGACCAATATACGACTAATATATAATTCTAAATTTTGTTTGAAATATAGTAATTGGGAAAAGGGTCAAAAAAGCCCCTGATGTTTACCCCGATGTCCCACTTGCACCCTAAACTATTTTTTTCTTCTAAAAGTACCTTTAACGTTACATTTTTGGGTTGCTTGTGCCCCTGCCGTTAACAGAATACAAACGGTGTTAAAGTCTGATGACGTGGCAGGCTTAATTAAAAAATATATTTTAAATAAAACAATATATATCATTTAATCAAAAAAAATGCTAAAATTAAAAATAAAAAAAAACATAACATATTTACAAAAAAATTTTAAAACAGATTTGATTAAAAAAAACATAATTTTTTTAAAAATAGAATTTGTTTAAAAACAAATTTTTTTTAAAAAATGAAAGCAGATTTTTTTAAAAAAATAGAATTTGCTTAAAAATAACCTTTTTTAGAAAACGAAAGCAGTTTTTTAAAAAAAATAGTTTTTTTAAAAAAACAAACTTTTTAAAAAAAGCGAAACTTTTTTAAAAGCAGTTTTTTTTAAAAATAAAACAAAATTTTTTTAAAATAGCTTTTTAAAAAAAAACAGAAATTTTTTAAAACAATTTTTTTTTAAAAAGCATAATTTTTTAAAAAAATAGAATTTTTTTAAAACAAACATTTTAAAAAAAATGAAAGCAGATTTTTAAAAAAAAATAGAATTTGCTTAAAAACAACCTTTGTTTAGAAAACGGAAGCAGATTTTTTTTAAAAAAAGTAGATTTTTTTAAAAAAACAAACTTTTTTAAAAAAACGGAACTTTTACAAAAGCAGTTTTTTTAAAAAAAATAGAATTTTTAAAAAACAACTTTTTAAAAAAAACAGATTTTTTTTAAAAATAGATTTTTTTTAAAACAAAGTTTTTAAAAAACGTAACTTTTTTAAAAGTTCATTTTTTTTTAAAAATAGAATTTTTTAAAAAACATATTTTTTTAAAAAAAAGGGAACTCTTTTAAAAATAGTTTTTTAAAAAAAACAGAATTTTAGTATAATAGAATTTTTTTAAAAAAAGTCTTTTTTAAAAAATAGAATTTTTTTTAAAAATAGAATATTAGTATTTTAGTATTTTTTTAATTAGTATTTTAGTATTATTTTTTAATTAGTATTTGATGTAAATATGTTATATTTTGAATTTTAGTATTTTGATTAAATGATGTAAATATGTTATACAACTTATTTTATTTAATTAGTTGTTTTGATTAGTTAACAAAATAATTTGAATTTTATTATCTTGATTAAATTCTGTAAATATGTTATGCTTTTTTTTTTTTTTGAATTTTAGCATTTTTTGTTTTGATTAAATGATATATATTGTTTTATTTAAAATATATTTTATAATTAAGCCTGCCACGTCATCAGATTTTAACACCGTTTGTATTCTGTTAACGGCAGGGGCACAAGCGACTCAAAAATATAACGTTAAGGGTACTTTTGGATAAAAAAATTAATTTAGGGTGCAAGTGGGACATCGGAGTAAACATCAGGGGTTTTTTGACCCTTTTCCCTATAGTAATTTGTTTGATTAGATCTGCTTGAATGTGATACTTCGTTGGTTGTTATTGATTAAACTACTAAAAATCATGACTTGATCTTGAATGATTTCTTTCGTGTATTTATTTTGTATGTTGGTTATACTGTATTTAAGATTCTATTTTATTCTTTATTTTTGTTGGCACCATTTTGAATATGTATTGATATCTTTTTGTATGTTTTTATATGTTTGTGCCAAGTAAAAATTTTGTAATGTAGTACTATAAATGTAAGGCATAAAGTGTGGTTTAGAAAGGTTGAGTGAATTTTTGTAATGTATACAACTCACAACTTTGTAAGCAGAAGATGGGTGCAATATTGGAGATTCGGCATCTTGAAATTAGATCAATAGTGACATTTGTTACTATGAACAAATTTCGACATCAAAGGTAATTATTGAAATTAGAAATTGTTGTTTGATATGTTTAAATGATATTTTACTAATGTTATTTTTATAACTAATGAGATTTTCAAAATATTTTGTAGGTTATTCTGATTCTTAGCAGACTTTCTCAATTTAGAAGTCTTTTACTTCTAGTAGAACAAGAGGTACTATTTATTTTTATATTTTCTTTTTTGTTCTTTTTTTAACATAAGTTTCTTTTTTAGAACAAAGGTTTGACAAGAGTAACAGATTGGAAAAAGATGGGAAGTAGTACGAATGTTGTGAGATTTAGATTTTTTGATAGATTTGAGGAGGGAAAGAGAGGGGTAAGTAGGTATAGGCATAGGAGACTAATTTTATAGGTAATATTTAGAAAATATATTATATTATATGTACATATGTATTTATACAAGTATATCTATATATGTAGTATATTATATATTATATTATATATTATATACGTAGAGTCTGGATCTTAAGCTCATGCCTTATCCAACTCACCCGAGCCCGCCCACCCCCCCCTTTAGCGATGTTCCCGACGACGATTCGGTTATACAACTGTCATTTATACTTATAGCAACGCTATATGTTGTCCTTCGCTAAAAATATAGACGACAGTTGTATGACCGAACCGTCGTTAAAGAGGGGGTGAGCTCGGGTGAGTTGGATAAGAGGTGAGCTTAATATCCGGACCGTATATACGTAATATACATATGTATGTATACATACATAAATTTAATGATTGGTTTAATGGGTTTACCAATATACGACTAATATATAATTGTAAACTTTGTTTGGAATATAGTAATTTGTTTGATTAGATCTGCTTGAATGTGATACTTCGCTGGTTGTTATTGATTAAACTACTAAAAATCATGTCTTGATCTTGAATGATTTCTTTCGTGTATTTATTTTGTATGTTGGTTATACAGTATTTAATATTCTATTTTATTCTATATTTTTGTTGGCACCATTTTGAATATGTATTGATATCTTTTTGTACGTTTTTATATGTTTGTGCCAAGTGAAAATTTTATAATGTAGTACTATAAATGTAAAGCATAAAGTGTGGTTTGGAAAGGTTGAGTGAATTTTTGTAATGTAAACAACTCACAACTTTGTAAGCAGAAGATGGGTGCAATATTGGAGATTCAGCATATTGAAATTAGATCAATAGTCACATTTGTAACTATAAACAAATTTCGACATCAAAGGTAATTATTGAAATTAGAAATTGTTGTTTGATATATTTAAATGATATTTTACTAATGCTATTTTTATAACTACGGAGATTTTCAAAATATTTTGCAGGTTATTCTGATTCTTAGTAGACTTGCTCAATTTAGAAGTCTTTACTTCTAGTAGAACAAGTGGTACTATTTATTTTTATATTTTCATTTTTATTCTTCCTTTTAAACATAAATTTCTGTTTTAGAACACAGGTTTGACAAGAGTAGCAGATTGGAGAAAGGTAGGAAGTAGTACGAATGTTGTAGGATTTAGATTTTTTGATAGATTTAAGGAGGGAAAGAGAGGGGGTATAGGCGTAGGAGACTAATTTTATAGGTCCTAAATATTTAGAAAATATATATTATATTATATTATATTATATTATATTATATTATATTATTATATTATATTATTATATTTATATTATATTAATAATATTTACATATGTATTTATACAAGTATATTTATATATGTAGTATATTATATATTATATTTTATGTATAATATACATATGTATACATATGTATATTTAATGATTGGTTTAAAGATTTGAGGAGGGAAAAAGAGGGGTAAGTAAGTATAGTCGCAGGAGACTAATTTTATAGGTCCTAGATATTTAGAAAATATATATTATATTATATTATACATAAATATGTATTTATACAAGTATATCTATATATGTAATATACATATGTATGTATACATATATATATATATATATATATATATATATATATATATATATATATTTAATGATTGATTTAATGGGTTGACCAATATACGACTAATATATAATTCTAAACTTTGTTTGGAATATAGTAATTTGTTTGATTATATCTGCTTCAATGTGATACTTTGTTGGTTGCTATTGATTAAACTACTAAATATCATGTCTTGATCTTGAATGATTTCTTTCGCGTATTTATTTTGTATGTTAGTTATACTGTATTTAATATTCTAATTTATTCTATATTTTTGTTGGCACCATTTTTAATATGTATTGATATCTTTTTGTACGTTTTTATATGCTTGTGCGAAGTGAAAATTTTGTAATGTAGTACTATAATTGTAAGGCATAAAGTGTTGTTTGGAAAGGTTTAGTGAATTTTTGTAATGTATACAACTCACAACTATGTAAGTAGAAGATGGGTGCAATATTGGAGATTCAACATCTTGAAATTAGATCAATAGTGACATTTGTAACTATGAACAAATTTCGACATCAAAGGTAATTATTGAAATTAGAAATTGTTGTTTGATATGTTTAAATGATATTTTACTAATGTTATTTTTATAACTAATGAGATTTTCAAAATATTTTACAGGTTATTCTGATTCTTAGCAGACTTACTCAATTTAGAAGTCTTTACTTCTAGTTGAACAAGAGGTACTATTTATTCTTATATTTTCATTTTTATTCTCTCTTTTTTTAACATAAATTTCTGTTTAAGAACACGGGTTTGACAAAAGTGACAGATTGGAGAAAGGTGGGAAGTAGTACGAATGTTGTGGGATTTAGATTTTTTGATAGATTTGAAGAGGGAAAGAGAGGGGTAAGTAGGTATAGGCGTAGGAGACTAATTTTATAGGTCCTAAATATTTAGAAGATATATATTATATTATATTATATTATATTATATTATATTATATTATATTATATGTACATATGTATTTATACAAGTAAATCTATATATGTAGTATATTATATATTATACGTAATATACATATGTATGTATACATACATATATTTAATGATTGGTTTATAGATTTGAGGTGACAAATTTTATAGGTCCTAGATATTTAGGAAATATATATTATATTATATTATATTATTATAGTTATATTATATTAATAATATATACATATGTATTTATACAAGTATATTTATATATGTAGTATATTATATATTATATTATATACGTAATATACATATGTATGTATACATACATATATTTAATGATTGGTTTATAGATTTGAAGAGGGAAAGAGAGGAGTAAGTAGGTATAGTCGTATGAGACTAATTTTATAGGTCCTAGATATTTAGAAAATATATATTATAGTATATTATATATTATATTATATTATATGTGTAATATACATATGTATGTATACATACATCTATTTAATGATTGGTTTATAGATTTGAGGAAGGAAAGAGAGGAGTAAGTATGTATAGTCGTATGAGACTAATTTTATAGGTCCTAGATATTTAGGAAATATATATTATATTATGTATAAATATGTATTTATACAAATATATCTATATATGTAGTATTTTATATATTATATTATATACGTAATATACATATGTATGTATACATACATATATTTAAAGATTGGTTTAATGGGTTGACCAATATACGACTAATATATAATTCTAAACTTTGTTTGAAATATAGTAATTTGTTTGATTAAGATCTGCTTGAATGTGATACTTCGTTGGTTGCTATTGATTAAACTACTAAAAATCATGTCTTCATCTTGAATGATTTCTTTCGTGTATTTATTTTGTATGTTGGTTATACTGTATTTAATATTCTATTTTATTCAATATTTTTGTTAGCACCATTTTGAATATGTATTGGTATCTTTTTGTACGTTTTTATATGTTTGTGCCAAGTGAAAATTTTGTAATGTAGTACTATAAATGTAAGCCATAAAGTGTGGTTTGGAAAAGTTGAGTGAATTTTTGTACTGTATACAACTCACAACTTTGTAAGCAGAAGTTGGGTGCAATATTGGAGATTCAACATCTTAAAATTAGATCAATAGTGACATTTATAACTATGAACAAATTTCGACATCAAAGGTAATTATTGAAATTAGAAATTTTTGTTTGATATGTTTAAATGATATTTTACTAATGTTATTTTTATAACTAATGAGATTTTCAAAATATTTTGCAGGTTATTCTGATTCTTAGCAGACTTGCTCAATTTAGAAGTCTTTACTTTTAGAAGAACAAGAGATACTATTTATTTTTATATTTTTATTTTTATTCTTCCTTTTAAACATAAATTTCTGTTTTAGAACACAGGTTTGACAAGAGTAGCAGATTGGAGAAAGGTGGGAAGTCGTACGAATGTTGTGGGATTTAGATTTTTTGATAGATTTGATGAGGGAAAGAAAGGGGTAAGTAGGTATAGGCGTAGGAGACTAATTTTATAGGTCCTAAATATTTAGAAAAAATATATTATATTATATTATTGTATTATTATATTATATTATATTATATTATATGTACATATGTATTTATACAAGTATATCTATATATGTAGTATATTATATATTATATTATATACGTAATATACATATATTTAATGATTGGTTTATAGATTTGAGGAGGGAAAGAGAGGGGTAAGTAGGTATAGTCGTAGGAGACGAATTTTATAGGTCCTAGATATTTAGGAAATATATTTTATATTATATTATATTACTATTATATTATATTATTATATTTATATTATATTAATAATATATACATATGTATTTATACAAGTATATTTATATATGTAGTATATTATATATTATATTATATGCGTAATTATAAATATGTATGTATACATACATATATTTATTGATTGGTTTATATGCGTAATATACATATGTATGTATACATACATATATTATATACACGTCTCTCCCCTCCTAGTTCTAATCTCCGATCTCCGCCAGAGGCCATATCCCTAAGCTCTGATACTAACTGTGACGACCCCAAAACAGGTATACATCACCCATTCTGAGTCACCAAATATATGGTACAGAAACAAATACAACTTCATTAATACAATTGTCATGCAAAATACGACAAAACATATACTGTGAGTTTAAATACAAATATTTTCTAACAGACAGTATTCAAACTCAAAAAGAGTTCTCATTACAATTATTGATACACTATTTTACAAAAATAGTGAGGACTGCTAAAATAACTTTCTAGAACCATCACTCTATACCTCGGTTAGATCCTGCTATATTCTCACCCCCTGAGAAGAAAAATAGAACAAAAAGGAAAAGGGTGAGCTCAACTAGCCCAGTAAAGAATATTATGACTAAGATAAAGAACAACAATTTATCGTTAGCCTTCAAGAAATCAGATAAAATATAATGGACAACCAGTTTTAGATCAATATTCGCAGCGGAAATAACAATTCATTTGAAGAGTTAAGTAGAGAATGAAATCTACTATCATCTATGAATTTAAAAGTCCGTCATCAATCTTTTATCCCTGTAACATGAATCAATATACATCTTGCATCAAATATTCATCTTTGCACTACGGGCCAAAGATATTCATTTGTATCACTAGTTGGTCATGTTCATCTCAACACCTAATCATCTTTGCACTACGGGCCAAAGATATTTATCAGGTAATCATTCATCTTTGCACTACAGGCCAAAGATAGTCATCAAGTATCACAATTAAAAACTGAGGATGATGAAAAACATTTTAGAGAACGACAAAGATTAGATATTCGTACTTTAGATCATTCAAGTTTTAAAATACTCCATAATAAACCATAATGGAGTAAAATTCAAGAATATCAAAACATGGATACATTCAAAGATAGTAACCATAATAGACATCTAGGACACTGAATAGAAAATTTCATTTTTTGGTGAATAGTGCCGTATTTGTGAATAGTATCGTATACGTGAATAGTAATCCCGACACAAAAAGTAGAAATTTTACAATAAAATTCATATCAATATTTCAGCATAATGATATTGAAGAAAATAATATCATTTACGAAGAAAATAACATCCCTATCCAAAATAAATATCCATACAAAATAAATATTTCCATATCCATCCACAAAATAAATATTTATTTATCATATAAATCAATAATTAATTATTCACAAATAATATTACAGAATCATAATTATGACAATCAGGTCGTTCCTAGGAAAGAGGGAGCTCTCCGATAAGGATTTCTCCTTACTGGCGCGCAATTAGGTGACCAAACCCCTTTTCTAGACAGAACTTCTTTAGACATTGTCAATAATGCTATCTAATAATATTATTTAAATAATATGAATTATTGATCTGATAATGATAAATACTGTGCATTGACAATTATTAAAACAATAATAATATAAAATATCAACACAATAATTATTGAATCAATAAAATAAATATTGAACAGTAATTACTATAACAATTATTGAGAAGTGTCTTCTTACGTAAGAATCAATAATTCAAAAAATTTCAGCACATGTTTTCAAAAAAAACAAGTGGGTCACACCCATAATTTTAATAAAAATATTTAATTTCCGAAACTTCAATAATTCATAATAAATAGCCCTTTTATCAGAAAAATATAAATTTTATGTCCATTCCATAGGAAATTGAATTCTCTACAACTTTGTAGATTTACGTTTTTCCAAATTCCAAAAAAAAATTGCCGAAATCCATAAACGGACGATTTTTAATATCTCAATTCTGATAAAATACTGATAAAACACCTCAGTATTAATTCCTTCATTTATATCCACACAAAATAAATATTTCCTTATCCATCCACATAAAATAAATATTTTTTTATCATATAAATCAATAATTAATTATTCACAAATAATATTACAGAATCATAATTATGACAACCAGGTCGTTCTCAGGAAAGAGGGGGTTTTCCGATAAGAATTTCTCCTTACTGGCGCGCAATTAGGTGACCAAACTACTTTCCTAGACAGAACTTCCTTAGACATTGCTAATAATGCTATCAAATAATATTATTCAAATAATATGATTTATTAATCTGATAATGAGAAATATTGTGCAGTGACAATTATTGAAACAACAATAATATAACATATCAACGCAGCAATTATTGAATCAATACAATAAAATATTGAATAGTAATTACTATAGAAATTATTGAGTAGTGCATTTTTACGTAAGAATCAATAATTCAAATATACTGTGCAATATCGTGTGCTACTGTGTAACCACGTGTATTACTGTATTTTAACCACCGGATAATCCAACAGTGTTAACGGTAACAATTACGCCGTTATTTATAAAAACTTTAACTTGTCGTTTTCTTCATCCGATCGTTTTCCGTTATGGGGCCCACAAATGGCTGCGTCATCGTACGAATATTCCCCGGCAACAAGAATATTCCACGACCAAACGAATATTCCCCGACAAAATGAATATTTTATAACCACTTGCTTATTTTACAAAATTTGCACATTTCACCCATAACCAAAGCATTATATCAAATTAACTTCTTATTATTTCAAGATAATGAATAGAGAAAATTCAATTTTATTTATAATAAGTTGGGGTCATACTAGGGACCCACGTAATGATATCAAATATACGAGTAGAATCGACATTAATCGATAAAGTTAAAGTCATTCAAGATACAGACCCGGAGCTGATGAATACGAAGAAGAAGGTTCAAGAAGGCGTTATTATAGAAGCAAGAGTTGATGAAGAGAGAAAATCTCAATCCTCGATTTAATTGGCCTATTTGAAATCCTTGATCGAGTAGGAACTGCGGCCTATAGACTTGCCTTACCACTAAGTATGTCGCGTGTTCATAACATTTTTCACGTATCGATGTTACGTAAATATGTGGACGACCCGAACTACTTTATTGAATTAGAACTAGACTAGATAGTAGAAGATTTAACATATGAGGAGATATCTGTTAAAATCTTGGATAAAGGTTATACCTCAAGAGTTAGAATCTGACGAGGTATCCTCACCTCGTCGACATACCAGGTACGTACGTCAATTTCGAGGACGAAATTTTATAAGAAGGGAAGATTGTAAGACCCCAAATTTTATGAATAAAGATTAATTTTCTCAAAATATTTTTTTGAGTATTAAAGTGTGGATTTTATATAATGTTATAGTTGTGGGTAGTATTTATAAATTTTGCAAAGTATGCAAGTTGTTATAAAATATTCGATTGGTCGGAAAATATTCGTTTTAACAGGGAATATTCGTATAACGACACAATTATTTGTGGACCCCACAACGGAGTTACTGTCAGTTAGAAAATGACAGAAGTAACTTTTTATGAAAATAACGGCTGAAGTTTTACCGTTAATTGTTGAAATACCCGGTGGTAAAAATACAGTAATACGCGTGGTTGCATAGTAGCACAAAGTATTGATTATTGATGCTTATGTGAGAAGTCACTCAGTTTTATTCAATTATTACTACAGTAATTATTGCATAGTATCTCACGTTATTTGATTTAATTATTGTTATAATATTTTATATTATTAAATCAATAATTGAGATGACAAGTTATTCATATTATTATTTGTATTATTAACAATGTCTAGAAAGTTCTGTCGAGGAAAGGAGTTAGGTAATCTAATTGCGTGCCAATAGGGAGAAATCTTTATCGGAAAGCCCCCTCTTTTCTGAGAACGATCTGGTTGTTAATATTGCGAGTTATAATAATAATGAATAAATGTTATTAAAAATATTGAGGAGATTTTTAAGAAGTATTTGTTGTACATTTTGGCGTATTATTTGGACTCCCATTTACCCATTTTTCAAAAAAATCGATAGAAAGTTATTCAATTTAATATAGGTAGGGGCCACATGTGGGGCCCACGTATGTTGAAAGAAAGGAAATGCAATGTCACGGGTGGTTATGCATGTGACATATATATATATATATATATATATATTATATAGTAAGTTTAATTTTTTTATGAAATATAGAATATATTATATTTTATTACGCATAGTGTTTGCATAGTAAATCAGAAAATTAAAATTTCATACGATTCGACGCCCGTGAACTTTTCCCTACTGTGCATTCAAATAGTATCTTTTTTATTCTCTTATAAATAGGATGCTCAGTTAGAATTGAAAATCACACCAGAATCAGAGAATTCTTCTTCTATAATATTGAGCGTATTTTTTTCGAGTTTTAGGAAGCTTTGAGTGTAGAAAACAGTGATAGTTTTCTTCAAAAATATATCCGCTTTACCAGTCGGAATTGCTCTCTTTTTGAGGTAAGGGGTATTATTTATTTCCTATTCGCTTACAACATTATTTTTCGTATTCGTAAGAAATTTTATTTTGTTCCAGATTCGCAAGAAATATTATTTTCGTTTAATATTCGTAAGGAATATTATCTTCGTTCAATATTTGTAAGAATATTATTTTTCGTTCAACAGTTGTAAGGGATATTATTTTTGTTCAGTTTTTGTAAGAAATAATATTTTCTTCCATACTCTGTAGTATGTAAGTAATATTATTTTGTTTCAGATTCAGAATTCTACACTCATTTTATTAAAATTTTGGCTTCTATACTCCATGCAATTAGTAGAATATCCTTAAAATTTGTGTTTCATCCCGTATTTTCAGAAAAATATTATTCTAAACGTTCTTGATAAGTTTTTAATCTTTTCATGCCAGGGTTACTATTTACGGGGTACTATTCTCGAATTACTATTTACGGGGTACTATTCACCTATGTACTATTCACCCGGGGTACTATTTATGACAAAAATTAATTTCTTTTCGGTCCAAATTATTTTTGATACAATATTATTCTTGAATTTTACTCCACAAAGCAGTATCATGTTGACAAATTCGACATTATTGAATTCTGGATAAATTAAATTGTTAAAGTATTTAATATTTATCCTTGATCTCGTTTGTTTGAATTCTTATATCATTGTCATCATCCTTATGCTTATATTGTGATGAAAGTCATCTTCGGCCAAGGGTGCAAAGATGAACTGTTGATTGGTATGATTATGATCAGGGATTATTCGGTATAATCATGACCGTAATGTTACAAGTGATGTGGATTATTTATTAAGCTGAGTCTCAGCGACAGTTATTGGTATGATCATGACCATGAGTTCTCTTCGGCCAAGGGTGCATAGATAAATTATTTTATGGCGTGATCATGACCGTTGATGAAAACACGAATATATTTGGCCCGTAGTGCATGGATAATTCGTGGTCGTGATACTAATGAATATCCTTGACCCGTAGTGCATGAATAATTCAGTGATGTGAATTATTTATTAAGCTGAGTCTCAGAGATAAAATTGATGATAAACTTTTAAATCATAGAAGATAGTAGATATCATTCTCTACTTGACTCTTCTAATGGATTGCTTATTCCGATGTAGTTGTTGATCTAAAACTTGTTGTCTATTGTATTCTATTAGTTGTTATACTGTTGAAGGCTAAGGATAATTTATTCTGCATTATCTTAGTCATAATATTTCTTACTGGGCTAGTTGAGCTCACCCTTTTCTTTCACTATTCTCTTTAGGAAATGAGAATATAGCTGAGACTAGTTGGGGAATGGATTGACGGTCCAGATGGTGGTTTTAGTAGTTCTCACTATTTTGTGAAATAGTGTGATAATAATTGTAATGAGATTGAATTTGAGTGTGGATATTGTCTAGAAGACAATATCCGTGTTAAAACTCTCAGCTATGTATTGTCGTATTTTACACGACAGTTGTATAATTAAGTTGTAGTTGTATTCTGTACCATGTATCTGGCGACCCAAGATGGGTGTTGTATACCCTATTTTCTAATTAGATTAGAAGGATTAATTGATATCTTTATAAGAGGAGTCTTATATCAGATATCAAGTAGACGTGATTCCAATGGTTGGACAGTATGCTCTTTTTCTACAAAGATAAAAAAATTAGAGTTTTGCCAAACACCATCTTCTTGAATACTTATTCTTCCTTGGTGGATCACATCTAGAGGCTAAACACTTAGGTGGCTGACGTTGATCAAAGGAAGAAATCAAACCCGATGGATTCAAGTTGAATGCGAAAAAGATTTGGAGGTGAACTTGTATCTGAGGATGCTCAAATCTTCAAGGGTATAATTATTGTTCTTCATCTTTTTGTTTAATTAATAATTATGCATAAAGGATGATTCGGATATATGGTTTGTAAAATTTTAAACTCTATTTTATCATGTTTTCGCTTACTTTGTGCAATTTAATTGCGCTCATGAATCTTACAAACCTAACAAAATTTCCTTAAACTCATCTCCTTTAAACTCTATTTGATTTATTTATTTTCCAATGCTTCTATCTAGCTTAGGTTATAGTCTAAGGTATTTCGACCTAAGGTTTCTAACCTATAGATCTGATACCACCTTGTGACACCCCCAAATTCGGGTACTTAGAACCCGTACTTGGTTTTACACGATAACATTCACACAACTTGCTTAATATATTAATAATTAAAAATACATTAGAGTCTCGCAATCCCAAGTACGATAACCATTAATTACATTCTTACATAATAGGTATTGTATTATTATTACAAAACACTTTGTTAATATAAATAATCTTCTTCAACTACTCATCCAGTTTCCCTTTTCCCTTGTCTTTGCCAAATCCTTCTATGCATTCATGTTTCACTGAAAACATTTAATTCCAAAGTAAGAATGAGCATTCAATTGATCAGCAAGTAATATCATGCAATAAACGATGTATAAAAGAGTTAAATATTTTCTTTGAGTATACTTCTACAACAGATCAACTGTTGTGAAGTTATTGAAATAATTTCTCGAATGACATATCAAGTAGCTTATATTTTTCAAACGACGTATTAACTATAGATGCCGAGCGGTCAGTTGACCATGAACACTATTTTTTATGCTAAAAATAGGTATAACAGTAATTCAACTGTATAATCGACTAACTCCCGGGTACGATGGGTGATCCGCCCTTTATGCCCTTCGTTGATCAACACTACATGCTTGTTTTCATTGTCTTATTGGCACAATAAAAATTTCACAAATAAAGGATGTTCATCCTCATACTTAAGTTCCAAACCAAAGCAATTGAGTCAGACAACTCTACCTATTTCAACAAGATGATAAAGACTTGTGATAAAATATTGTAACGTGAATCTACTTGAAATAATTAGCTTAGACTCATTCGTAAACAATTCAGAAATTTTAGAACTTGAAGTAATAAAGAAATTTGCATACCAATGTTAAATTGTACAGGTTAGGAAACTTGCACAAGTATACAAATATAATTTACTTGCTCAAATGTAAATAAGTTTGAGATTCTTGTGAAATAATAAACCTCTTGCATAAATAAAGTGCATAGGTTAGAGATACTTACTCAATAAAAAAGTAAAGTTAAAATACTTTCCTTGAGCGTAGTTTACGATTACCGCTTAATTCTACTTTTAATATCCTACACATATATATTTACATATAGTATCCATTAGTCATGTATAACAAACTCATATCTTCCAAGTATATATCAAGTACACATTAGTTATGTTCACGTATAACATACTACAATCAAGTACTTTATGCACACATTCAACCATACTATATACATATTCATTCATATGTGTAATACATATATACTACATAAATAATTCTTGGTTTTATTTTTCAAAATCTTGTTTTTGTTTTCAATACAATTCACTTTCAATTAGAATTTCTATATTTTTAATTTTCTTAGTTCAACTAAATTATGTATGGTCATGCCATATACCATGTTTAACATATATTGAAGCTTAGAAAAGTTAAACTAGTATGTATTAAACCTCAAATAACAAATAAAATGTCTTGGAGGTTCTGAAGGGTGGCGCGACCGCACTGCATATTAGGCATGGGAGTGGTGCGACCGCGCTACTCCCTATTTAGCCTAGGACTTAATTACTTCAACTCTGATCTTTCTTTACTATCCAAAATTTATTCAACAATCTGTATGATTATATGAATCCAGAACTTTAAAGGATTCAAATCAAGCTAGCTTCTCTCTTTAATAATAATTTAGTAAAATACTTGATTTTCATTTTTAAACTTAGATTAACTAGTTTAATTTATGTTTCACTAGCTCATACACCATACAGAACATTTCAATCACAAATATAACATGTTTAATTGGTGTTAATTGAAATCAGGTTTAGGACTCTTATTACTTTCAAAATTATTTAGCTTTCCATTTAAATCCTTTTTAACTAAGCTTAGATATCTCAAGTCATGCATATCTATCTTGGTCATCCTTTTAGACACATATGAAAGCATATAAGATTTGAATACATATGCTCAGAACACAAAAATCAAGTTTTCCTTTTCTGGGGACCAGCGCAACCGCGTCATTTCGAATTCGCCAGACAGTGCTCTGCTTCGGTAGAGTTTTAGGAATTCAATTCAACATCCAACAATATATTTATGGGTTGCTATTTTCTTATACCAGATAGGTAAAAACATGATTCATTTCCGTATTACAAGATCAGATACCACACGCATAAACTAATCTTTCTTTCCCCCAATAAGTTTAAAAAGTATTTTGACTTGGACATTTTAATAAATAATTTTATAAACACAATTATAGAATTCAAACTCAAAACATTGAGAACATACTTCACCCGGATTTCATAGCCTCTGCTCTGTCCAGATTAATCAAATATAAACAAAACATTATCAATTACACTAATTCTTCTGCATGCCACTCCAATTACAAAAAAAATATAATCACCAAATAAAAATTACCTTTGATTTAAGTTTTCCTTTGTTTTTTTTTCAATTCATGATCTTCAATTTCCCTTTCTTCTTGTTAGTCTTATGTGATTTCTTTGTTGGCTATGGTTTATATAAACTTGTAGTAAACAGAGAAAGAAATGAAATGACTGGAGTTTAGCTTAGTATTTATAAAGGAAACATTCATTGCTCAATGCATATATAGGTTTGATAAATAATATAGGTCTATATTGATAGCTTTGCTTATTATGGTTATAACAATGCTAAATATTGTTAGTAAACATGTGTCCTCACCCACCCAATTGATTGGTCAAAGCACTCACCCACTTTCCATCAACATGTTTCATGTTTTCAACCTTATACACAAGTTCAGCCCTCCTTCTTTGAAAAGAGCAGTATTTCTGACTGGAATATCGAATATGACGCTGAAGGAAACTTTCACTGATTAGCAACTCTCAAAGTATCAAAATACTCACAAAATACGCTCGATAATAGAGAGAGAGAGAACTTGTGTTTCTGGTGTGATTTTCAATTCTAACTCAGCACCCTATTTATAGAAAAATGCTAGAACGCCAAAGCAGACTTGACCTGCTACCTGATGGCTTTACCTGTTACTATTCTCATCCACCACTTTTGAAATAAATTTCAGCACATCTTTTTACCAACCAAAGGTGGGGCCCACTCATTCTAGAATTTTCCACCAAAAATTATTTATAAACATAATTTCTGAATCAGTCACCTCTTAAAATTCATAACAAATCATACGTTCATTTTTAACTGTTAAAAATTTATAGACATATACTCAACTTATATATGTATAACATATCCAAAAATCACAACGATCCAACGGTCGGATTAAAAATTATAACTCACGCAATATAGCTTAAGAACACTGATTTTTCGGACTATGAGTCCGTTGGACCAGTTTCATTCAAACAGTCACCACGAAATATCCACAAAAAAATTTTGGGTGATTCTAATTTCTATGGTTAGCTTACTTCCAGGGATTTCTTTTGATATATGGCTCATCTCCTAACTCGTTATATACAAAGAGTTATAGATTTTACAAAATCAAGTAATAAACTAATTTTCTAAGAATTTCCAAATTTCATTCTTCATTTCGACAAAATACTAATAAAATACCTCAGTATTAATTCCTTCATTTATATCCATATAAAAATATATATTTCCTTATCAATAATTAATTATTCACAAATAATATTACAGAATCACAATTATGACAACCAAGTCGTTCCCAGGAAAAAGGGGGCTTTCTGATAAGGATTTTTCCTTACTGGCAGCAATTAGGTGACCAAACCTCTCCTTGGCAGAACTTTCTAGACATTGCCAATAATGCTATCTAATAATATTATTTAAATAATATAAATTATTGATCTGATAACGGGAAATATTGTGTAATGACAATTATTGAAACAGCAATAATATAAAATATCAACGCAGCAATTATTGAACCAATAAAATAAAATATTAAACAGTAATTACTGTAACAATTATTAAGTAGTACCTTCATACAGAAAAATCAATAATTTAAAAATATTGTACAATACCGTGTGCTACTGTGCAACCACGCGTATTACTGTATTTTAACCACCGGGTATTCTAATAGTGTTATCGGTAACGATTACGCCGTTATTTATAAAAACTCAAATTTGTCATTTTCTTCATCTGACAAACGAATATTCCCCAACAAAAATGAGTATTTTATAACCACTTGTGTATTTTGAAAATTTTATATATATCACTCTTAACTTTAACTTTATATCAATTTAATCATTTACTAAATAGGAAAATTGAATACTTTTATTTCATAAAATTCGGGGTCTTACACGATGGGCCAAAGATATTCATTAACGGTTCATCTTTGCACTACATGTCAAAGATATTCAGCAACAGGTCATCTTTTGCACTACGGACCAAAGATATTCAAGAACATGTCATCTTTGCACTACGGGCCAAAGATATTCATCAACAATTCATCTTTGCACTACAGGCCAAAGATATTCAACAACATGTCATCTTTGCACTACGGGCCAAAGATATTAATATCTCAAAGAAATATTTAATCTTTTCAGAATTTATATAAACAATAATTATAACCATATTGATCAATTTACCTTTGCACTTAAGCTAAAGATATTCAATTATAAATTCAATGGTCATGATCATACCAGTCAATAATTCAATAGTCACGATCATACCAATAATCTACCCATCTTTACACTCAAGTCAAAGAGAAATATCATCATTAGGGTTATAAAAATGTTATATATGATAATAAAAACAATATGATCAACAACTGCATTTAATTTCAAGAGTAAGATTCATAAATCAACGATAATTTGGTCAGAAAAAAAAAACCAATTTTGTCGTGAATAGTACCCATGAATAGTAACTCGTGAATAGTAACTCATGAATAGTAACCTGTATTCGTACATAGTACCGTATACGTAAATAATATCATATATGTAAATAGTGACATATACATGAATATAGTACCGTATACGTGAATAGTAGCCCCGACATGAAAAAGGTAGAAATTCCAGAATAAAACTCATATCAATAATTTGGCATAATGATATTGAAGAAAATAACATCCCTTACAATCCCTTAAAATCTATTACAATCCCTTACCTCAAAAGAGCAGTACTTCTGACTGGAATATCGGATATGACGCTGAAAGAAACTTGCACTGATTAACAACTCTCAAAGTATAAAAATACTCACAAAATATGCTCGATAATATAGGGAGAGAAAACTTATGTTTCTGGTGTGATTTTCAATTCTTACTAAGCACCCTATTTATAGGAAAATGTTAGAACGCTGAAGCAGACTTGACCTGTTACCTGATAGCTTTACCTACTACTATTCTCACCCACCATTTTTGAAATACAATTTCAGCACATTTCTCACCAACAAAAGTGGGGCCCACCAATTCTAGAAATTTTCAAAATATTTTTTTATTTAAACAATAATCAGAAACTTCAACAATTCATAATAAATAGCCCTTTTATCATAAAAATACAAATTTTATGTCTATTTCATAGGAAATTAAATTCTCTACAACTTTGTAGCTTTGATTTTTTCCCAATTCCAAATAAAAATGCCCAAAATTCACATACAGACGATTTTTAATACCTCCATTCCGACAAAATACAGATAAAACACCTCAATATTAATTCTTTCATTTATAACCACATAAAATAAATAAATCCATCATTTATATCCACATAAAATAAATATTTCCTTATCATATAAATCAATAATTAATTACTCACAAATAATATTACAGAATCACAATAATAACAACCAGGCCGTTCCCAGGAAAGAGTGGTCCTTCCAATAAGGATTTTTTCTTACTAGCGCGCAATTAGGTGACCAAACCTCTCCTTGACAGAACTTTCTAGACATTGCCAATAATGCTATCTAATAATATTATTCAAATAATATGAATTATTGATCTGATAATAGGAAATACTGTGCAGTGACAATTATTGAAATAACAATAATATAAAATATCAACGCAACAATTATTGAATCAATAAAATAAAAATATTGAACAGTAATTACTGTAACAATTATTGAGTAGTGCCTTCTTACGTAAGAATCAATAATTCAAAAATATTGTGCAATATCATGTGTTACAGTGCAACCACACGTATTACTATATTTTAACCACCAGATATTTCAGCAGTGTTAACGGTAACATTTACGCCATTATTTATAAAACTCAAAAACTTGTCGTTTTCTTCATCCGATAGTTATTTTGTTATGGGGCCCACAAATGGATGCGCTGTCGTATGAATATTCCCCGACAAAAAGAATATTCCACGACCAAACGAATATTCCCCAACAGAAATGAGTATTTTATAACCACTTGCGTTTTTTAAAAATTTTATATTAACTTTAAACTTTTTATCAATCTAACTATTTACCAAATAGAAAAATTGAATACTTTTATTTCATAAAATTCGGGATCTCACAACAGAGTATGGAAGAAAATATTATTTCAAGTGAATATTGAACAAAAATAACATCTCTTACAACTGTTGAACGAAAATAATATTCCAACGAATATTTAACGAAGATAATATTCCTACAAATATTGAACGAAGATAATATTCTTTATGAATATTGAACTAAAATAATATTCATACAAATATGAAAAATAATATCTCTTTAGAATATGAAATAAATAATACCCCTTACCTCAGAAGAAAACTGGATACTGAAATAGTGAAGTAGCAGACTGCTCTTCTTCTATATCTCTATAGCTTCTCTCTATATAGCTTATCTCTTTATAATTGCTCTTGTGAGTCTTAGTGAATTGGTGAGAATGAAGGAAGAATGAGCTTCTATTTATAAGAAAATATAGTTTCGATAATTGCACATTTTGGGGCTCAAAATATTACAGTATAATACCTTCATATTTTCCTTCATTTTTAATTTAGTTCTGCAAGTATTATCAAACTTGCACCACCTCCCCTAATAGTACATCATGTGAATCAATAGTACAATCATGTGAATCAATAGTTCAATCATGTGAAAAAATAATTATAGTATAGTATCTTCATCTATACCTCCATTTTTAATTTAGTCATGCAAGTATTATCAATCTTGCACCACCTCCCCTAATAGTACATGTATGTGAATCAATAGTACACACATGTATATAAATAGTTATAAGTATGTGAATTAATAGTAATTAATTACTCATTTATCCGATTAATTACCCGATTGGTCAATATAACTTCCAGACATCAATTATTATCGAAATAAATGTCAATTTTTACTAACACTAATAATCCCAACACAATGGAACTATCAATTTTATCTTTAATCAACACGAACTTATTCATCATTAATATTATAACTCACAATATTTAACAACCATGTCGTTCCCAGGAAAGAGGGGGCTTTCCGATAAGGATTTCTTTTTATTGGCGGATAATTAAGTGACCAAACCTCTCATTGACAGAACTTCTAGACATTGTCAATATTGTAAATAATAATATGAATAACTTTGTCGTCTCAATTATTGATTTAATAATAATAAATATTATGCAGATGATACTGTGACAATAATTGAATCAATAATATGAGAGATATGATGCAATAATTACTGTATCAATAATTGAGTATAACTGAGTGACTTCTTACGTAAGGATCAATAATCAATACTGTGTGCTACTATGCAACCACGCGTATTACTGTACTTTTACTACTGGGTAGTTCAATAGTTTAACGGTAAAACTTTCGTCGTTATTTTTATAAAAAGATATTTCTGTCCTTTTCTAACTACGATAATACTTCCGTTGTGGGGTCCACTAATGATTGTGTCGTCGTACGAATATTCCCTGTTAAAATGAATATTCTCCGACCAATCGAATATTCCCCGACACAACGAATATTTTATAACAATTTGCATACTTTGCAAAATTTTCAAATATCACCCTTAACTTTAACCTTTATCAATTTAACCATTTACTAAATAACATAATAATTATAAGATAATTGAATAATTTTATTTCATAAAATTCGGGGTCTTACAAATGTCGCTTATAGACTCGCGTTACCTCCAAGTATGTCTCGTGTTCATAATGTTTTTCACATATCTGTACTTCGTAAATATGTGAAAGACCCGAACCACGTTATTGAGTTAGAACCAGACAAAATAGCCGAAGATTTAACATACGAAGAGGTACCTATCAAGATCTTGGATAGAAAGGAGCATGTCCTACGCACAAAGGTCAAACCATAAGTCAATGTTTTGTGGAGGAACCATGCTATTGAGGAAATGACCTAGGGGTTGGAAACGGAAATGAAAGCGAGGTATCCTCACCTTTTCGAAACACCAGGTACGTACGTCAATTTTGAGGACAAAATTTCATAAGGAGGGGAGGTTGTAAGACCCCAACTTATTATAAATGAAATTGAATTTCCTCTATTTATTATTTTGAAATAGTAAGGGTTGATTTGATTAATGTGGTTAGTTATGGATAAAATGTGCAAATATCTTAAATAAGCAAGTGGTAATAAAATATTCATTGTTGTCGGAGAATATTCGTTTGGTCGTGGAATATTCTTACTGTCGGGGAATATTCGTACGACGGCACAGCATTGTGTGGGCCTCATAACAGCAAGTGATTGAATGAAGAAAACGACAAGTATAAGTTTTTTTTATAAATAACGGCGTAGTTGTTATCGTTAACACTGTTGGAATACCCGGTGGTTAAAACACAGTAATACGCGATGTTACACAGTAGCACACGATATTGCACTAATTATTGATTCTTACGTAAGAAAACACTACTCAATAATTATTACAGTAATTACTGTTCAATATTTTATTGATTTAATAATTGCTACGTTGATATTTTATATTATTATTGTTTCAATAATTATCATTGCACAGTATTTCCCATTATCAGATCAATAATTCATATTATTTGAATAATATTATTAGATAGCATTATTGGTAATGTCTAAGGAAGTTCTGTTTAAGGAGAGGTTTGGTCACCTAATTGCGCACCAGTAAGGAGAAATCCTTATTGGAAAGCCCCCTCTTTCCTGGGAACGACCTGGTTGTCATTATTATGATTCTATAATATTATTTGTGAATAATTAATTATTGATTTATATGATAAGGAAAATATTTATTTATGTGGATAGAAATGGAGGAAATTTTACAAAAATGACAATTGTTGAAAATTGATATTTTATCTTTTCTAATAAAATAATTCGTTTAAATATATTATTATATTATAATAATATAATAATGATGATATTTTTGCAATGAATATGTGATATATGAATAAATGAGGAGGAAGAGTATTTTTGTTACAATAAATGCTAAAAACATGTTAAACATGTTGGTAGGCCCCATTTTTTGACTGAAATTTGATTATAGGCTGCAAAATCGTCCGTATGTGAATTTCGGTCAATTTCTGCTTGGAATTTGGAAAAACTTAAACTTACAAAGTTATAGAGAATTGAATTTTCTATGGAATGGATATAAGATTTGAATTTTTCTAATAAAATGGCTATTTATTATGAATTATTGAAGTTCTAGAATAATTGATTTTTTGGAGTTATAAATATTTTAATAAGAAAAACCTTTTTTTATTTTGGTGAGGTGGGCCCCACTTGGTGGCTGATGTTTTGATCAAAGGTGGTGTGCATAGGAATTAAAAAATATATATATATTAATATTTTATTAAATTTTCTTCTTTGGTGTTCTAAGCATTTTCCTATAAATAGGGTGCTTAGATTAGAATTGAAAATCACACCAGAAACTGAAATTTTCTCTCTCTATATTATCGAGCGTATTCTTGTGAGTATTTTGATATTTTGAGCGTTACTATACGGTGCAAGTTCCCTTCATCGTTATATCTGATATTCCAACTAGAAGTATTATTCTTTTGAGGTAAGGAATGTTATTTTCTTCGTAAATGATATTATTTATTTTAATATCATTATGCCGAAATATTAGTATAATTTTTCTTGTGAAATTTCTACCTTTTTGTGTCGGAGTTACTATTCACATATACGGCACTATTCACGAATACGACAACTATTCATAGAAAAATTAAATATTCATTCTTTGTCCAAGATGTCTATTATGAGTACTATTTTTGATTGTATCCATGCTTTGATCATTATTCTTGAATTTTACTCCACCATAGTATATTATGGGGTATTTTTGAACATGGATAAACCGAAGTACAAATCCCTAATATTTGTTCTTTTGTCTCACTGGATTCGTTTTTTTAAAAATATTTTTCATCATCCTCAGTCCTAAATGATGATATAACTTAATATCTTTGGCTTGTAGTGCAAAGATGAATGATTTTCTGATGAATATCTTTGGCATGTAGTGTAAAGATGAATATTTGATTCAAAATGAATATTGATTGATGTTACAGGGATAAAATATTGATGATGGACTTTTAAATTCATAGATGATAGTAGATTTCATTCTCTACTTAACTCTTCTAAATGAATTGTTATTTCTGCTGCGAATATTGATTTAAAACTTGTTCTCTATTATATTATATCAGATTTTTCATTTTGAGGACTAACGATAATTTGTTCTATATTATCTTAGTCATAATGTTCTTTACTGGGCTATTTGAGCTCACCATTTTCCTTTTTGTTCTATTTTTTTCTCAAGAGGCGAGAATGTAGCGAGTACTAGTCAGGTTATGGAATGATGGTTCTAGAAAGTTGTTTTAGTAGTCCACACTATTTTTGTAAAATAGTATATCAATAATTGTAATGAGGACTTATTTGAATGTGGATATTGTCTAGAAGATAATATTTGTATTTAAACTCATAGTTTATTTGTTGTCGTATTTTGCACGACAATTGTATTAATAAAGTTGTAGTTGCTTCTGTACCATGTATTTGGCGACTCAGAATGGGTGATGTATACCTATTTTGGGGGCGTCACAGACTTCCTCGTTCAGCTCAGTCGACTTTCGATTGTTCATCTGGATGTCTTTTCTGAGATCTTCGGTCAATGGTGGACCTAAATCTCTAAGGGGCCGAAGCTCTCTAACCTCATCGTGATGTCGTAGTTCCCTGTTTCAAACTCATTTACTTAGAGAGCTAGGGACACCGTCATGTTGTTCTGTTCTAGTCTAATGAACTGTACTTCCTTCATATGACGAATACTTTCAGGAAAGTACTTGTCATTGAACAGTTTCTGAAATCTTTCCCAAGACATATTGAGTGCAGCTGGCTGGGTACGATTCAAAGATTTCCACCAGTAATCTGACTCACCACAGAACATAAAGGTGGCGAATGGAACCTTCTGTTCTTCCGTGCATCCCAAGACATCGAATATCTTGGTAATTTGCTTGACCCACTTTTCTGCCTTAATCGGATCCGGCTTTCCCCAGAATTCTGGTGGTCCCAATTCCTTGAACTGCTTGGTTGTGACAAATCGCGCGTTGCTATCATTTCCACCCGTATTTTGTACACAAGTCTCCCTCGTCTGATTTTTCATGAACTGCAAAAAGCTTCTAAACATCCCATCATTCATCGTTTGCTCGGTAGTGTTGTTTATAGGATAAATATTGCCTTCCTATTGCACGTTCTCCTGGTTAGTGATTGAAGGTTGTTCCACAGTCTCACACACTCCATTGTTAACGTTCTCAGCTGCCATTCTTAAAAACTGCGATAAAATAAGGGTTAATTAAACACATTAACATATCATATAATATCCCTATATTATGACCGACTAACAAATAAGCTTAGGTAGGACACACTAGCGAAGGATTTACTTGTCTCTCCCCTCCTAGTTCTATTCCCGATCTCCGCTATAGATCATATCCCTAAGCTCTGATACCAACTGTGGCGCCCCCAAAACAAGTATACATCACCCATTCTGAGTTAACAAATACATGGTACAAAAAATAAATACAACTTCATTAATACAATTATCGTGCAAAATACGACAAAATATATATTGTGAGTTTAAATACAAATATTGTCTAATACACAGTATTCAAACTCAAAAGGAGTCCTCATTACAATTATAGATACACTATTTTACAAAAATAGTGAGGACTGCTAAAATAACTTTCTAGAACCATCACTCCATACCCCGGTTAGATCCTGTTATATTCTCACCTCCTGAGAAGAAAAATGGAACAAAAAGGGAAAGGGTGAGTTCAACTAGCTCAGTAAAAAATATTATTACTAAGATAAAGAACAACAATTTATCGCTAGCCTTCAACAAATTAGATAAAATATAATTGACAACCAGTTTTAGATCAATATTTATAGCGAAAATAACAATTCATTAGAAGAGTTAAGTAGAGAATGAAATCTACTATTATCTATGAATTTAAAAGTCCATCATCAATAATTTATCCCTATAACATCAATCAATATACATCTTGCATCAAATATTCATCTTTACACTACGGGCCAAAGATATTCATTTGTATCACCAGTTGGTCATGTTCATCTCAACACCTATTCATCTTTGCACTACGGACCAAAGATATTCATCAGGTAATCATTCATCTTTGCACTACAGACCTAAGATATTCATCAAGTATCACCATTAAAGACTGAGGATGATGAAAAATATTTTAGAGAACGAATCCAGTGAGATAAAAGGATAAAGATTAGAGATTCGTACTTTAGATAATTGAAGTTTAAAAATACTCCGTAATAAACCATAATGGAGTAAAATTCAAGAATGAAGATCAAAACATGGATACGATCAAAGATATTAACCATAATAGACATTTAGGACAAAGAAGAGAAAATTTTATTTTTCAGTGAATAGTGTCGTATTTGTGAATAGTGTCGTATATGTGAATAGTAATCCCGACACAAAAAAGGTAGAAATTTCACAATAAAATTCATATCAATATTTCAGCATAATGATATTGAAGAAAATAATATCATTTACGAAGAAAATAACATCTCTTACCTCAAAAGAACAGTATTTCTGAATGAAATATCGGATATGATGCTGAAGAAAACTTGCACTGAATAGCAACTCTCAAAGTATCTAAATACTCACAAAATACGCTCAATAATATATATATATATATAGAGAGAGAGAGAAAGAGAGAAAAAACTTGTTTCTGGTATGATTTTCAATTCTAACTAAGCACCCTATTTATAGAAAAATACTAGAACGCCAAAGGAGACTAAATTAATAAAATATTAATTTATTAAAAAAATTCTACGCCCACCATCTTTGCCCAAAACTCAGCACACCTCTAATGGGGCCCACCAAGATCAGATTTTCTATACCAACCAAAAGTGGGGCCCACCATATTTTTAAATAAAAACATTTATTTCTGAAACTTTAATAATTAATAATAAATAGCCCTTTTATCAGAAAAATACGAATTTTATGTCCATTTCATAGGAATTCGAATTCTCTACAACTTTGTAGATTTAAGTTTTTCTAAATTCTAAACGAAAAATGCCCGAAATCCACATACGGACAATTTTTAATACCTCTATTCTGACAAAATACTGATAAAACACCCCAGCATTAATTCCTTCATTTATAATCACATAAAATAAATATTTTCCTATACTTCATTTATATCCACATAAAATAAATATTTCCTTATTATATAAATCAATAATTAATTATTCACAAATAATATTACAGAATCACAATTATGACAATCAGGTCGTTCCCAGGAAAGAAGGAGCTTTCCGATAAGGATTTCTCCTTACTGGCGCGCAATTAGGTGACCAAACCCCTTTCTTAGACAGAACTTCCTTAGACATTGTCAATAATGCTATTTAATAATATTATTCAAATAATATGAATTATTGATCTGATAATGGGAAATATTGTGCAGTGACAATTATTGAAACAACAATAATATAAAATATCAACGCAACAATTATTGAATCAATACAATAAAATATTGAATAGTAATTACTATAATAATTATTGAGTAGTGCATTTTTACGTAAGAATCAATAATTCAAATATACTGTGCAATATCGTGTGCTACTGTGCAACCACGCGTATTACTATATTTTAACCACCAGGTAATCCAACAGTGTTAACGGTAACAATTACGCCGTTATTTATAAAAACTTAAAATTGTCATTTTCTTTATCCGACCGTTTTTTGTTATGGGGCCCACAAATGGTTGCGCCGTCGTAAGAATATTCTCCGACAGCAAGAATATTTCACGACCAAATGAATATTCCTTGACAAAATAAATATTTTATAACCACTTGCTTATTTTACAAATTTTGCACATTTCACCCATAACGAGAGCATTATATCAAATTAACTCTTTATTATTTCAAGATAATGAATAGAGGAAATTCAATTATATTTGTAATAAGTTGGGGTGTTACACTAGGGACCCACGTAATGATATCAAATATACGAGTAGAATCGACTTTAATCGATAAAGTTAAAGCCGCTCAAGCTACAGACCCGAAGCTAATGAATACGAAGAAGAAGGTTCACGAAGGATTTATTATAGAAGCAAGAGTCGATGAAGAGAGAAAATTTTAACCATCGATTTAATTGGCCCATTTGAAATCCTTAATCGAGTAGGAACTGTGGCTTTTAGACTCGCCTTACCGCTAAGTATGTTGCGTGTTCATAACGTTTTTCACATATCGATGTTACGTAAATATGTGGACGACCCGAACTACATTATTGAATTAGAACTAGACGAGATAGCAGAAGATTTAACATATGAGGAGATATCTATTAAAATCTTGGATAAAAAGAATCATATTTTACGCTCAAAGGTTATACCTCAAGAGTTAGAATCTGACGAGGTATCCTCACCTCTTCGACATACCAGGTACGTAAGTCAATTTCGAGGACAAAATTTCATAAGAAGGAGAGATTATAAGATCCCAAATTTTATGAATAAAGATTAATTTCTCGAAATATTTTTTTGAGTATTAAAGTGTGGATTTGATATAATGTTATAGTTGTGGGTAGTATTTATAAATTTTACAAAGTATATATGCAAGTTGTTATATAATATTCAATTGGTCGGTGAATATTCGTTTTAACAGAAAATATTCGTACAATGGCACAATTATTGGTGGACCCCACAACGAAATTACAGTTAGTTAGAAAACGACAGAAGTAACTTTTTATGAAAATAACGGCGGAAGTTTTACCGTTAACTGTTGAAATACCTGGTGGTAAAAGTACCGTAATACGCGTGGTTGCATAGTAGCACACGGTATTTGATTATTGATACTTATGTGAGAAGTCACTCAGTTTTATTCAATTATTGCTACAGTAATTGCTGCATAGTATCTCACGTTATTTGATTCAATTATTGTTATAATATTTTATATTATTAAATCAATAATTAAGATGACAAGTTATTCATATTATTATTTGCATTATTAACATTGTCTAGAAAGTTCTGTCGAGAAAAGAGGTTAGGTAATCTAATTGGGCGCCAATAGGGAGAAATCCTTATCAGAAAGTCCCCTCTTTCTTGGGAACAATCTGGTTGTTAATATTGTGAGTTATAATAATAATGAATAAATGTTGCTAAAAATACTGAGGAGATTTTTATGAAGTATTTATTGTACATTTTGGCGTATTATTTGGACTCCCATTTACCCATTTTTCAAAAGAATCGGTAGAAAGTTATTCAATTTAATAAAGGTAAGGGCCACATATGGGGCCCACGTATGTTAAAAGAAAGGAAATGCAATGTCACGGGTGGTTATGTATGTGACATATTTATATATATATATATATATATATATATATATATATATATATATATTATAATTTTATTTTTTATGAAATATATAATATATTATATTTTATTATGCATAGTATTTGCATAGTGTTTACATAATAAATCAAAAAATTAGAATTTCAGACGATTCGGTGCCCGTGAACTTTTCCCTACTGTGCATTCAAATAGTATCTTTTCTATTCTCTTATAAATAGGATGCTCAGTTAGAATTGAAAATCACACCAGAATCAGAGAATTCTTCTTCTATAATATTGAGCGTATTTCTTTCGAGTTTTAGGAAGCTTTGAGTGTAGAAAATAGTGAAAGTTTTCTTCAAGAATATATCCGATATACCAGTCAAAATTGCTCTCTTTTTGAGGTAAGGAGTATTATTTATTTCATATTCGCTTACAACATTATTTTTCGTATTTGTAAGAAATTTTATTTTGTTCCATATTCGTAAGAAATATTATTTTTGTTTAATATTCGTAAGTAATATTATCTTCATTCAATATTCGTAAGAATATTATTTTTCGTTCAACAGTTGTAAGGGATATTATTTTTGTTCAGTATTCGTAAGAAATAATATTTTCTTCCATACTCGATAGTATGTAAGTAATATCATTTCGTTTCAGATTCCGAATTCTACACTCATTATGTTAAAGTTTTGGCTTCTATACTCTTGAAATTAGTAGAATATCCTTAAAATTTGTAATTCATCCAGTATTTTTTCAGAAAAATATTATTCTAAACATTCTTGATAAGTTTTTAAGCTTTTCATGTCGGGGTTACTATTCACGGGGTAATATTCTTGAATTACTATTCACTCAGGTACTATTCACCTATGATATTATTCATGATAAAAATTGATTTCTTTTCGGTTCAAATCATTTTTGATACAATATTATTCTTGAATTTTACTCCACAAAGCAATATCATGTTGATAAATTGGACATTATTGAATTTTGGATAAATTAAATTGTTAAAGTCTTTAATATTTATCTTTAATCTCGTTTGTTTGAATTCTTATATCATTGTCTTCATCCTCATGCTTATATTGTGATGAAAGACATTTTCGACCAAGGGTGCAAAGATGAACTGTTGATTGGTATGATTATGACCAGGGATTATTCGGTATAATCATGTCCGTAATGTTATAAGTGATATGGATTATTTATTAAGCTGAGTCTCAATGACAGTTATTGGTATGATCATGAACATGAGTTCTCTTCGGCCAAGGGTGCAAAGATGAATTGTTTTATGGTGTGATCATAACCGTTGATGAAAACACGAATATCATTGGCCCGTAGTGCATGCATAATTCGTGGTCGTCATACTAATGAATATCTTTGGCCCGTAGTGCATGAATAATTTAGTGATGTGGATTATTTAATAAGTTGAGTCTCAGCGATAAAATTGATGATAAACTTTTAAATCATAGAAGATAGTAGATATAATGCTCTACTTGACTCTTCTAATGGATTGTTTATTCCGTTGTAGTTGTTGATCTAAAACTTGTTGTCTATTGTATTCTATCAATTGTTATACTATTGAAGGCTAATGATAATTTATTCTGCATTATCTTAGTCATAATATTTCTTACTGGGCTAGTTGAGCTCACCATTTTCTTTCACTGTTCTATTCAGGAAATGAGAATATAGCTGAGACTAGTCGGGGAATGGATTGACGGTCCAGATGGTGATTTTATTAGTTCTCACTATTCAGTGAAATAATGTGATAATAATTGTAATAAGATTGAATTTGAGTGTGGATATTGTCTAGAAGACAATATCCGTGTTAAAACTCTCAGCTATGTTTTGTCGTATTTTACACGACAGTGTATAATTAAGTTGTAGTTGTATTATGTACTATGTATCTGGCGACCCAAGATGGGTGTTGTATACCCTATTTTCTAATTAGATTAGAAGGGTTAACTGATATCTTTATAAGAGGAGTCTTATATCAGATATTAAGTAGACGTGATTCTAATGGTTGGAGAGTACGCTCTTTTTCTACAGAGATAGAAAAACTAGGGTTTTGCCAAACACCCATCTTCTTGAATACTTATTCTTCCTTGGTGGATCACATCTAGAGGCTAAACACTTGGGTGGCTGACATTGATCAAAGGAAGAAATCAAACCCGATGGATTTAAGTTGAACGCGAAAAGGATTTGGAAGTGAACTTGTACATGAGGAAGCTCAAATCTTCAAGGGTATAATTCTTGTTCTTCAGTTTAATTAATAATTGTGCATAAAGGATGATCCAGGTATATGATTTGAAAAATTTTAAACTCTATTTTATCATGCTTCCGCTTACTTTGTGCAATTTGATTGCGTCCATGAATCTTACAAACCTAACAAAATTTCCTTAAACTCATCTCCTTTAAACTCTATTTGAGTTATTTATTTTCCAATGCTTCTATCTAGCTTAGGTTATAGGCTAAGGTATTACGACCTAAGGTTTCTAACCTATAACTCTGATACCACCTTGTGACAACCCCAAATTCGGGTACTTAGAACCCGTACTTGGTTTTACACGATAACATTCACACAACCTGCTTAATATATTAATAATTAAAAATATTACATCAGAGTCTCGCAATCCCAGGTACGATGACCGTTAATTACATTTTTACATAATAGGTATTGTATTATTATTACAAAACACTTTGTTAATATAAACAACCTTCTTCAACTACTTATCCAGCTTCCCTTTTCCCTTGTCTTTGCCAAATCCTTCTATGCGTTCACGTTTCACTAAAAACATTTAATTCCAAAGTAAGAATGAGCATTCAATTGATCAGCAAGTAATATCATGCAATAAACGATGTATAAAAGAGTTAAATATTTTCTTTGAGTATACTTTTACAACGGATCAACTGTTGTGAAGTTATTGAAATAATTTCTCGAATGACATATCAAGTAGCTTATATTTTTCAAACGATGTATTAACTATAGATGTCGAGCGGTCAGTTGACCATTAACATTATTTTATTTATGCTAAAAATAGGTATAACAGTAATTCAACTGTATAATCGACTAACTCCTGGGCACGATGGGTGATCCGCCCTTTATGCCCTTCGTTGATCAACACTACATGCTTGTTTTCATTGCCTTATTGGCACAATAAAAATTTCACAAATAAGGGATGTTCATACTCAGACTTAAGTTCCAAACCAAAGCAATTTGGTCGGACAACTCTACCTATTTCAACAAGATGATAAAGACTTGTGATAAAATATTGTAACGTGAATCTAGCTGAAATAATTAGCTTAGACTCATTCGTAAACAATTTAGAAATTTTAGAACTTAAAGTAATAAAGAAATTTGCATACCAATGTCAAATTGTACAAGTTAGGAAACTTGCACAAGCATACAAATATAATTTACTTGCTCAAATGTAAATAAGTTTGAGATTCTCGTGAAATAATAAACCTCTTGCATAAAGAAAGTGCATAAGTTAGAGATACTTGCTCAATAAAGAAGTAAAGTTCAAATACTTTCCTTGAGTGTAGTTTACGATTACCGCTTAATTCTACTTTTAATATCCTACACATATGTATTTATATATAGGTATCCATTAGTCATGTATAACAAACTCATATCTTCCAAGTATATATCAAGTACACATTAGTTATGTTCACGTATAACATACTACAATCAAGTACTTTATGCACACATTCAGCCATACTATATACATATTCATTCATATGTGTAATACATATATACTATATAAATAGTTCTTAATTTTATTTTTCAAAATCTTGTTTTTGTTTTCAATACAATTTACTTTCAAATAGAATTTCTATATTTAAATTTTCTTAGTTCAACTAAATTATGTTTGGTCATGCCATACACCATGTTTAACATGTATTGAAGCTTAGAAAAGTTAAACTAGTATGTATTAAACCTCAAATAACAAATAAAATATCTTGGTGGTTCTGAAGGGTGGCGCGACCGCACTACATATTAAGCATGGGAGTGGCGCGGTCGCGCTACTCCCTATTTAGCCCAGGACTGAATTACTTCAACTCTGATCTTTTTTTACTAACCAAAATTTATTCAATAATCAGTATGATTATATGAATCCAAATTAAACTTTAAATGATTCTAATCAAGCTAGCTTCTCTCTTTAATAATAATTTAGTATAATACTTGATTTTCATTTTTAAACTTAGATTAACTAGTTTAATTTATGTTTCACTAGCTCAGACACCATATAGGACATTTCAATCACAAATATAACATGTTTAATTTGTGTTAATAGAAATCAGGTTTAGGACTCTTGGTGCATTGGCCCGTAGTGCCCGTAGTGCATTGATGGACAGTTTTTGGTATGATTATGGCTATGGATTCTCTTCGGTAAAGGGAGCAAAGATGAATTGTTTTATGGCATGATCAGGACCGTCGATGAAAACAAGATTATCTTTGGCCCGTAGTGCATGGATAATTCGTGGTCGTGATACTAAATAATATCCTTGACCTGTAGTGCAAGGATGATTTGATGATGTGGATTATTTCTTAAGTTGAGTCTCAGCGATAAAAGCGATGAAAAACTTTTTAAATCATAAAAGATTGTAGATTTTATTCTCTACTTGACTCGTTTAATGGATTGCTTGTTCCGCTGCAGTTAAACTTGATGTCTATTGTGTTTTATTAGTTTAACATTGTTGAAAGCTAATGATAATTTATCCTGCATTATCTTAGTCATAATATTTCTTACTAGGCTAGTTGAGCTCACCATTTCTTTCACTATTCTCTTCAGGAAATGAGAATATAGCTGGGACGAGTCGAGGAACGGAGTGACGGTTCAGATGATAGCATTAGTAGTCCTCACTATTCTGTTAAATAGTGTGACAATAAATGTAATGAGGACTCCATTGAGAGTAGATATTGTCTAGAAGGCAATATTTTAGTTTAAATTCTCACCTTATGTTTTGTCGTATGTTACACAACAGTTGCATTATTAAGTTGTATTTTGTATTTTTGTACCATGTATTTGGCGATTCAAGATGGGTGATGTATACCTATTTTTGGGGCGTCACAACTAATCTTTATTTCCCCCCAACAAGTTTAGAAAGTATTTTGACTTGGGCATTTTAATAAATAATTTTATAAACACAATTATAGAAGTCAAACTCAAAACTTTGAGAACATACTTCACCCAGATTTCATAGCCTCTGCTCTGTCCAGATTAATCAAATATAAACAAGACATAATCAATTACACTAATTCTTCTACATGCCACTCCAATTATAAAAAAAAATATAATCACCATATAAAAATTACCTTTGATTTGAGTTTTCCTTTGTTTTTTTTCAATTAATGATCTTCAATTTCCCTTTCTTCTTGTTAGTCTTATGTGATTTCTTTGTTGGCTATGGTTTATATAGACTTGTAGTAAACAGAGAAAGAAATGAAATGACTGGATTTTAGCTTAGTATTTATAAAGGAAACATTCATTGGTCATCCTTTTAGACACATATGAAAGCATATAAGACTTGAATACACGTGCTCAAAACACAAAAATCAAGTTTTCCTTTTCTGGGGACCAGCGCGACCGCACCATTTCGAATTCGAACCCAGATAGTTCTCTGCTTCGGTAGAGTTTTGGGAATTCAATTCAACATCCAACAATATATTTATGTGTTGCTATTTTCTTATACTAGATAGGTAGAAACATGATTCCTGTCCGTATTACAAGATTAGATACCACACACATCAACTAATCTTTCTTTCCCCCAATAAGTTTAAAAAGTATTTTGACTTGGATATTTTAATATAAAAAAATTATAAACACAATTATAGAATTCAAACTCAAAACTTTGAGAACATACTTCACCCAGATTTCATAACCTCTGCTCTGTCCGGATTAATCAAATATAAACAAAATATAATCAATTACACTAATTCTTCTACATGCCACTCCAATTACAAAAAAAAATATAAACACCATATAAAAATTACCTTTGATTTGAGTTTTTCTTTGTTTTTTTTTTCAATTCATGATCTTCAATTTCCCTTTCTTCTTGTTAGTCTTATGTGATTTCTTTGTTGGCTATGGTTTATATAGACTTGTAGTAAACAGAGAAAAAAATGAAATGACTGGAGTTTAGCTTAGTATTTATAAAGGAAACATTCATCGCTCAATGCGTATATAGGTTTGATAAATAACATAAGTCTACATTGATAGCTTTGCTTATTATGGTTATAGCCTAGCTAAATATTTCCTAGCCTTGAACCTAATTATCACATCTCCTGCTTCATAAGTTAATGACTCATCCATAAAACACGACACATGCTTCCTTTAATTTATCAGGTTTTTAAATACCCTTCATACAATTCACATTATATATAATGCAATTTAAATATACATAATGCATTTTAAAAATTCAGATAAAATATTCATAAATCATTTTCATCAAAACGGAAACTATTTATTAAATAAAAATATTATATTTAATAAATTAATTTATTTATATTAAGATATTTGTCAAAGTCCAATTTCTCCGGAGTCAAATTTAAACGTTGAGCGCAGGTAGGAAAAATAAAAGAATGGGTAGAACCGGTATCAAATAAGGTATAAACTTCGCTAGAGTTTATGATAAGCTTACCCGAGATGAACTCATTCGGGTTCCTTGCTTTCTGGGAGGTCACAACAAATGATCTCCCTTGCACTACCGGCTTTGACTTTTCTAAGACGGCCTTTGGTGCCTCCATTCCAGCTGGACTTGTCTTCGGTGCATGACAAAATTGGGCCAGGTGACCTTCTCTTCCACAGTTGTAACATGCCTTGGATGGCATCGCACAGTTGGGACTGATGTGTTCCTCTCCTCCACACATGAAGCATATGATAGGTGGTCGTTCTCCTTCCTTAACGACAGGTGTTGATGCTGACGTCTTTCCATCATTGTTAAATCTCCTCTTCTTGAAGCATATGATAGGTGGTCGTTCTCCTCTTCTTTCCATCATCCAAGAAAGCTACGTACTTCGGTCACTGATTTAGGTTGCTCCCAGCTTTGAATAGTTTCAATCTTTGCTGGGTCAATTGATATTCCATGACTTGATACCACGTGCCCAAGGAATTCCACTTCCTCAAGCCAGAACTCGCATTTCTTCAACTTGGCATAAAGCTTATATTCATGAAGCTTTTAGAGTATCAGCTTCAAGTGTTGCTCATGATCTTCACGGGTTTTGGAATATATGAGGATGTCATCAATAAAGACGACCACAAAAGTGATCCAAATATTCCTTGAATACTCGGTTCATCATATCCATGAAGGTAGCAGGAGCATTCGTCAATCCAAAAGACATGACTAGAAATTCATAATGCTCGTACCGAGTTCTGAAAGCCGTCTTTGGAATGTCATCGGTTCTAATCTTCAACTGGTGATATCCGGAACGAAGATCAATCTTTAAAAAGAATTTGGCTCCTTGCAACTGGTCAAACAGGTCATCAATACGTGGCAATGGGTACCTATTTTTGATGGTGACATGATTCAACTCCCGATAATCAATACAAAGTCGCATACTCCCGTCTTTCTTCTACACGAATAGAACAGGAGCACCCCAAGGAGAAGGACTAGGACGAATAAAGCCAATGTCTAACAATTCCTGCAGTTGAGTCTTTAACTCCTGAAGTTCAATATGAGTCATTCGATATGGGGCTTTGGAAATGGGTTTTGTACCGGGTTCAAGGTCGATACAAAATTCAATTTCACGCTCTGGGGGTAGGCCAGGAAGTTATTCTGGGAATACGTCAGAAAATTCATTAACAATAGAAATATTATTCAAAACTGACGTATTTTTGTTTAGATCCGTGACATGAGCTAAGAAAGCTTGACATCCGTTTTTCAATAAACGAATAGCTTTATGGCTTGAGATGACTGTGATTGATTTTAATGGTTTGGTTGCTTGAATTCGCATAATAGGTTGGTTAGGAATATGAAAGCTAACAACCTTACGAAAACAATCAATTTTTGTATGATGAGTAGTTAACCAATCAATCCCTAGAATCACATCAAATGCAAGTATTTTCAAAGAAATAAGATCGACGGGTAATGTGCGGTTACCAATTTGAATCAAACAAGACTTGTAAACCGTGGATGTAATGAAGGTTTCTCCCAACGGAGTTTCAACAGATAAGTCAAAGTCCAATCTCTCCGGAGTCAAATTTAAACGTTGAGCGCAAGTAAGAGAAATGAAAGAGTGGGTAGAACCAGTATCAAATAAAGTATAAACTTCGCTAAAGTTTATGACAAGCTTACCCGTGATAATCTCGTTCGGGTTCCTTGCTTTCTGGGAGGTCACAACAAACGCTCTCCCTTGCACTACCGGCTTTGACTTTTCTGGGACGGCCTTTGGTGCCTCCATCCCAGCTGGACTTGTCTTCGGTGCACGACAAAATCGGGCCAGGTGACCTTCTCTTCCATAGTTGTAACATGCCTTGGCATCGCACAGTTGGGACTGATGTGTCCCTCTCCTCCACACTTGAAGCATATGATAGGTGGTCGTTCTCCTTCCTTAACGACAGGTGCTGATGCTGACGTCTTTCCATCATTGTTGAATCTCCTCTTCTTGAAATGTCCGTTCTTATTGTTTTGGCCATGATTACCACCGAAGTGGTTACCATTTCTGGCATGTTGATTCCCTCCACGCTTATTGTCACCGCTTCGATGACTGTTATCACTGGTATTATCATTTTGCCAGCTGCTCTCTTTTGGTTGGTTGACTCATTATCACGCTCCAATAACCGAGCCCTATTAACAACATCTGAATACAAACACAGTTTATGAGAGATAAGATATTGACGTATCTCAGGTTTCAAACCTCTTAAAAACATTCGCATCATTCTCTCCTCATTATCAACCAAATGGGATGCAAACCGGGACAACTCGGCAAACTTGGCTTCGTACTGCGATACGGTCATGTTGTTTTGTTCCAGCTTGATGAACTCTACCTCTTTCATGTGACGAATACTTTCGGGAAAGTACTTGTCGTTGAACAGTTCTTGGAACTTCTCCCAAGACATCTTCAGTGCGGCAGGTTGAGTACGCTTTACAGATTCCCACCAGTAATCTGCCTCTGCCCGCAACATGAAGGTGGCAAAGGGAACCTTTTGCTCCTCGGAGCATCCCAAGACATCAAATATCTTGTTGATTTACTTAATCCACGTTTCCGCCTTAAATGGTTTTGGCTCTCCAAAGAACTCTGGTGGTCCTAGTTCCTTAAACTGCTTCGCGGTGACGGTCCGAGAGTTGCCAGTGTTTCCACCTGCATTTTGGACAGGAGCTGCTCTCGCCCGATGTTGCATGAATTGCATAAAGCGTCTGAACATTCCATCGTTCATCATTTGGTTAGTGTTGTTGTTTGCCTGAGAAAAATGTCTCTTTCCTGATGCACATTATCCTGATTATTGATCTGTGGAGACTCAACTTTTTTCATCTCTTTTATCGCTGAGACTCAGCTTAATAAATAATCCACATCATCCCTACACTACGGCCAATGATACTCATTAGGGTCACGACCACAAATTATCCATACACTACGGGCCAAGGATATTCGTGTATTCATCAATGGTCATGATCATGCCAACAACTGTCCATCAATGCACTACGGGCCAATGAGGACTTTTACCACATCATTTGTAACATTACGGTCATGATTACACCGAATAATCCCTGGTCATAATCATACCAAGTCCATTCATGCACTACAAGCCACAGATGACTTTCAACATAATATAAACATGAGGATGATAACAATGATATAAGAATTCAATAAAAAAGAGTTCACCAATTAATTTGTCCAAGAACCAATAACGTCAAAATTGTCAACATGATACTTCTGTGTAGAGTAAAATTCAAGAATGCTCAGAAGAATATTTCCATGAAAAGATACTGGATGAAGCGTAAATATCAAGGATATTCCACTAATTTCATGGAGTATAGAAGTCAAAACTTTAACCAACTGAGTATAATAAAGAATGGAATAACAAAAGAAGTCACCATGCATACGGTACTTCGCATAAATAGGTTATTTCAACAGAATAATAATAACGAAACCAGGTCAGGAAAAATTCGCACTGGCAGGATGTTCCAACAGAATAATAAAGACGGAACCAGGTCCAGTGTAAAACACACAGATAGAATATTCCAACAGAATAATAAAGACGGAACCAGGTCCGGTGTAAAACACACATATAGAATATTCCAACAGAATAATAAAGGCAGAATAATAAAATAATGTCACCAAGTATAGGGTAGCCCGCGTATACAGGTTATTCCAACACAATAATAAGGAATAAAATAACAGAAGTTCTCTTTATGTATACAAAAGAATAATATCTCTTACCGTAAAAGAAACTAGATATAAGAGTAGTTAAGTAGCAGAATACTTTTCTTCTTTCTCTCTACAGTTTATTTCTCTAGAGTTTCAGTAAATTTGTAAGAAAATAATGAAGGAATGAGTTTCTATTTATAGAAGAATGGATTGCATAGTAACTTATTCATGAACGGTCCAGATTGATTTACTTTAATCTGACGGTCCATATTTAAAGCAAAATCTTTTAAATAAAATATAATATATTCTATTTATAATCTAATCAAACGAATAACTTTATAAAAGTTTTCTGTTTTATATAAAAAGATTTTACTATACAAAATACTATGCAACACTATGCATAATAAAATATAATCTAATCTAATTATTATCTAATAAAACGAATAACTTTATAAAAGTATTCTGTTTTATATAAAAAGATGTTTCTGTTTTATTACGTTAATAATACTAATAAAACAAAACTGAGTGACTTATCACATAAGCCTTACTAATCAATACCGTGTGCTACTATGCAACCACGCGTATTACTGTACTTTTACTACCGAGTAGTTTAACAATATTAACGGTAAAACTTCCGTCGTTATTTTCAATAAAATATTTTTATCGTTTTCTCAATCCGACAATAATTCTGTTGTGGGGTCCACCAATGATTGTACCATCGTACGAATATTCCCTGACAAAAAGAATATTTTCTGACCAATCGAATATAATATGACAACTTGCATACTTTGCAAAATTTATAAATATTACCCACAACTATAACATTATTTAAATTCATTCCATAATACTCAAAAATGATAATTATAGAAAATTCATCTTTATTCAAAAAGTTAGGGTCTTACAGGTCATCTGTAGTTGGTGCAAGCTTTGTAGGAACATAGGGCCCATTCTGAACAGTTTCAAATAGATCGAACGGAAGGAATTTAACGAGTCATTTTTGGAATATAAATTTTGGAGTATTAATAATTGATAAAAGGCGATGACTAAAGGCATATTAAATAGATTATGAATTATTTTAGAATTATTAGTTTGGATTGTTTTAAATTTGAGGTAAATATGTTTAGGTTATGAATAACGTTTCGTATTTGATATCGTTAGCATTTGAGGGTAAGATTTTGTGGAGTGTGCTATAAATGATTTGGAAGTATCAGGTACGGATTTCGTACTCCTTCAGTGATACTCTTGTTAAATTTGATTCGTTCGTGTTTTTCCTTATTTTGAATTTCGTTATTATTTCACATAATTGTCTCTTGTGAAATTCATATAATAGTTTCATTTCGGAGTTGATACATATGACTCGTAATTGTACTCTTTGAATTAGATTATCATGTTTAGTATTTATTTTTGATAATTGTAGAGCGGTATATGTTGCTACCTTCTTTTTGAAACCTTGTAACTATAATTTGATTTGGTTCAACATGTACATATAGAACCCTTTTGTTGGTATTTTGTCGCATGTGTTGTGACATGATATTTTTGTTAGAATATACCGTAGGATATACCTGAGTTATAACCACATGTTGGGTACCACAGGCATGTCGTCTTGGCACGAGAGGCATGACACTTTCCGTGTCGGTGTGATTAGTCCACGATGTCTCCGTTTGGGCTCCGGAGGAAGTGGGCCATTTGGTGTTTTGTTGTGGGAGGCATATGGGTTAACCCTAGTTTTCTGTTCTACGAATTTCTGATGTTATGCCAAACACACCTATCTGATTTGCATACATTTGGATTCGCGGTCCAATGTATGATTTGTCTATGTGGCATTATTTTGGTTGTCTGTGTGGTATTATTTTGATGTGCCTGTGTGGCATTGTTTTGACTTGTCTGTGTGGCAATGCATATTTTCTGAGCTCATTCGGTATGAAATAACACCAAACTATTTGATTCAGCCTATTATTTCATTGTATTAGTTTTGTTTGTTTCTGTTCAGTTCAATTCATGTAGTTAATTACTTCAGTTCATTATTTCTTTACTCTTCCATTGGTTTCGTTAAATCTATTGATTTGGATATATTCTATTCAAACTTTGGATATCATATTTTCGTCGGTCTTTAAGCTTGAGGCTTTGTTAAGTATATTGCTTCAGTTATTTTCGTATATTAGTTATACATCTTTGTATTATCTGTATCCGTACTGGGCAATTGGCTCATGTTGTGTTTTTCTTTCGGCAGGTTTGCAGGGGTGATTCAGGGCTAGTGTGATGAGAGTGTTGCCTTTGACCATCTAGGTTGATTCAAATTTTAAGTTTTGATTATTTTGACTCTATTTGGAGAATTGTATTTAGTACTTTATTAATGGACCACCACTATTAATATTTTGAGGTTATTAGTGCTATGTTTTCTTATTTTGAGGTTTGTTGTGTTTTGCACGTGACCTCCCTTTCCTTTTCGGGAAGGGGGTGTTACAGTTGGGGTCTTACAAAAAAATTAGAAAAAATGTTTAGGATGAATTTAGAAAGAAAAATGATATTCATACAAAAAAATTTGATATTTTCACAAGACTCTAGTAACATACACAGTAAATTAAATTAACATTGAGTTGTGTCCTTAAGATATATTCGGGGAGAGATTTAGGTGGTGTTTGATTTTATCTTAATGCATCTTAACAGTTCACCTCTTAATATCTCTTAAGAGCCGACAAAGTTAAGATATAATATATGAGTCTAAACTATTCAGAAGACCTCTTAATATAAAAACGTGAGTTTTTAAGATGCATTAAGTGTAACGCCCCCAAAATAGGTATACATCACCCATTTTAGGTCGTCAATAACATGGTACAGAAACAACTACAACTTTATTAATATATCATAAAAACTGTGAGTTTAAATACAAATATTGTCTTATAGACAATATCCATACCCAAATGAATCCTCATCACAATTATTGATACATTATTTTACAAAAATGGTGAGAACTACTAAACAACTCTCTAGAACCATCATTCCATACCCTGACTCATACTCACTACATTCTCGCCTCCTGAGAAGAAAAATGGAACAACAAGGAAAAGGGGGAGCTCAATAATGTACAACAAATTATCGTTAGTCCTCAACAGGGAAAAATCTGATAGAATACAATAGACAACAAGTTTTAGATCAATATTCGCAGTGGAAATAACAATTCATAGAAGAGTTACGTAGAGACTGAAATCTACTATAATCTATGAATTTAACAGTCCATCATCAATATTTTATCCCTGTAACATCAATCAATATTCATCTTGAATCAATATTCATCTTTGCACTACAGGCCAAAGATATTCATCAGTCGGTCATGTTCATCTCAACACCTGTACATCTTTGCACTACGGGCCAAAGATATTCATAAATAAATCAACCATCTTTGCACTACAGGCCAAAGATATTCAGTAACATCATCATTTAGGACTGAGGATGGTGAAAATAATTTTAAAGAAAACGAATCCAGTGAAACAAAAGAACAAGTATTATGGATTCTTACTTTAAACAATCCGAGTTCAAAAATACTTCATAAATATCATACTGAAGTAAATTCAAGAATGATCAAAACATGGATACAATCAAAGCTAGTATCCATAATAGATATTTTTGAAAAAATACGAAAATTTAATTTTTCTGTGAATAGTGTCGTATTCATGAATAATGTCGTATACGTGAATAGTGCCGTATACGTGAATAGTAACCTCGACACTAAAAGACAAGAATTTCACAAAAAAATCTTACCAATATTCCGACATAATGATATTAGAAGAAATAATACCATTTTTTAAAAAAATAATATCACTTACCTCGAAAAGACAATACTTCTTACTGGAATTTTGAATATAGTGCTGAAGGGAACTTGCACCATATAACAATACTCCAAATATCAAAATACTCACAAGAATACACTCAATATATTGAGAGAGAAAGAGAGAGAAGATTGCAGTTTTTGGTGTAATTTTCAATTCTAACCTAAGCACCTTATTTATAGGAAAATGCTTAGAACACCAAAGCAGAAAATTTAATAAAATAATTTTATTAATTAAATTTTCAAGCCCACCACCCAAGAATCTGAATTCTAGCAACATAACACATCTATCACATGCGGGACACTCACCAAAAACGTTTTTCTTCAAAATAATAATTAAAACTTCCAAAAATCAATTATTTCGGAACTTTAAAACTTCAATAATTCACAATAAATAGCCCTTTTGTCAGAAAAATTCGAGCAACAAGTCCTTTTCATAGGAAATTTTATTCTCTACAACTTTGCAGAAGAAAGTTTTTCCAAATTCCAAACAGAAATTGATCAAAATTCACAAACGGACGATTTTATAGGCTATAATCAAATTTCGGTCAATAATTGGGGTCTACCGACACACAAAACATGTGTTAATCATTTAATGCCATAAAAATACTCTTCCTCCTCATATACTCATATATCCCACATTCATTGTAAAAATATCACCATTAATATATTATTAAAATAATATATTTAATTGAATTATTTTATCAGAAAGAGATCAAATATTAATTTTCAACAATTGTCACATTAAAAATTTTCTCCATCTATATCCACATAAAATCAATATTTTCCTCATCATATAAATCAATAATTAATTATTCACAAATAATATTATAGAATCACATTACTGACAACCAAGCAGTTTCCAGGAAAGAGGGGGCCTTTTAATAAGGATCTCTCCTTACTGGCGCGCAATTAGATAGCCAAACCTCTCCTTAGACAGAACTTTTTAGACATTGCCAATAATGTTATCTAATAATATTATTCAGATAATATGAATTATTGCTTCGATAATAGAAAATACTGTGCAGTGACAATTATTAAAACAACAGTAATATAAAATATCAACGCAACAATTATTGAATCAATAAAATAAAATACTGAACAGTAATTACTGTAACAATTATTGAGTAGTGCATTCTTACGTAAGAATCAATAATTGGTGTAATACCGTGTGCTACTGTGTTTTAACCACCGGATATTCTAACAGTATTAACGGTAACAACTACGCCGTTATTTATAACCAACTTATTCTTGTCGTTCAATCACTATCCATTATGGGGCCCACACAAGGATGCGCCGTCGTACGAATATTCCTCGACAGTAAGAATATTCCACAATCAAACGAATATTCTCCGTCAACAATGAATATTTTAAAACCACTTGCTTGTTTGAAATAATTGCGTATTTTACCCATAACTTACCACATTAATCAAATCAACCCTTATTATTTCAAGATAATAAATATAGGAAATTTAATTTTATTAAATAATAAGTTGGGGTCTTACATTAAGAAGTGAGCTGTTAAGATGCATTAATATGCAATCAAACACCACCTAAGTTTCGATTGACGCGTAAATTGGTACGATGATAGCAATTTTATCAAGTGGAAATAACAATGGTCTCCAATTCACATAAATTTAAAATTAATAAATGGAGTTGATATTTCCAAAAGCAAGAAAGAATTGGTATGAATAATTAGACATGGCAAAATATGGTTATAAGTTGGTTTTGGTTTACAAAATATGGTTATGGTTCCATTTAAGAACTAAACTCATATTAACTATTTTTAATATGGATTGTGTGGGTTGGAACCATATAGTTGTGATTCAAATATAGATTGTGTGACGTCCCCAAAACAGGTATACATCACCCATTCTGAGTCGCCAGATACATGGTACATAATCCAAATACAACTTAATAATACAATTATCGTGTAAATACGACAAAACATAATCTAAGAGTTTAAACACGAATATTGTCATCTAGACAATATCCACACTCAAATTCAATCTTATTACATTTATTAACACACTATTTCACAGAATAGTGAGGACTACTAATGCAACCATCTGGACCATTAATCCATTCCCCGACTCATCCCAGCTATATTCTTATTTTCCTGAAGAGAACAGTGAAAGAAAGGGTGAGCTCAACTAGCCCAGTAAGAAATATTATGACTAAGTTAATGCAGAATAAATTATCCTTAGCCTTCAACAGTATAACAACTGATATAATACAATAGGTAACAAGTTTTAGATCAACAACTGCAGCGAAATAAGCAATCCATTAGAGAGTCAAGTAGAGCATAAAATCTACTATCTTCTATGATTTAAAAAGTTTTTCATCAACTTTATCGCTGAGACTCAGCTTTAATAAATAAAATCAAATCATCCCTGCACCACGGCCAAGGATATTCATATAATCATCAATGATCATGATTATACCGAATAATCCCTGGTCATAATCATACCAACAACTGTTCATCAATGAATTACAAGCCAATGAGGACTTTTACCACATCATTCGTCACATTACGGTCCTGATTATACCGAATAATCCCTGGTCATAATCATACCAAGTCCATCTATGCACGTAAGCCAAAGATGACTTTAATCACAATATAAGCATGAAGATGATGACAATGACACAATAATTCAATAAAACAAGTTCAAGGATAAATTTTAAAGATTTATAATTTAATTTATCCAGAAATCAATAACGTGCAAATTGTCAATATGATACTGCTTTGTAGAGTAAAATTCAAGAATAATATTCATGTACCAAAAATAATTTGGACAAAAAAGAAATATATTTTTTGGGTAAATAGTACCCCGTGAATAGTACCCTGTGAATAGTACTTCGGGAATAGTACCTCATGAATAGTACCCCAAAATGAAAAGTACCCCAAATACCCAAGTGAATAATATTCGGGTGAATAGTAACCCGTGAATAGTAACTTATGAATAGTACTCCGACACGAAAAGTGTCCCGAATACCCGAGTGAATAATACTAGAGTGAATAATAACTCGTAAAAAAACCCAAAGAAAATGATATTCCATGACGAGTACAAAAGAAATGATATCCCATACGAGTATAATAGAATATACGAAATTACAAATGGATTTTCACTCGCCATTCGGTAATTCACGTAGACAAATCATTTCCACAATTTAATAAAAAATGAATACGAAGGATCATTCACCATGCATGCGGTAATCCACATAGACAAGTTATTCCAACAGAATAATAAAGAATGGAATAAAAGAAGAATTCACCAGGCATGCGATAGACAGCACAGACAGGTTATTCTAACAAAATAATAAATAATGGAACAAGGTCATGCGTAATCCGTACAGACAAGATATTTCAACATAATAATAAAGAATGGAATAACAGAAGAATTTTACCATGTATGCGGTACTTCGCATAGATAGGTTATTCCAACATAATAATAAAGAATGGAATAACAGAAGCTCTCTTCATGAATACGGAAGAAATAATATCCCTTACCTTAGAAGAAGACTGGATACTGGAATAGTGAGGTAGCAGACTTCTCTTCTTCTTTCTCTCTATAATAATTGCTCTATAGCTTTAGTGAATTGGTGACCAATAATGAAGGAATGCGCTTCTATTTATAAAAAAATATAGTTTCGATATTTGCACGTTTTGGGGCTCGAAATATTACAGTATAATACCTTCCTCTTTTTCTTCATTTTTAATTTAGTCATACAAGTATTATCAAACTTGAACCACCTCCCCTAATAGTAAATCATGTGAATCAATAGTAAATCATGTGAATCAATAGTTCTAGACATGTGAAAATATGAATTACAGTATAGTACCTCCATCTATACCTCCATTTTTAACTTAGTCATGCAAGTATTATCAATCTTTCACCAACTCTCCTAATAGTAAATGAATGTGAATCAATAGTACACAAATGTGAACAAATAGTTATAATCATGTGAATCAATAGCAATTAATTGCTCATTTATTCGGTTAATTACCCGATTGGTGAATATAACCTCCAGACATCAATTATTATCGAAATAAATATCGATTTCCACTAACACTAATAATTCCAACACAATGGAACTATCAATTTCATCTTTAATCAACAAGAATTTATTCATCATTAATATTATAATTCATAATATTTAACAACCAGGTCGTTCCCAAGAAAGAGGGGCTTTCCGATAAGGATTTCTCCTTATTGGTGTGCAATTAGGTGACCAAACCTCTCCTTGACAGAACTTCTAAACATTGTCAATATTACAAATAATAATATGAATAACTTTGCCGTCTCAATTATTGATTTAATAATATAACATATTATATAGATGATACTGTGACAATAATTGAATCAATAATATGAGAGATATGATGCAACAACTACTGCAGCAATAATTGAATATAAGTGAGTGACTTCTTACGTAAGCATCAATAATTAATACCGTGTGCTACTATGCAACTACGTGTATTACTGTACTTTTACTACCGGATAGTTCAATAGTTTTTAACGGTAACACTTTCGCCGTTATTTTTATAAAAAAATAATTCTGTCGTTTTTTTACTACGACAATACTTTCGTTATGGGGTCCACCAATGATTGTGCCACCGTACGAATATTCCCTGTTAAAACGAATATTCCCCGTTAAAACGAATATTCTCCGACCAATCGAATATTATATAACCACTTGCTTCCTTTGTAAAATTTATAAATATTACCCACAATTATAACACTATGTCAAATCCACACCATAATATTTAAAAAAATATTTCGAGAAAATTAAATTTTTATTCATAAAATTTGGGGTCTCACAGGTCGACCCATATTTTAAATTTCAAACTTACCTTTATTATGATCCAATTAAATAAATTATTATTGCATATATCATGTATTCATAATCACTAAGCATTTTATTTTTTTATACATAACCAGTGAATATTAATTTTTTTAAGGGTGGGGGTATAATAATCACTAAATATTAGTTTTTAGGGGGTGGGGTATACACATAATCAGTAAATATTTTTTTTAGGGTGGGATGGGAGTGAGGGTGAGAGTGGGGGTGGGGGGGGGGGGCGGGCAGGGTAGGGTGAGGATATACATAATCAACCTATTTTAAGAGCAAGAGCGGGAGCGGGAGCGGGAGCGGGAGCGGGAGCCGGAGAGGGAGCGGGAGCGGGAGCGAGAGCGGGAGGAGGGCGAGGGCGGGGGTGGGTGGTAGGGGTGGAGGTGCGGATCAGGGTGTAATTTTTTTTGAATATAAGGTAGAAAGAAATTTTGATTTTAATTTATAATAAAATATGTGTCGAAAAATGATTAACCGATTTGAACTTATATTTTTAAAAAAAAATATGATTTCAAACTTTAACTAATTTAAATAAATAAAATAATTAATCAATCTATTTGATTTAAATTAATATGACCCAATAGTTAACCAAGTGACGTCTATGAATAACCATGTTAGAGACCTTGTGAAAATGGTGGAAATATCAATTCCGATAATAAACTAAAACCACTTTTAACCCACCAATTTGATAATGCACTGGTGGGTTTTAGCATTTGAGGTATTCTCATTCAGCCGATGGTTGCATATCAGAATGGTCGGGCCAAAGATCCGTCCGTTTCCAGTTATCCACATTTTGTTCTTTCTCTCTCTAGAAAATTAGAAAATCTTACACCATTTTCCGACATTTTTTTTTCTGCAAATCATCCTCATTTTCAATTTTTAAAAGTAAATTCTCAATCTTCAAGCAATCAGAAAAGAGAAGTGAAGTAGAAGAACCCTCGATTTTCAATTTTTGTGTGTTAGAATTCTTGGAGTAAATTTGTTACTCAAATGATCTGATTCAATACAAAAATTCAGATTTTAATTTCAATTTCTTGTTTTCCTGGGGAATCAACCAGTGGTAGCCTTTTTATGTGGAAAAATTCTATGCACTGAATTAGCAATGAATAAGAAGAACTGAAGAAGAACAATGCTCAGGAGGAAGAAGTTGACGTTAAAGCTAAATTTGAGCTTCACCTTGGCTTGTTAGTTAATGGCTACTCCTCAGCACCGCTGCGTTTTTGGTACCCAGCTCACTCTTTATCTTTCTGCTTTCACAAAAGTCGAATTTGTAAATTTGTGGATTTGTTTTATAATAGTTAATTTGCAAATAATTATTAAGTGATTGCTAGAAATTATGCAAGCCCTATATTTTTACATGGTTTGAGTTCAGCAGGTGTTAGATTTGATTTGTTTTGACAGTTGGGAATATACCATATGATGCTACTGAAGAACAGCTAATTCAAATTTGCGAGGAGGTTGGTCCTGTGGTATCATTTAGGTCAGTTTTTTAGCCACAAGCTCTAGATTTTTTTCTTCCGGTTTTGTTTGTTTGTAGTGTTGGCATATATACATAATTACGTTATTTGTGACCCATTTGAGTAGTTGTGACCCATTTGAGTAGTTAAAGCGTGAATTGAATCCATTTTTTGTGCCTAGTTTGGATACAATGTACTCATTAGAATATTGCACAAACATATTATGTGAGAATGAGTGCTATCAGCTTTTGAAGCTTGAGATGAATGCATGAGGAGCAGGATTGGGAGCTGACCAATATTAAACTTCTTCCATTTGATTTGATACTTGGCAAGTGTAAAGTAGGAACCGGAATCTTAAGTGAGATGAAGTAGTGTCCTTATATGTTCCCGTCCTTTTTGATAGGTAATTTTGGGTCCAAGTATGGAAATGGAAACGAGTGACGTTGAGGTTATTCCTCAATGTCTGCCATTTCTTCACCCCTTGGGGTTGCAAATTTATATATTGAAAGGTTCCCTGTTTGTTTTAATATTTAAATTGTAAAAATGTGGGGCAAGGATGAGTTGAATTCTTTTGTCCAGCACTATTTATTTAGAGCTTTTGCCACTATAGTAACAACATTTCGGTAAACAGAGGTGTGCTGGCATTTTCTAAATCTGAGAGGGATAGAAGGAGAAACGAAGCTTATTATATTTGTACATATACACATATACAATTATATTGAGAGAGAGAGAGAGAGAGTATACAGGGTACAAGGATAATCTAGCTTAGTTTAGAGAGTATACACATTATATAATCCACGCTTCTGGAAAAACCTGCACATTGTGTCCTTACTCCTTATTCCCCATAGGCCCAATGTACAAGCTTCTACATACTCATCTTAGATTGCATGTAGGTGCCAATTTAGCATTATAATGTGTTGGATGCTTATAGTCTTGAGACTTCATACTCGAACTATGACAAGTAAGCATACATAACCTTGATTATTAATAGTCACTAGGTGAATGGTAATTGTGAAACTTGCTTATCTACTTGCTGATGGTGATCATGGATATGGGTGGAGCATGATGACTGTAGCTGTTTCATGTCTTATTTTCTTCATTAAACTTTATTTTTGGAAGGAATAGCGTTCTATTTTTTTTAAATCTATTATAGTAATTGTCAAGCAGACCTCAATTGAATGTATGACTGTTTTTCTGCTGCCCCTTATTCAGATTAGTTATTGATAGAGACACTGGAAAACCAAAAGGTTACGGATTCTGTGAATACAAGGATGAAGAGACAGCTCTAAGTGCTCGACGCAATCTTCAGGGTTATGAGATCAATGGCAGGCAATTACGAGTTGATTTTGCCGAAAATGATAAAAATGTTGACAGAAGCCGGGAACAGGTAGGCAATTTCTTCTTCTTCTTCTGCTGCTGGTTCTCCATCATTATCATTGAAGTATTGTTCTTATTAATTTGATGTCTCGCTGGAGCCACTTTATAGGCCATTTGGTACTTAAATTGACTATGAATGTATTATGAATTTATGTATAAAGGAAACTTCTCTTTGATTTTAAAAACTTCATCTAAAATTGAGATAAGGTAATTTTTTTTTGTCAGTAGAATGTCGAAAACTATGCTTGTGGGTATTGTAATTTAACTGTAGCATAAAAAACATCTTAAAAACTCTAAATGGTAATACACATATTATCATGAAAATAAATGTATCCCATCATGATCCCTGGTGGGATCAGTAGCCTTCTTTTGCTTCATCTTTAAAATCCAAAGAGTAATCATGGTCAACTCAAAAACTCAACCACCAACTTAGACAAAAACGCAAGAAACAACTCAAACAACACTTCAAGCAATGTTCTAAAAGGCGTTAGGCGGGCGGCCGAGGGGGGCCTGGGCGGAATTTTTTATTGTAAGTCAATTTTAATATTTTATCTTACGTTTATCCAAACAAAACAATAATATTAAGCAAAACAATATATAATAAAGATAATAAAGGCCTTTACTTAAAGTTCAAACACATATCCATATTGTTAATGTCAAAGTTCAAACACAAACATGCAATTGTTCAAAGTTCAAACATATTTTTAACGTATTAGTTTTTTTCATAAACAAAATTGCTATTAAATAATAAAATTCAAAATTTTAATTCAATATTAAAACTTAAGAAACTAAATATAAATTTAAGAATTATATTGAATTAAACTAAATATTACAAATGTGTCATCATTTATATAATTTGAAGTTGGTACAAGTTCAAAAAATTACAACTATAATAAAATTATACATTTTGACTTGATATTGTTAGCTTTTTGTTGTGATTTGATATGTTACGACATGTATTATGAATATGGTAAATCATTAGAAAAATAAATATATCAAGATCTAGTTTGGGTAGTTATTAAAATAAAAAAAAAACTTCTCCGCCTAGACTCCGCCTAATTTTTTGGAGGGATTTTTTTGTCGCCTTGGGCCTAGGTGAGGCGCCAGGGGGCCTAGCGTCTAGGCGAGGCGCCAAGGGGCGGCCTTAGCTCCTAGGCGGGGCGCCAAGGGAGCCTAGCTCCTAGGCGCGACCTAGGCGGGAATTTTTAGAACACTGACTTCAAGTATTCAAATAACCAAGAACCTACTAGCAACAACTACTTAGTATAAATTACATTGTATTACGAAAAGAAAACTATCTAAAGAGTGAGTTTCTATGCTTCAAAATGCCCCAAATCTTGGAACTTCTTGGACTCCACATCAAATAAATCAAATCCCATCCAAGAATAATAATCTTATTAGATGTAGAAGTAGTTGAAGAAAAAATAAGGCAAAGCTTAAAGGCTCTATACTATTTGTTCTAAAACCATGTTTCATGCCACTATTTCATGCCACTATCTCAGCTCACTTTCTTTGCTTTATAAAGTTTTTGCTCTCCATATTTTCTCCTGTCTTGAGGCTTTTGCATTCCACCTAACTTTATTTTGACCCAAATTCACTACTTCCATCTCTCAACTAAGAAATGCAGACCCATATTACGTTCTCATATCTAGAGATTGGAGTATCTTAGAGCTTTTAAGATGACATCTTACCATAGAAATGCAAGGTAGGAACCAAATTTTATTGTAAAAAATTGTAGACTTCTTGGTCAATAAACTTGATAAATCTTGTTACTTGATGGGAAGATGCTGGTAAGAGCTAAGAAAAGCACCATGTTCTTGTACACTTAACTCGATGTGCTTGATCTTTCGTTTCATACCATTACCTGGAGACCTGATGTGATTCTCGTCGAGTAAGAAGGTGTTTAATTTCATTTACTATCAGTAGCTTAGTATATAACGATTGCTTCTTTTTTTTTCTTTTTGCAGGGTCGTGGTGGACCTGGAATGGTCACGAATGTTGGTTGGTTTACTCTCACTCTCTTCTTAGGAAACCTTGCATAGATTTTTTTTATTTTTCCCATTTGATAAATTATGACCTTTTATCCTTTGATTACGGTTGTGCTACAGATCCTCAAAAACAATTTGGCGGCCCAGCAGTACGTGCGGATTCCGGTGTCCACCAACCAATTGATCTCCCAGTAGCTATGACTGCTGCAAACGTCATGGCGGGAGCTCTTGGTGGTGCTCAGACCGGAATCAAGTCAAATCAAAATGGTTTGCAAACTCAGCAAGGGTTGGGCACTGATCCTTTGACTCTTCACCTGGCCAAATTTTCAAGGAACCAGCTGAATGAGATTTTATCTGAGCTGAAGGTAAGTGTTTTTTAGGTAAAGTTCAGATGGCATGTATGGACAAATTTAAATGCTCTATTCGTTTACTGATGGTAGGTACTAGCTACAGAAAACAAGGAACAAGCGCGCAAGCTACTACTCACATTCCCATCGCTGTCTAAAGCAGTCTTCCAGGTGATCTAGACTTAATTTTTTTTAATTAAATCCGCTTTAATTCTCTTAGTAGTGCACATAGTCATTCTAAATTGGAATTTAATCTTGGAGAAGCAAGAAAAAGGTTGTATTTTGTAACAAAGCAAAAGATAAATATGTACTTTTAAGATAGTGAGCGTTGCGCTTACAAATTTCCCTAAAAACATAAAGGTTGCACACTTCCAACGCATCTTTACCGTGCACCCTCCCTCTAAAGTCATGGAACCAAGTGAGGTACATATCCCCAATCTAATCGGAACACACCCATTCCTCCATGCACCAAATATATTGTTTCTGAATCCCTTTGTAAACACAGAAATCTATTTTGTTGGAAGCCAACCATCTCATTTGATCACAAAATCTTATTTGCTTCCCTTAGTTGCAGAATATCTCACGGTACCAGTCTTAATAATTGTCATCGCGACTCCACAAGCTTTTCTCCATTATGAATACTGTATCCTTATCACTCATCGTTCACTTACAATAGGTTAACTCTTTCGCCGCTTCCATTCTCAAATCTCCAAAAACCTGGTCCTTTCATGTACTTGTAAATTATAAAACCATTAGTTCCAGAGTCCAGACTGACCTTCTTCATATTAAAGCTTAATTTACATTTCTGCATTAGTTGGTATTCTTCCCTTGCTGTGAAAATTCCCATTTCCAATATCTGATAAATTAGTAAGAATAAACTCAACTTTTGATTTTTTTAACCATAAGCAATAAAGCTCTCTCTTTCTCTTGCACACACACACACGACAGAGAAGATAATAAAACAATAAAGGGATGATCCCTCCATTGGTCCACAAACTATAGTGTTTTTTCACGTTTGGTTCTCCATCAAAAAAATTCACCCAATTGGTCCCCCAATTTACAAAAAGTTACAATTGCTGTCCAAACTCCAAATCATTAAAAACAGATAGAGAGGTCAAATAGGTGACATTAAAGCCATATGTGTGATGCACCTGCACATAATTTCAGCAGTATAATTCTCTGTTCACACTTGAAACTTGTCTCACCTCAACTCGTCAAGGGCATATAAAAAGAAAATAAAATAAATCTCCACCTCTCATTTGGTCTCCACCAACCACCACCGTCCCTCCTCCATGGCTACAACACAGCACCATCTCTGCATGTCCTCTCCACCACCACATCACCACAACACAGCATAACACAACACAAACCCTCTCCACGGCCACATCAGCACCACCGCAGGTCTGAAGCATTCTATTCATCATCTCTCACTCAACACCTTCCATAACCACCAACGAATACCTAGCCACCGCCCATCCTTGCTACACCATTTTCTCATACTTTGCTACCACAATCTCTTTGTCACCCAAGCTCTGAAAATATGAGAGTGAGATAATGGAATCCATCAGATGAAAACCATCAGTCATCACACCGGACGAAAAGGGAGGGTGAGTATGGAGGAGTAAGAGTGAGAGAACTGATCAATCTGCCGAACGATCAATCTGATCAACTGCACCCACATATTCGCTGCCTATGCTTCCCTGAACTTCTTCTTTAGTCTGACTTTGGTGTCGTATCTGAAAATTGTGTGAATCACATTTTCTACAAAGGGAGATCTCGAAGAATATGGGGCATAGGGAGAGGAAGGAGACTATACTTTCCTTTTCCTTTTCCTTTTCCTTTCCTGTTCTTTCTTTTCTTTCTTTTTCATTTTAGTTCTTTTTCTTTAATGTATGTTATTTCCTTTTTAATTTTCAAACATACTATTGTACCCCTCTCACATAATTAACTGAATTAGGTTATTCATTCTGTTTTTGACGATTAGGAATGATATTTCATCTTTTCTGTAAGTTGGAGGGACCAATTGGCGGATATTGTTGTTCGGGGATCAAACGTGAAAAAACGCTATGCTTTGGGAAACAATGAAGGAATTATCCTAACAACAAATTTTAGTTCAGTCTTCAGGTAGTGTAGTTTCACTCAGTTCTGAGTGAACGGAAGGAAGAAATAAATGTTCATTTTTTCTCATTAGATAGGGTTCCTTTTGATTTTGATTCATTTCTAGTTCTTAACCTTCTTGATTTCTCCGTTATCTAGGTTTATATAACCCCTAATAACATATATTTCTTGTGCTATGATCTGTATCTTGATTATGGTATAAATCTGATTGTAGCATAGTAATGATAAAAACATCTTACAGAGATGAGTTTTACTGTGCTTGCAGGCGCAGATGATGCTAGGAGTTGTTACTCCACAAATGGTATGATACTTAACCTTAAACGTTTGTGTTATATTGCTACCAGTTATAATTTTTTGTGGAATACATGGAATTATAGTAGAGACAATTGAGCTTGCTTCAACTTTTTAGTTGCAGATTCCAAATATTCGACAGGCTTCTGGTTCTCTTATTCAGCCTTCCTTAGATGCTTTACAAGGTCAACAGCCACAGGTTCAAACTCTTCCTGGGTTACCCCCTCTTGCACAGAACAAGATTCAGTTTGAGTCGATGCCCAAGTCACAAGAAAGTGAAGTGCTTGTTGGTCATCCAAATCCACTGTTTCATAATCAGTATGCTGTGCTCTCTCAACTTCCTACACAGCCGCCTCAAGTTCAGCTTGCTATCCCAGGCCAGAACAAATTTCTTCAACAAGGTCCCTCGCCCGTGTTGCCTGGAGTATCAAAAATTCCGTCAATACGCCCACAGCAAATGATCAACATGTCCATGAGACCACAAATACAGGTGACAACTTCCTCTTCTATGAAGCAACAAGTGCAACCTCCTTTGCTACAACATCCAGGCCAGGTTGGGCCTCCAAAACTGGGGCATAACGGGCAGCTGATTCCTCCTCATGGAAACCTTCAGCCATCTGCTTTGGTACGTCCACCATTATCACCATTATCAGATCATAAATTTAGGCGCCAGCTTCACTTTTCCCATAAGTTTACAAAATAAGGAATGTGTTAAAAAATTTATGCATCTTGTTGAAATGTGTTGTCACCCTTAGACTAGCTATACTTTACTATAGTGATTGATTTTAGTTTATTTTTTAAAATCTTTTCCTTCTAAAAATGATTGTGCATCCCCATCATGGACATTAATCTTAGATTCACAAATAATATTTATAAGCAGAAAGAGCAATTGATAAGGTAGACAAGAATGTAAAATAATTTTTACTTCGTTGGAATCACGTTGGAATACTTGGCTTTTGCTGGGATCATATCATTGTCAAGTTACTTTAAATCTTTGAAGCGTATATAGTATGCCGCACAGAAGCAGTTGTATATATCAAAAATTAAAAAATCTTGAAAGAAATTCAGGTACATGATGGAAATGGGAAATGAACATCAAAGATACAAATAAATGTCAGGGAGAGAATTTAATTTTCTTACAATACAAGAAATTAAGAATTTAAAATGCCGTTTTGAAAGTGTAATTTTCTGAAAGTTTGCTCATTATCTGAAATATAAATCTTTATCTATTAATTTCCTAGAAAAGAATTTATGTCAATTTCTTTCCTTTTCTTGTCTTGATGCATTCTGAATCAGTTTTGTTTTGCAAACTAGTTTTTATGCTTTGTAATTATTACTGTTATTTGTACTCACCTGTACAAAATTGTTGAATGCATGAATTGATGGTTTCTTCTTGGATGTTTGGTTACTTTATATTATAACCTGATGTTGATTTTTTTGTGCGTGTGTTTGGGCGATGAAGCTGATAAGTAGTAATTTAAATGTTTGGTAGCAACACTTGAGCCCAACTTTGATATAAGCTGTACATGTATGTCATTGAGGAATTAATTAATCAATTCATCCCGCTGTATCCATGTTTTTGTTTTTCAAAAGTTGCATTTTTTGTCTTCCATATCGTGTAGTGCCCGTGTTGTGATGCCCCCAAAATAGGTATACAGCACTCATCTTGAGTCGCCAAATGCATGGTACAAAATTCAAATACAAACAAATAATACAGCAGTCGTGTAAAATACGACAAAACATATGCTGTGAGTTTAAATACAAATATTGTCTTCTAGACAATATCCACTCTCAGAATAAGTCCTCATTACATTTATTGTCACACTATTTAACAGAATAGTGAGGACTACTAGCTAATCCTATCATCCGGACCATCACTCCATTCCCCGACTCGTCCCAGCTACATTCTAATTTCCTGAAGAGAACTGTGAAAGAAAGGGTGAGCTCAACTAGCCCAACAAGAAATATTATGACTAAGATAATGCAGAATAAATTATAATTAGTCTCCAACAATGTTAAACTGATAAAATACAATAGACATCAAGTTTAACTGCAGCGGAACAAACAATCCATTAAAAGAGTCAAGTAGAGAATAAAATCTACTATCTTTTATGATTTAAAACATTTTTCATCACTTTTATCGCTGAGACTCAGCTTATTAAATAATCCACATCATCCCTGCACTACGGCCAAGGATATTCATTAGGGTCACGACCACAAATTATCCATGCACTACGGGCCAAGGATATTTGTGTATTCATCAATGGTCATGATCATGCCAATAACTGTCCATCAATGCACTACGAGCCAATGAAGACTTTTACCACATCATTTGTAACATTACGGTCATGATTACACCGAATAATCCCTGGTTATAATCATACCAAGTTCATCTATGCACTACAGGCCACAGATGACTTTCAAAAAAATATAAACATGAGGATGATGACAATGATATAAGAATTCAATAAAACAAGTTCAAGAATTAATTTATTCAGGAACTAACATCGTTCAAATTGTCAACATAATACTGCTATGTAGAATAAAATTCAAGAATGCTCAGAAGAATATTTTCATAAAAAGATATTGGATGAAGCGCAAATATCAAAGATATCCAACTAATTTAATAGAGTATAGAAGTCAAAACTTTAACCAACAGAGTATAATAAAGAATGTAATAACAAAAGAAATCACCATGCATGCGGTACTTCGCATAAACAGGTTATTCCAATAGAATAATAAGTAACGGAACCAGGTCAGACAAAACTCGCACCGACAGGATATTCCAACAGAATAATAAATACGGAACCATGTCCGGTGTAAAACACACAGACAAAATATTCCAACAGAATGATAAAGACGGAACCAGGTCCAGTGTAAAACACACAGATATGATGTTCCAACAGAATAATAAAGACGGAACCAGGTCCGGTGTAAAACACACAGACATGATGTTCCAACAGAATAATAAAGACAGAATAATAGAAGAATGTCACCCAAGTATAGAGTAGTCCGCGTATACAGGTTATTCCAACAGAATAATAAGGAATGGAATAACTGAAGTTCTCTTCATGAATACAAAAGAATAATATCTCTTACCGTAAAAAAAACTGAATATAAGAGTAGTTAAGTAGCAGAATACTTTTCTTCTTTCTCTCTTACAGTTTATCTCTCTAGAGTTTCAGTGAATTCGTAAGAAAATAATGAAGGAATGAGCTTTTATTTATAGAAGAATGGATTGCATAGTAACTAATTCATGAACGGTCCAGATTGATTTACTTTAATCGGACGGTCCAGATTTAAAGCAAAATCTTTTAAATAAAATATAATATATTCTATTTATAATTTTACTATGCAAAACACTATGCAACACTATACATAATAAAATATAATATAATCTAATTATTATCTAATAAAACGAATAACTTTATAAAAGTATTCTGTTTTATATAAAAAGTTGTTTCTGTTTTATTACGTTAATAATACTAATAAAACAAAACTGAGTGACTTATCACATATGCATCAATAATCAATACCGTGTGCTACTATGCAACCACACGTATTACTGTACTTTTATTACCGAGTAGTTCAACAGTATTAACGGTAAAACTTCCGCCGTTATTTTCATAAAAATATTTTTGTCGTTTTCTCAATCCGACAATAATTCTGTTGTGGGGTCCACCAATGATTGTACCGTCGTACGGATATTCCCTGATAAAAAAAATATTTTCCGACCAATCGAATATAATATGACAACTTGCATACTTTGCAAAATTTGTAAATATAACCCACAACTATAACATTATATTAAATTCATTCCATAATACTTAAAAATGATAATTATAGAAAATTCATCTTTATTCAAAAAGTTGGGGTCTTACAACCTCCCCTTCTTAAGAAATTTCGCCCTCGAAATTAGGGTACGTACCTGGTATATCGAAGAGGTAAGGATACCTTGACTTCATTTCAGATTCTAACTTCCAGGTCATTTCCTCAACATCGTGGTTTCTCCACAAAACTTTGACTTGAGGTATAACCTTGGAGCGTAGAATATGTTCCTTCTTATCCAAGATTTTAACATGAACCTCTTCATACGTTAAATCTTCCGCTATTTCGTCCGGTTCCAACTCAATAATGTGGTTCGGGTCTTTCACATATTTATGTAACATGGATATGTGAAAAACGTTATGAACACGAGACATACTTGGAGGTAAAGCGAGTCTATAGGCCACAGTTCCTACCCGATCGATGATTAAAAATGGGCTAATGAATCGAGGATTGATCTTTCCTATCTTTCCAAATCTCGTAACTCCTTTCCAAGGAGCAACACGTAACAACACATGATCTCCTTTATCGAATTCCACGTCCTTTCGATGAAGATCAGCATAACTCTTTTGTCGATCTTGTGAGGTTTTTATACGTTGTCGGATCGTTTGAATCTTTTCCGTAGTCATACGTACCAACTCCAGTCCCAACAACGTTGCTTCACCTACCTCATCCCAGCATACTGGAGAACGACACTTTCTTCCATACAACGCCTCAAATGGAGCCATGCCAATGCTTGCTTGATAACTGTTGTTGTAGGAAAACTCCACCAACGGTAAGAACTTGTCCCAACTTCCCTTGAAGTCAAGGACACAGAGTCTTAATAAATCTTCCAGAGTTTGAATAGTCCTCTCTGATTGTCCGCCGTCTGAGGATGATATGCCGAACTAAATCGTAAATCCGTGCTCATAGCTTTTTGCAAACTAACCCAAAATCGTGAAGTGAATCTTGGGTCACGATCAGAAACTATGGATACTGGCATACCATGCAGTCTTACAATCTCGTTTATATACATGCGAGCAAGACGTTCAAGTGTATAAGTTTCTCGTATTGGTAAGAAGTGAGCAGACTTGGTCAATCTATCAACAATGACCCAAATTGCATCTATGCCTTGAGAAACCTTGGGAAGACCAGTAACGAAATTCATGGTAATGTGCTCCCACTTCCATTCTGGAATTTCAAGTGGTTGCAATGGACCTTTTGGTACTTGATGCTCCGCCTTGACTCGTTGACACGTTAGACACCTTGAGATAAACAACATTATCTCTCTCTTCATATTGCTCCACCAAAATGTATGACGAAGATCACGGTACATTTTAATACTCCCAGGATGGATTGCAAACTGTGTGTTGTGCGCCTCCATCATGATTTTATACTTTAACTCAGGATCTTTAGGAACACAAAGTCTGGAGTTGACTCGAAGTATTCCTTCATCATCGATTCTTGCTTCCGACATAGCACCTTCTTGCACTTTCTTCCTCATACGCATCAGCTCCGGATCTGTAACTTGAGCAGTTTTAACTTTATCAATTAAATTCGGTTCTACTCGTATATTCGTCATCATCACGTGGGTCCCTGGAGTCTTTATCTCTATCTCCATTCTTTGCAAGTCATACAAAATGGGCCTTTGCGTTGACAATATTGCACTCGTACCCGCAAATGATCTTCTACACAATGCGTCATCTACCACGTTCGCTTTTCCAAGATGGTATTGGATGGTATGATCATAATCTTTCAACAGTTTAAGTCAACGTCGTTGTCGCATATTGAGTTCCTTTTGAGTGAAGAAATATTTGAGGCTTTTATGATCCGTAAAGATCTCCACTTTCTCCCCATACAAGTAATGCCTCCAAATCTTTAGTGCGAAGACAACAGCTGCCAACTCTAGATCATGAGTATGATAATTCCTCTCATATTCTTTGAGTTGTCGTGAGGCATAGGCTATGACTTTCCCATGTTGCATGAGAACACATCCTAACCCTTTACCCGAAGCATCACTGTAGATAACAAATCCCTCCGAACCAGATGGTATTGTCAGAACGGGTGCTGAAATGAGTCTTCTCTTGAGTTCTTGAAAACTCTTCTCACATTCTTCGCTCCAACCGAACTTTGTATCTTTCCGAGTCAGCTGAGTTAATGGAGTAGCGATTCGAGAAAACCCTTCTACGAATCTCCGATAATAACCAGCTAAACCAAGAAAGTTACGTACTTCGGTAACTGATTTAGGTTGTTCCCAGCTTTGAATAGTTTCAATCTTTGCTGGGTCAACTGATATTCCATGACTTGATACCACGTGCCCAAGGAATTCCACTTCCTCAAGCCAGAACTCGCATTTCTTCAACTTGGCATAAAGCTTATATTCATGAAGCTTTTGGAGTATCAGCTTCAAGTGTTGCTCATGATCTTCACGGGTTTTGGAATATATGAGGATGTCATCAATAAAGACGACCACAAAAGTGATCCAAATATTCCTTGAATACTCGGTTCATCATATCCATGAAGGCAGCAGGAGCATTCGTCAATCCAAAAGACATGACTAGAAATTCATAATGCTCGTACCGAGTTCTGAAAGCCGTCTTTGGAATGTCATCGGTTCTAATCTTCAACTGGTGATATCCGGAACGAAGATCAATCTTTAAAAAGAATTTGGCTCCTTGCAACTGGTCAAACAGGTCATCAATACGTGGCAATGGGTACCTATTTTTGATGGTGACATGATTCAACTCCCGATAATCAATACAAAGTCGCATACTCCCGTCTTTCTTCTACACGAATAGAACAGGAGCACCCCAAGGAGAAGGACTAGGACGAATAAAGCCAATGTCTAACAATTCCTGCAGTTGAGTCTTTAACTCCTGAAGTTCAATATGAGTCATTCGATATGGGGCTTTGGAAATGGGTTTTGTACCGGGTTCAAGGTCGATACAAAATTCAATTTCACGCTCTGGAGGTAGGCCAGGAAGTTATTCAGGGAATATGTCAGAAAATTCATTAACAATAGAAATATTATTCAAAACTGACGTATTTTTGTTTAGATCCGTGACATGAGCTAAGAAAGCTTGACATCCGTTTTTCAATAAACGAATAGCTTTATGGCTTGAGATGACTGTGATTGATTTTAATGGTTTGGTTGCTTGAATTCGCATAATAGGTTGGTTAGGAATATGAAAGCTAACAACCTTACGAAAACAATCAATTTTTGTATGATGAGTAGTTAACCAATCAATCCCTAGAAACACATCAAATGCAAGTATTTTCAAAGAAATAAGATCGACGGGTAATGTGCGGTTACCAATTTGAATCAAACAAGACTTGTAAACCGTGGATGTAATGAAGGTTTCTCCCAACGGAGTTTCAACAGATAAGTCAAAGTCCAATCTCTCCGGAGTCAAATTTAAACGTTGAGCGCAAGTAAGAGAAATGAAAGAGTGGGTAGAACCAGTATCAAATAAAGTATAAACTTCGCTAAAGTTTATGACAAGCTTACCCGTGATAATCTCGTTCGGGTTCCTTGCTTTCTGGGAGGTCACAACAAACGCTCTCCCTTGCACTACCGGCTTTGACTTTTCTGGGACGGCCTTTGGTGCCTCCATCCCAGCTGGACTTGTCTTCGGTGCACGACAAAATCGGGCCAGGTGACCTTCTCTTCCATAGTTGTAACATGCCTTGGCATCGCACAGTTGGGACTGATGTGTCCCTCTCCTCCACACTTGAAGCATATGATAGGTGGTCGTTCTCCTTCCTTAACGACAGGTGCTGATGCTGACGTCTTTCCATCATTGTTGAATCTCCTCTTCTTGAAATGTCCGTTCTTATTGTTTTGGCCATGATTACCACCGAAGTGGTTACCATTTCTGGCATGTTGATTCCCTCCACGCTTATTGTCACCGCTTCGATGACTGTTATCACTGGTATTATCATTTTGCCAGCTGCTCTCTTTTGGTTGGTTGACTCATTATCACGCTCCAATAACCGAGCCCTATTAACAACATCTGAATACAAACACAGTTTATGAGAGATAAGATATTGACGTATCTCAGGTTTCAAACCTCTTAAAAACATTCGCATCATTCTCTCCTCATTATCAACCAAATGGGATGCAAACCGGGACAACTCGGCAAACTTGGCTTCGTACTGCGATACGGTCATGTTGTTTTGTTCCAGCTTGATGAACTCTACCTCTTTCATGTGACGAATACTTTCGGGAAAGTACTTGTCGTTGAACAGTTCTTGGAACTTCTCCCAAGACATCTTCAGTGCGGCAGGTTGAGTACGCTTTACATATTCCCAGCAGTAATCTGCCTCTGCCCGCAACATGAAGGTGGCAAAGGGAACCTTTTTCTCCTCGGAGCATCCCAAGACATCAAATATCTTGTTGATCTGCTTAATCCACGTCTTCGACTTAAGTGGTTTTGGCTCTCCAAAAAACTCCGGTGGTCTCAATTCCTTAAACTGCTTCGCAGTGACCGTCCGAAAGTTGCCAGTGTTTCCACCTGCATTTTGGACAGGAGCCATTCTCGCCTGATGTTGCATGAATTGCATAAAGCCTCTGAAAATTCCATCGTTCATCATTTGGTCAATGTTATTCTTTACCTGAGGAATGTCTCCTTCCTGATGCACATTATCTTGATTATTGATCTGTGGAGACTCAACGGTCTCCTGTGCTCCATTGATAATCTCAACATTCTCGGATGTCATTTTCAAATACTGCCACAAAACAAGAGTTAAATAACATATCACATATTATCCTTATACTCTGACCGACCAATTAAATACCAAATAAGCTTAGGTAGATCATACTAGCGAAAGAATTCCCCGTCTCTCCCCTCCTAGTTCTTGTCTCACATCCTAGCCAGGGAGCATATCCCTAAGCTTTGACACCAACTGTGACGCCCCCAAAATAGGTATACAACACCCATCTTGAGTCGTCAAATGCATGGTACAAAATTCAAATACAAACTAATAATACAACAGTCGTGTAAAATACGACAAAACATATGCTGTGAGTTTAAATACAAATATTGTCTTCTAGACAATATCCACTCTCAGAATAAGTTCTCATTACATTTATTGTCACACTATTTAACAGAATAGTGAGGACTACTAGCTAATACTATCATCCGGACCATCACTCCATTTCCAGACTCGTCCCAGCTACATTCTCATTTCCTAAAGAGAACAGTGAAAGAAAGGGTGAGCTCAACTAGCCCATCAAGATATATTATGACTAAGATAATGCAGAATAAATTATCATTAGTCTCCGACAATGTTAAACTGATAAAATACAATAGACATTAAGTTTAACTGCAGCGGAATAAGCAATCCATTAAAAGAGTCAAGTAGAGAATAAAATCTACTATCTTTTATGATTTAAAACATTTTTCATCACTTTTATCGCTGAGACTCAGCTTATTAAATAATCCACATCATCCCTGCACTACGGCCACGGATATTCATTAGGGTCACGACCACAAATTATCCATGCACTACGGGCCAAGGATATTTGTGTATTCATCAATGGTCATGATCATGCCAATAACTGTCCATCAATGCACTACGGGCCAATGAGGACTTTTACCACATCATTTGTAACATTACGGTCATGATTACACCGAATAATCCCTGGTTATAATCATACCAAGTCCATCTAAGCACTACAGGCCACAGATGACTTTCAAAAAAAATATAAACATGAGGATGATGACAACGATATAAGAATTCAATAAAACAAGTTCAAGAATTAATTTATTCAGGAACTAACATCGTCCAAATTGTCAACATGATACTGTTATGTAGAGTAAAATTCAAGAATGCTCAGAAGAATATTTTCATGAAAAGATACTGGATGAAGTGCAAATATCAAAGATATTCTACTAATTTCATGGAGTATAGAAGTCAAAACTTTAACCAACGGAGTATAATAAAGAATGTAATAACAAAAGAAATCACCATGCATGCGGTACTTCGCATAGACAGGTTATTCCAACAGAATAATAAGTAACGGAACTAGGTCAGACAAAACTCGCACCGACAGGATATTCCAACAGAATAATAAATACGGAACCAGGTCCGGTGTAAAACACACAGACAAGATATTCCAACAACATAATAAAGACGGAACCAGGTCCGGTGTAAAACACACAGACAGGATATTCCAACAGAATGATAAAGACGGAACCAGGTCCGGTGTAAAACACACAGACAGAATGTTCCAACAGAATGATAAAGACGGAACCAGATCCGGTGTAAAACACACAGACATGATGTTCCAACAGAATAATAAAGACAGAATAATAGAAGAATGTCACCTAATATAGGGTAGTCCGCGTATACAGGTTATTCCAACAGAATAATAAGGAATGGAATAACTGAAGTTCTCTTCATGAATACAAAAGAATAATATCCCTTACCGTAAAAAAAACTGAATATAAGAGTAGTTAAGTAGCAGAATACTTTTCTTCTTTCTCTCTTACAGTTTCTCTCTAGAGTTTCAGTGAATTCGTAAGAAAATAATGAAGGAATGAGCTTCTATTTATAGAAGAATGGATTGCATAGTAACTAATTCATGAACGGTCCAGATTGATTTACTTTAATCGGACGGACCAGATTTAAAGCAAAATCTTTTAAATAAAATATAATATATTCTATTTATAATTTTACTATGCAAAACACTATGCAACTCTATGCAACACTATACATAATAAAATATAATATAATCTAATTATTATCTAATAAAACGAATAACTTTATAAAAGTATTCTGTTTTATATAAAAAGTTGTTTCTGTTTTATTACGTTAATAATACTAATAAAACAAAACTAAGTGACTTATCACATAAGCATCCATAATCAATACCGTGTGCTACTATGCAACCACACGTATTACTGTACTTTTATTACCGAGTAGTTCAACAGTATTAACGGTAAAACTTCCGCCGTTATTTTCATAAAAATATTTTTGTCGTTTTCTCAATCCGACAATAATTCTGTTGTGGGGTCCACCAATGATTGTACCGTCGTACGGATATTCCCTGACAAAAAGAATATTTTCTGACCAATCGAATATAATATGACAACTTGCATACTTTGCAAAATTTGTAAATATAACCCACAACTATAACATTATATTAAATTCATTCCATAATACTCAAAAATGATAATTATAGAAAATTCATCTTTATTCAAAAAGTTGGGGTCTTACACTTGTCCTTTATGGTTGTAATTTAGCAGTTTCCTACCTTGCACATCCATCGGGAAAAGCTAAACATCTGTTTCTTAATGTTTGCTACTGGAGAAAATAGCCTTTATTGGCTATAGAGTTTTGGTTTTGCCTGATGGTTCTAATGGCTCCTTTAATAATTTAGTAAATTGTATTTCTCTTCAGACAAAGTATAAAAGAATATTCTACAGTAAAACCCCTATTTAGAAATACTCTATATAAGAATAACCTCTACAATATTATAAATAAATTTGGTCCCAATTTGGGTCAGTTATAAATAGGAATAAACTCTAAATTGTAATATGTTATATACTTTTTAAGTCACGTATTAAGAAACTATACCTCTATATAGTAATAATTTTATATATATATGAGAGAGAGACAATATTAATTTTAAAAGTCTACATTTTCTATAAAAGAATACATTTCCTATAAAGAACTATATTTTCCTATAAAAGACTATATTTTCTATAAGGACTACATTTTCCTATAAAAGACTACATTTTCCTAGTTTGAAAATCTAAATAATTTATGTTTTCTTTAATTTTTTCCAAAAACCCTATATTTACTTTTTATTAGGGAGTTCTTATTGATATTTTTGGGTGTTCGGAAAATATTTTGAATCAATACATCTATTTAGTAATAACCTCTCAATTAGAATTCAAATAGTTTGGTCCCAAGTCTATTCCTAAATAGAGGTTTTACTGTATATCTATTCCTGTCAACAGCCTAGCTCCTCAAAATTGTTTGGCATTCCAAATTATGCAAACACAGAATCTGTTAGGCCTCCCCAAGTTACTAATGGTTCAACTTGGGTCCGTGAAGTTGAAACCTATCAAAGCTTGCCTTTAGGTTTATCGGAGAAGGCAACCATGGTCCATGACAATCCAGATCCAACCATCCGCTCTTCAAAACTGGTGAAATTGAATGATGGAAAGGCTACCTCCTCGACTGTAGATGTCAAGGTTTCTACTTCTGTATCTGGATCATCTCAAGTTTTTGGCACGTCCGCAAACCAAATTCCTAAAGCAGAAGAAGCCTCGAGTTCTATAAACCAAACTTCTCAGGTAAGTTGATCTCATTTTCGAGATTAATATTTAGCATCTATATACCTTAAACTTATCTGCAACCCTTCATGCTTTTGTCTTTTGATCTCTCAAAACTATATGGTTGCCATTGTAAGCATGTGTGGTTGCTTAGTGACAGGTCCTTGTCAATATTGCATGTAATGATTCTGGAATGCTATTGCAAACTAACTTTCTGCTGAATTTTCTGGTCGATTGTTGTTTAATTGGTTTCCTGCAAGGCATGCCAGAGTGGCAGAGTCCTGTGTATTCAAGTCTAAGCTATTTAAATTGTCGAGTCAGTGGATCATTCGGAAATGATGTCAACAATTTAGCTATGAAACCTGCAAGTTGAATAATCGCCAAGTATGAAAAGAGAATCCCACTAATGAAAAACATTAATGTTTGATATTAATGCACCAAATAATGAAATCCAACATTTAGTTTGGGCAAGACTTGACGAAAGCATGAGCAAGTGTAATTTGATAATATTTATTCCTTCAATTATCAAGTTACATATTTTTTAAATAGAAGCTATAACTTACCAATATATTATTACTTGGTGCAATGACATAATGCTTACCTGCATTCAGCTTTAATAACGTGGTACTAAATCTTCTGTTTTTCTTTGTTTTATTATTTATATTTTCTTATTTCATTGTCGGGACCAATTTGGATAGATCGAGTTCACTCAAACTGAACTACTGTTATAACAAAGTTGTTTTACTGTGTTTGAATAATTGGAATCAGTAATAATGAGAGGGATAGGCAAAAATGGCATAGTAAACAACGAAGTCTTAGCTGAAATGTGGAAGAAGCCTGAGGTTTAACAAATAGCTACTATTCTTATTCTCACTTTAGGTTTAGAGTTATTGAAGAAGACAAACAGAATAGTCGGAATGGTCTGTAGAGAGGATTCTTGCAATTTGTACAGGAGTATGACGAAACTGATTGTAGTTGGGACTTGGGACAAGGGTTCAGTTCTTCATTGGATATTAGCCAACACACTTGAAATATTATGCATACATAAGGTTATATTATGAAGCAATGGTGTATAATAGTTTGTATATGCAGCAGAACTATTATTAAAATCATGACGCTTACTTTGCAAATGATTAAACGAGTGACCCAAAAACAACTGATCTCGGCTGGATTACTGAGTAGCTACTTTGGCCGAAAGGTATTCTCTCCCTTAGCCTTTTGGAGCAAAAACCGAGTTGGACTGTAGAGAACTCTTCAATGAAGCTCCAGTAGTCTTACAGTAGCTCATTTGCATAAAGACAAGTTATGAATCAGTCTCGAGATGAAAGTGTGATACGTTTAAGTTACTTGCTAAGTATAAAGCTTTGTGACAATTCCAACAATCTGCAACATCATTGGTGGAACATCCTATATTAACTGCAAAGCCCCCACAATTAACACCCTAAAAAATCGCTGTGCTTGCCTCTCATTTGGGATATAAAGCAATGCCTTTTATCCAAAACTAGTTGGGTGAAGCTGAAAAGGAATTCCATATGTAGGCGTAAAAGTAGAAAGGAAAAAGGAGAAAAGTAAACAAATAAAATAAGAAATAACTACAAGAACATAAATAGATGGATACGAAAGAAAACACCCACATATAGAAACAAACATGCACACAAATGCATATATATATATATATATATATATATATATAATTACGTAGTGAATTTAAAGGGTAAAAATGGAAGAAATAAGGGGAGAAAAAAGAGAGAAATAGAAAACAAAAAATTTGAAAAAACTTACTCGGCCTCTAATATGCGGATTCACTCCACTCGTCCTATCAAATCTTATCCAATGTTATATTCGTCTCAAGTTTATTTTTACCAGTCCTCCAAGTAATTTTGGTCTTCCCTTCCCCATTATATCTTTCTCTTGATTGAAGACTAGTCTTTCACCGTTGCATCTTTTGGCCGATGACACCGTTGCATCTTTTGGCCAATGATGAATATGGATACGACCAAACCATCTAAACTGTATTTCTCTCATCTTCTCCTCAACGATGCTGCACCAACCTTCTTTTTGAATATCCTCAACCTTTGTATGGCGACAAATCCATCTATCTTAACATTCTTATTGCATTAACTTTCATCTTATTTACATGTTGCTTCTTGGTCGCCCAACATTTATCTCCACACAACATTGGTGGTGAACTTTCCCATCAACTTGGACGGAACTTTACCATTCCAACACCCCCAATGCACCACGCCACTTCATCCAACATGTTCCAGTCATATGGCTTTTTGCAAAGGGTTCACCTATGAAACTATTTTATTTTGTATGTACTACCTCCTTCCAGCAAAGGTGGTCACCAAGTCTTGCCAAAACTACATATACATTATATAATCAAACTATCTTTGATATAGTTGATTATGGTATACATATTCAAGAACTCACTCACTCAGTCTTGTTGAGTAAATTTTCATATCCTTAATATATGAATGAATATGAATTGCGTTAGTCCTAGTATCAGTATTTCAAAAGTTTTGTAAAATATTAAAAGAGAAAGAACGATTATAATTACGATTCATTAAACTGAACAATAAGTACCTATGAATAGGCTTACACTGATAAATATATTAGGAAACATAATCATATCAATCCTAATTGATACTAGAGAATATTCTAAATTGATAGTCCATAATTGTTGCTAAAATTATGGGCTCACTCCATCTCTTCCAACACCCCCTTAAGATGATAGACGACAATTTAGGAAAAAGTGTATCATCTTGTGGCTTGTTATCTTATTCCTTGATGTTGTATTGTTACATTAATTCATCACTAACAACAAAAGAAACTTCGTTTTCAAAAGAACTCCAAAATATTCACGTCATGTTAACAGAAGGCTAAGGGACAGGAGCACAACAACTCAAATGTAACCAATAATAATCATTCTTACAAACTGTGCAAGATGTTTATTCTTAAGAATTGTCACAATCTAGCCAAAGAATGAGGAGTGGAATGTAGTAAAGTGAATAAAATCCCCATTATCGTTAGAAAATCATTAATAATATGACCAATAATTAAAACATTAAAAAGACTTCCTCTTTCAAAAACTCAGAATCCTTGGCACTTGACAATTAAAGTCGGATTTTTAAAATCCCTCTCAATCACGTAAATAGGGATCAGATAGTCTTCCTCGCTGGTTGGGGATGCACCCCTTTCTCTAACATCAAATTCACTGATAGCGATCGATTAATGAATGACTGGAACTGCCTTAATTGTTGAATTATATTTCCCATCCTCTCTCGCTACTAGCTATCAATGGCTCAATTTCTTTGATGTTTGTTTAAGGTTAATTTAAGATGAGAATTTTTATAACACAAACTAGAAGTTAAACTTTGACAACAAATGATTAAAAAAATAGATAATGCCATCCAACGATTATGTGCCATCCACAGAGGAAATGTAATTCTTTTGGGACACCAAGATTGACCTAAAGCTTTGATATCATTTCATAAAATATAAAGGAGACGAATTGACTTCAATTACTTGATCCATTAAATCGAGCAACAAAAGCCTATAAATATGCTTACAATTAAAAACTTATATGGAAAAACAATAATATCAATCCTAAATGATGCTAATCAAATATCCTAATTGATGCTAGAAAGTATTCTAAATTGATAGTCTATAATTGTGGCTAAAAGCACGTGGTCAATTTATATCTTCCGACAAAAAGATCAGTGTTACTTCTTTTCATTCATTTTATTGATTTCAGCTATCGGAAAAGAGAATACAATCTTTCTCGTCATTAATAAGACGAAAATACAAATTGCAACCTAGACTTTTACTTCCTCGTTGAGGTTTGCAACCCATTTTAAGGTGTCATCTTGCACCCTAGACATTAAGGTGTTTACTTGCACCCCAAAAATTGCCTTTTAGAACATCTTCCACCCTCCGGGCTGCGAGTTGATCAAAATTGTTATAAGATATGATATGGTTTCCATAATTATAGTTAGTCATATCCCATAATTATTGTGTATACATAGCTGTAATTAGAGATTATCGTAAATATACTTGTATATATAAACCAATGTAATTGAGATGAAATTAAGAAGAAATTATAAACCTAAATTCCGAGTATTCCTTTCTACATGGTATCAGAGCTTGATCCTTATTTTTTAGAAAAACATTGTTCGTCGGTTTTGTTATTAGTACTGAGATTCCCACCGCTTCTTTGGCATAAATTCTGGTTCTAAAGTGTAGTACAATTAGTTAATATCCTTTGGAAAGTTTATTCTCCTTGGTATATATTATATCTACCTATTATATGGCGGAACAAAGTAGTGCTAGTCATAGTTGTCACGGCGTCGCCTAGGCGATGTAGGTGTCCAGACGATGGAGAAATGGCACGACGAGAGGTCGACATGAGGTGGAGCTGCTAAGGCGTGCGCCTTGGCATCTCGGCGTCTCAAGGCGTCGCCTCATCTACCCTCTGACCATTGACCCATGAACATAATACCAATGGCCCATCAATTAAAAAAGGAGAAAGGGAGAAAGGCAAAAAATAGACTTCAACTCGCAGCATCTCGTTGATGACTCGAGATGAAGTCGAGCTCGACTTCACTTCTTGACAACTCCATCGCGGCTTCTTCGCGACTCCATCGGCGACCAACCACCACAAACCATCGGCGAGTCAACCTAACCTTCTCTCACACACATGTTTTTTTTATTCTTCCTTCTTTGCTATGCTTTTCTTATTACTCCGTTTCTTATTTTTTCAATTTCTCTCCACTTTTTTTCCCAGAAGGTTTGAATAAATAAAGAACTTTATGTTCTTTCTCATATCGAACAAATAAAGAGACAAGTTTAATTTAAGCTAGTCATATAGGCATATATATATATATAGAGTCCGGATCCTTTCCGGACTCCCGCATTTTCTTAAAATGCGGACCTTTTTTTTTTAAACAACTAAAAAATAAAAAATGTCTAATACAGTGTTTTTTTAAATTTTTACATAATACAGTGTTTTGGGTGTGATTTGGATACATATAACAAAACATGTCTGTACAGTCTGTGCGGACTGTACATACATTTTTTGGTATAGGTATCCAAATCACGCCCAAAACACTGTATTATGTAAAAATTCAAGTTCCATAATTATTATTATTATTTTTTTAGTTCTACAAAAAAAAAAAAATTTGGGTCCGCATTTTATCAGGTCCGAGAGTCCGGACTTGATCCATTTTGTATATATATATATATATATATATATATATATATATATATACAAGTTGCAAGTTCTAACCAGTTTATTAAACCATAAACTGAACTGATATTTTGGATCAATTTTGTCTTATATTTTCTATTTGATTGTTTTTTTTATTTTGGATTGTTATTACTAAGTACTTACGTAATTGTGCTTTAAATGTTATTCCATAGTGTTATGTTTTGGGTTTTAATGTATATGAAATTTTATTGTCAATATACTTGTTAAGTAATATAAATAATATATAAATTGCACATTGTAAATGATTTGTCGCCATACGGACGCCATGGCGGTCGCCTAGGTGCCGCCTAGGCGTCCATACAGTCGGCTACCACCATGACTCGATGTGGCGCCGTGACAACTATGGTGTTGGTAGTAGGGTTCATAACAGTAGTATGGGACAACAAGTCATTAGAAGCCATGCCCTTAATTCAACTTTGGTTCTCAGAACCTTCAAACTGGATGGAACCAACTATTTGGCATGGTCTCAAGCGTGTCGTATGTCAATTGAGGCTAATCGTATGCAATACTTCATCAATGGAATAACTACTATGCCTGAAAAACCAGGTATGGCCCAAGAAGAATGAAAATCTGATAAATCCATGGTGAAAACATGGATTTTTAATTCAATGGAACTGAGTATGCGGAGTAGTTACATGTTTTAAACCACTGCCTATGAGCTTTGGGAGGCTATCTTTCAAACTTTATCTGTTTCTGGTGATAAGGCATATGACATTCGTAAAAGAATCCGTGAGCTGGGTCAAGGGGAGAAGACTGTGGCACAGTATTTTGCGGAGATTAATGCTCTTTGGCAGGAGTTTGATCATTATCTGGTTTTTTCCAGCCACATGTACGGAAGATGCAACATCTTATCAAAAGTTTGTTAGTGAAGATCGAGTTGTTGTTTTCTTGGTTAGTTTGAACATAGAGTATGATCAAGTTCGAGCACAGTTGATTGGCCAGACACCTTTTCTTTCACTGCGAGAGGCTCATGCTGGAGTCCAACAAGAGGAAAGTAGACGTCGGGTGATAGTTCTAAATTTAAATTCTGTTGACTGATTAGTCATGGTTGCTTTGTATCCTAAGCCTTGCTTCTCCATTCAGTCTCCCGTTGAGAAGGAGTCCCACAAATGTGACTACTGTGGGGAAAAGAATCATACCAGGGATCGCTACTTTAAGCTTCATGGGCATCCTAAAAAGCGTGGAGATCGGTCTGGTCGTGGATCCCAGGCCTATATGTCTACTACCCCACTTCTTGTTTGATGCATTCAGTAATTCAGAAACTATTACTGCACTCACTCCCGAGGAAATCTCAACTTTTCAGAAATTATGTTCCAAACCTACTTCTCATTATGCCCAGTCAGGTATACATTCTTGTGCTTTTCATGTTTCATCAACTTGCCCTAGTTGGATCATAGACACAGGTGCTTCTGTGCATATGACCGGGTCCTCCAACCTCTTTACTTCATACACGCCTTGCTCTGTAAAAGACAAGGTTCGAGTAGCTGATGATTCCCTTTCTTCAATCTCTGGGAGTGGTTCTGTAGTTTGTACTCCTTCATTAACATTATCATCTGTTTTTCATAGCCCTTCATTTACTGCAAATTTATTATCTGTCCAACATCTCTCTGAATCTCTACACTGTTCATCAACTTTTTTCCCAACTCATTGTGTTTTTCAGGACTTGGTGACGGGGCAGAAGATTGGCAGTGGTAGTGCAGTTGGTGGTCTCTATTATTTAGATGTTCCCTCGTCTAAGATGTTCTCTACTCAGGCTCTTCATTCTACTTCTGACTCCAGCTTGACCTCTTTCCATCAATGGCACCGACGTTTGGGACATCCTTCTTTTTCAGTATTAAATTTTTTATTTCCATCTTTAGTTAAGCAATGTAATAAAACTCAGTTTTTGTGTGAACCATGTGAATTGGGTAAACACAAACGTTCTACTTATTCTGCTATTAACAGACGACATTCTGAGTCTTTTGCTATTATACATACTGATGTGTGGGGACCCTCTCGGGTTGTTTCCCGTTCTGGTTTTAGATGGTTTGTTAGCTTTATTGATTGTTATTCTCGTGTCACTCTGAATTTATCTTTTGCGTTCCAAAAATGAGGTGTTTAATTGTTTTCAGGAATTTCATAAAATGATTTAAACCCAATTTAACGCTAAAGTCAAAATGTGGAGATAATGGTCGTGAATATAATAATAATAATGTCTTTGCATCTTATATCTCTCAGCATGGCATCTTATATCTGTCAGCATGGCATCATTCTTCAAATCTCCTGTGTCAAAACTCCAGAACAAAATGGAGTGACGGAAAGGAAAAATCGACACTTATTAGAGCTAGTCTGCACTCTTATGTTCACTATGAACACACCTAAATTTCTATGGGAAGATTCTAACTGCTACATTTCTTATAAATCGTCTTTCTTCTAGAATTCTTGGGAACAAAAGTCCCATTTCTTTTCTCAAACACATGACAAGTCCCTCTCATTCGCCGAGTTTTTGGCCGTGTGTGCTATATTCATGATAAATCTCCCACGCTAGGAAAATTGGATCCCAAGGCTCTTAGGTGTGTTTTCATTGGTTATTCTTCAACCTTAATCCTCCTTTAAACAAAGTATTTGTCACCCGGGATATTACTCTTTGGGAATCAGAACCTTTTTATTCTTCTTCCCCTTCTTCTCAGGGGGGGATGTTATTGATGAGGAGAAGTTTCCTTTTAAGGATGGTATTACAAATTCTACTATACCATCTTATCCTATAAATTCCTTTCCTGCTTCTGTTGTTAGTTTTTAATACATCTACACAGGGTGAGTCAAAGTTACAAGAGTTATATGCTAGACAGAATGAGTCTGAGTTGAGGACCTATGTTCGAAGAGGGAATAATAAGGTCACCATTTTTGTACCACTACACCTACTCAGAACCTAGTCTTGATAATGCTAATGGTGAGAATCCTAATCCTACTTGTTCTTCCTATCGCTCTTAGAAAAGCGGTTAGATCTTGTAATCAATATCATATCTCTAATTTCTTAGCCTATGATAAATTATCTGCATCCTACCACTCCTTTGTTTCTTCTTTGTCCTTAATAACTATTCCTCAGGGGTGGAAAGAAGCAATTAGTGATGAGAATTGAAAATAGACTATGATAGAAGAGATGAATGTCCTGGAAAGAATGATACATGGGAACTAGTTATTCTTCCTTACGGGAAAAAATCAGTTGGTTGCAAATGGGTATATACAGTCGAACAGAAGCCAGATGTGATAGTTACTCAAAGCCAAACTAGTTGCAAAAGGGTCTACTCAGACCCATGGGATTGATTACTAGAAGACATTTGCTCATGTGGCGAAAATGAACTCTGTTCGTATCATAATCTCATGTGCAGCAAACTTCGGCTGGGATCTTCAGCAATTGGATATGAAAAATGCATTCCTTCATGGTGGCTTGGAGAAGGAAGTATACATGGAAATACCCCCTAATTTTGCTTAATCTGCCACCAAGGGTTAAGCTATGAAAGGCTTTATACGGTTTGAAGCAATTTCACAGCGAAAGGCTTTATACGGTTTGAAGCAATCTCCCAGAGCCTGGTTTATTAGATTCCACAAAGCAATAATGATAAGATTTGGGTATAAGCAGAGTCGAGTAGATCATACTTTATCTGTCAAATAGATAAAGGTAAGACTACCATTCTTATTGTTTATGTTGATGACATTGTGGTGACATGGATGATAAAGAAGAGATAATTAATCTCAAAGCAAGTCTGACCAAAGAGTTTGAAATCAAAGATCTTGGTCCGTTGAAATATTTTCTTGGTATTAAAGTTGCAAAATCTTCCAGTGGAATTTTTCTATCTCAAAGGAAATATGTACTTGATCTTTTAACAGAAACTAGCATATTGGGATGTAAGCCTACTAATTCTTCTATTGAAGTTAATCATCATAGCACAGGACTTTTGGTTGATATCAACGTTTGGTGGAACGATTAATATACCTTTCTCATACTAGACCTGATATTGTGAGAATAGTGAGTTTGTATATGCATGATCCTCGACATTGTCATATGGAAACTGTCTATAGAATTCTGAGGTATCTCAAGTCTGCTCCCGGGAAAGGCTTATTGTTCGCACCACATGGTCATATGAGAGTTGAAGCATTTTCTGACTTAGATTGGGCTCTATAGATGATCGTCGTTCTACTTCGGGTTACTGTTCATTTGTTGGAGGCAATCTCGTTACTTGACGAGTAAGAAACAATCCGTGGTGGCAAGATCCAGTGCTGAAGCCGAATATCGAGCTATAGCCTTGGGTATATGTGAACTAATGTGACTTCGAATGTTGCTAGAAGATTTGGGTATTACAACTAATAGGCCTATGCCGTTATTTTGTGATAATAAGGCAACCATTAATATTGCAAACGACTCGGTACAACACGATAGAACAAAGCACATTGAGATTAACACACTTCATTAAATAAAAGTTAACTAGTGGTCTTATTTGCTTACCTTTTGTCAAAACAGAGAACCAACTTGCTGATATTTTGACTAAGGATCTTAGTAATAAGATATTTCATCCATTGTGTTTCAAGTTGGATATGCGAAACATCTATACACCAACTTGAGGGGGAGTGTTAGAAGATATGATATGGTTTCCATAATTATAGTTAGTCATATCCCATAATATAATTATTGTGTATATATAACTATAATTAGAGATTACCATAAATATACTTATGTATATAAAACAATGTAATTGAGATGAAATTAAGAAGGAATTATAAACCTAAACTCTGAGTGAGAGTTCCAATTATGCAACTTTTTAGGGGTAAAATATGACTAGCATATTAAAATAAACTGAAAAAATTACAAATGGTTACAAAAACAACATTTACAAAAAATAAATCCCAACTCCCAGATCCCAAACTTAAACCCTAACATTTATCTTCATTTCTTTCTTTTCATTTCTTTCTTTTCCTTAACCGCTAACATCTTATTTTTTCCCTTCACCATTACACTGTAGCACCACCACCAGCATTACAATAGCTCAACCATCTTCGTAGCACCTGCACCTCAACCATCACCCTTAGAAATCTAATTGGCATTCAAGAAATCAAGTAAATCACCACCACAAACTCCCAAACACAACGTTTTGGATGAATTCTGATCTAAGTTTGTACCAATCTCCTCCAATAATAGCAATTACCAAACTCAAAATGGGTTACCTCTGTTATGCTTCATACAAAGTTTGACGGGAAGACGAAGGGGGAGTCGCTACTACGACAAGGATGAGGCAATGAAATGATAGTTGCGAGGCTGATGAAAGGGACGGCAGTTATGGCTACCAATGGAGTCAATGTCTATAGATTTTTTATGGAGATTGCTTTTTGTGCTAGGTCGATGATGGATTTTTCATATCCAAATGCCCCCTTGGGTGAAATGAGCTCAAAAGAGCTTTAATGGATGATTCAAAAAAAATAAGGAGGAACTAAAAGGATAATCCTAGTTGAAAATATATACAAACAATTGGATGTGTTGTGGTGGAGTTATTGGCATGCACCGTTGTACCTGGTTGATCATAAGTGGCTCCAACTCCCTCATCAATCTACACCCTGCTCCCTATCACCACCATTGAGGAAAAATAAAACACACTGCCAGAACTGCGGGGTTTACTATTAATGCCAAGAAAAAGAGGAGAAGAAGAATTTTAGAGTTCATTGATACTTCGTTCTCTGACTGGATTTTCTGGCAAGGCTTTTTCTTGTGATTTACTGATGGAGACCGTGACAGTGGGTTTATTGATGATGAAAGAGGTGGTGAACTGTGGTGGTTTAAGGAGGCGACGGTGATAGTGGTATACTGATGAACGGTGGTGGGTCTGTTTTTATGGTGAGTTAGGTTTAGGGTTTTGGTTATGGTTAGGATTTGAGAAATGGGTTACATTTTCTTAATATTTTAAAAAAAATTACGTGTTCCTATTTTGAGTTATCAATTAGGGGAGCATCAGCTAGGGTGTTTCTTGCAGGAGTGCTAATTTCTGTTTGAATTGCACCATTAACTTTATGACATGCACCATTAATGTTTTCTGAGGTTGCTAGGCAGAATGCCTCATACAAAGCCGACCCCCTTTTAATATGAAAATATAATGTATAAACATATTTTTGCAAGCCTTTTAAGTCCCTGCCGAATGCAACTATAAAAGTTTTATTTTTATTCTTACTTTTATCCTTGGTCATTGTTTTAAATGCATTATTGTTTTGTTCTGGTAATTGTTGCATAACATTGTTGGATATGGCACTCATGGAAATTCGTTGAAAGGCAAGAAGCAAAAAAATTTATGTGGCGGAACAAAATATCTCTCATTTTCCACTTGTTGCAGATTCTTATTTTTGGTTTGGAATGTTCTTATGTTGCCTCGAAGGTGGCACCAATCCTTTGAATCCGGTACCAACGAGTATCATTCTGCCCAGAACAGCGTTCTCTTTCAGACCTTTCAACCAATTGATACGACCCCGAATAGCTGCTTTTGCTAAAACTCGAGCAGTTTCTTGAAACTTCGAGTATTCATGATTTTGTTATTCCCAATAAGATGGCTTGGTAACAGATCTCTTCTTCTTCCAAAGTGCGCCCCATTCGTTCCGCTCGCAACAATCCAATAAATTCTCAAAAATCGTATCTTGTATAACTACTTTTATGGCATTGATTTTGAAAAAATGACTGATTATTTTATTTTTGCTTCTTGATTTTTATGGTTCACAGAATAACACTTGGGTTAGTGTGAACTATTACCAAAGCATAGGTTTCCTAAGATGATGGGCAACTAAAGTTTTCGTATATTTCTTGATATCATTGCCCTTCTTTCCGTTTTTGCAGCTTCCTCCTGAGGTGGAGTCTGCCTTACTGCAGCAAGTGTTAAATCTCACACCAGAGCAGCTAAGTTCTTTGCCCCCAGATCAACAGCAACAAGTCATTCAGCTCCAGCAAATGCTCCGGCTTAGCTGAGAAACTGGAGCTATATTGCACTAATGTTTCTGCTCTATTTCAGATTTTCCCCAACACTTGTAAAATGATTTCATATAGAAGATATAGTTCAGGATACTGAATGCACAAGAATTACAGCATTCATGTAACAGATGCAATCTTTTTGTTAGCTAGAGTGAATGAAACAAAAAGAGGAATTTTAGCCCTTGTTTTTCACCAAAGATTTAGTAGTATGGTTCCATTTTGAGGTTTTAGTAATAAAATTTTTGTACTATGACTTCATTTTCATTGATTTGTGTACATGGCTCATTTCATTAAAGGGAACTCATATTTTCACATGAAAAAACGATATTTTCACTTGATCTCAATAGTGAGTGGGTTTAACATTCATGTGCGAGAGACTCGCGTGGAAATATCATTTTTCATGTGGAAATATCATTTTCTTTCTTTAAATTGTGCTTATGGCTCCATTTTCATTGAGTTATTATGTTTCTCTTTTGCAGTGTGTTGCCATTTTTTCCCTCCTTAGCTCAACTTGTATGGATATTTTCAAGTTTTGAAATAACATACTTCCTCCGTTCCTTAATATAAGTCGTTTTAGAGTTGTGAACAAATATTAAGTAAATGATTGTATAGCATTAAATATAATATCAATTGTCTATATTACCCTTGTATTGGAAAAAAATGTTATGTATTGGGAAAAAAATAGTGAGAGAACCAAAGTTATATTTATTAGTTGGAGTTATATTTATTACTTGGGGTAATATTGGAAATTAAGCAATTAATGCTTACTTGAAATTCTTAAACGACTTATATTAAGGAACAAAAATAATTCTCTAAAACGACTTATATTAAGGAACGAAGGGAGTAGAAGTTGTTTGGGATCGCTTATAAGTAGTCAAATATGCTTATAAACAGTTTTAAGAAGCAAAAAGTATTTGGTAAATTGATTTTAAAATTGCTTAAAATCACTTTTTATGGAAATAATTAGAAGCTTTGAATTGGAGCTTTTGATTATATGCCAAATCTAATAATCATGTTTGACCAAATATATTACTAATTTATCCCTATTTATTTTAACAATTCCAACCATTATTCATATTTACTTTTTAAAACATTCGTATTTAGTAATTTACACTTGAAATAAGTGATTAAGAAAAAATTTTATACCAAACATTTTTCACTTCTTACTAGTTTAAATATTTTTTATTCACCAAACACAAACTATTTTTTTTTAAATTGATTATAATCAAAATCAGTAATTACATTTTTTGAGCGATTCCAAACATATAGTCAAAATAAGAATATTTGAGATGCTTTATTTTAAAATTATACCAAACATATAATCAAAATAAGTAATTATCTATGATATGTGTTAGTTCCCAATAGGCACAATAGAGCTAGAAGGGGGGTTGAATAAATCCTTGGAATTTTAAATTCTTTTCTCGTTTAATTTGCATTGCTCATAAATTAGCATATGACAAACATAAGAATCTTTTCAAGCACAGCGGAATGAGTAAAAGATCCCCTTCATTGATATATTCATAATCATACATACATTGTTCGTAGAGTTAGTTCAGTAGTAAGCAGTTAAAACATACATAGCAGTTAATGTACATAATGTAAATGACATAAAGTAAAAGATACAAAGGGTTTTAAGTGGTTCAGAGACTCAAGCTCCTAATCCACTCTTCTGCTTTCAATTAGCAGGATTTCCACTAAGGAAGGGCAGCACCCTGAATCACTCAGATTCCTTCAAGGCTGAGCCTTGGGACTTCAGTTCACTAAGAACTCTTCAAGGCCAACAGCCTTAGAACTTCTCTAGTTCCCTAGGAACTCTTCAAGCCCAGCAGGCTTGGAACTTCATTTAGTCCCTTTGGACAAGGACCCCTCAGGCCCTGGCTTCTTGTTGTTGAGTTGTTTGTTTGTTGGAGTTGGTGCTGAGCTGCTAAGTTGTCTTTAATCTCTAAACATCTTCTGTACTTAGCAGCTTGGTATGGTCTTCTTTGCATTCTGTTTCGAGTCTGGACCACATCTTCTTTGGTGCAGTTGATCTTTACTCTCTTCAGCTCATCTTTATCAGATGTCAGCAGTGCACCATCACCATCTGAATTTGCTAAGTCTCTGTGCTTTTAGTAGTCTTCGTCTGGCACTTAGCAATCCCTGAACCCTTCTTAAATACTTTACAGATATGGTTCTGCACTTGTTCAGTTTCAGCTTTCGGTTCATGGTGATTTGTAGAGTGGCTCTCCTGATCTTCTTTGTGCTCAGTCACTTTTCTGAATGCTATCTTCTTGGCCTTCTCGGCTCTCAGCTTGGCTGCCATCTTCAGTGGCATTCTCATCTTTGTTTGAGTTCTACTTCAAAGCTGCTTCACTTCCACCTTGGTAGTCTCACTGTCACTAAGACTTGTTCTGTTGATCTTTGGTGGAACTCGTAGAGTCAACTATAGCATTCACCAACTCAACGATTCTGCAACTCCATAAAAATCAGCTCCTCTTGATCTTTGAAGCTCTGTTGATTTATACTGCTTCCCAATTTTCCCGTTGGAAAGTAGTCGTTGAAAGCTATTCAAATTGCTTCGCAGATCTCGAGTCATTTGGTGCAGACTACAGAAATGACATGACATCTTTTTCTGACTTTCTGACACTGCAGTCTACAGTTTTCCCTACCCCATCAGAGATGTCACTTCCATATCTTGGGCAGGTCAACGACTTTATTTTCTCTTTTGATTTGTTGATCAGAGGTTGTCCTTTTGCATCGATGCTCTCAATAAGCTCTGCTCGAATATCAATCTTCAGATTAAGCCATTGCCAATGCCTCAATCTTCAGTTGTTCGAGCTCTACGATTCTGATGCATAACTCCCTGGACCAGATCGTAGTGTTTTGTTGAATGTTGCTTCTTGATTTGTAGAATCAACACTACGATCTTGAAAAGTGTTCATTTGATCTTTAATGTGGAACACTTCTTCCTTCTCTTGTGTAGTGCTTCATTACTTCTGTTCGCTTTGACCGTTCTTAGATACTGATGGCTTGACTCCTTGCTCTGGCCCCTTCTGAATAACAAGACACTTCAGATTTATGGCGTGTCCAGCTCGCTTTCTCCTTGTGATCTCCCGTTCACTTATCATCAATGGACTGACCCAATGTTTAATCACTTTAGCCTTGTTGTTCAGAGGTTGACCAGTATCTTTGTGTATACTCCATCAGGTTCTTCTTTGTTTGGCAAACACTACGATCTTGGTCATTTTCAAGATCGTTGTCTTCAGTCTGCTTGACAGCTACTGCGCTTGCTAACTTTCCTTAGTCAGTTACAGAAGTCTTCTTCTGATCTCCTTGTGAAAGATTTCATCTCGAATGACTTCACTACTCAATCTTGATGCTGATTGGGTTGGTGCTTAGATCTTCTGTTAGCTTGTATGTCATTCGTTGAGTGCCCTCTGATTTCCTTGGTGAGATGTATCTTTGCATTACTAATCAGAGGTTTCATTCCTTTGGATATTCTGGAAGTGCTCATTCATTGAGAATTGTATTTGCTCTACGATTCTGCCTTGGCATTGTGAGTACATCTGCTGAGGTCTTAGTTCTGCACTCTACGATTCAGCTTTGACTGTGCAGACACTACGACTCCGAGATCAGATCTTGACACTACAATTCTGTCGTTGTGTTTGTTGTCTTCATCTGATCTTTCTCAACTACGATCTCTGCTTCTGGTATGATTGGTAGACTCTACAACTCTAAGTGTAGTCTACGATTCTTGACTTGGCTTTGGCAGATACTAGGTCGACTCGTAGGTAGGCTGTCTCTACGATTCTGACATGACTTCCTCCGCAGACTACGGCCCTGAGGAAGTTTTCCTCGACACACTACGATCCTTCCTCGTCTCTCCTAGAAGTCTACGAACTCCGAGATCTATCTTGCAGACTACAATTCTTCCTCGATAGCTCTCGAGTTTCCCTTAACTCTCCTGGCAGACTACGATTTCTGGTGCAGTGCTCGACGATCAGGCAAGCCTATCTATTACATCATATGATCAACCTAACATGCTTAATCTTTCTATAATTATAGTCCTTGTACATCATTTCTTTTGAAGGACTTTACAAAGCTGCTTTGTTTATGTAGAATCAACCTAACACATTTGATCAATTCATTCTAAGTCCTTGTACATACGTTTCTATTATCTATCAAGGGACTTTACAACTTTTCTTAATGCAAGCATACTTGCATATTCATTTATATATATATATATATATATATATATATATATATATATATATATATATATATATATATATATATATATATCATAATCAAATCATATGTGTGAGACCCCATATTTTATGAATAAATATTTAATTTTTCTCGAAATAATTTTTTTTATATTATGATGTGGATTTAATATAATGTTATAGTTGTGGGTAGTATTTAGAAATTTTGCAAAGTATGCAAGTTGTCATATTATATTCGATTGGTCGGGAAATTTTCTTTTTGTCAGGGAATATTCGTACGACGGTACAATCATTGGTGGATCCCACAACAGAATTATTGTCGGATTAAGAAAACGACAAAAATATTTTATTGAAAATAATGGCAGAAGTTTTACCATTAATACTGTTGAATTACTCGGTAGTAAAAGTACAGTAATACGCATGGTTGCATAGTAGCACACGGTATTAATTATTGATGTTTATGTGAGAAGTCACTCAATTTTGTTCAATTATTGCTACAATAGTTGTTGCATAGTATCTCACATTATTTGATTCAATTATTGTTGATTTATAAGTTTTGTTTTATTAGTATTATTAACGTAATAAAATATAAACATCTTTTTATATAAAACAGAATACTTTTATAAAGTTATTCGTTTTATTTGATAATAATTAGGTTATATTATATTTTATTATGCATAGTGTTGCATAGTAAAATTATAAATAGAATATATTATATTTTATTTAAAAGATTTTGCTTTAAATATGGACCGTCAGATTAAAGTAAATCAATCTGGACCATTCATGAATTAGTTACTATGCAATCCATTCTTCTATAAATAGAAGCTCATTCCTTCATTATTTCTTACGAATTCATTGAAACTCTAGAGAGAGAAACTATAGAGAGAAAGAAGAAAAGTATTCTGCTACTTCACTACTTATTTATTCAGTTCTTCTTTATACGGTAATGGATATTATTCTTTTGTATTCATGAAGAGAATTTCTGTTATTCCATTTCTTATTATTCTGTTGGAATAACCTGTATACGCAGGCTACCCTATACTTGGTGACATTCTTCTATTATTCTGTCTTTATTATTCTGTTGGAATATCCTGTCTGTGTGTTTTACACCGGACCTGGTTCAGTCTTTATGAATATCTTGTCTGTGTGTTTTACACCGGACCTGGTTCCGTCTTTATTATTCTGTTGGAATATCATGTCTGTGTGTTTTACACCGAACCTGGTTCCGTTACTTATTATTCTGTTGGAATAACCTGTCTATGCGAAGTACCGCATGCATGGTGATTTCTTTTGTTATTTCATTCTTTATTATACTCAGTTGGTTAAAGTTTTGACTTCTATACTCCATGAAATTAGTGGAATATCCTTGATATTTGCCTTTCATCCAGTATCTTTTCATGGAAATATTCTTCTGAGCATTCTTGAATTTTACTCTACAAAGCAGTATCATGTTGACAATTTGGACGTTATTGATTCCTAGACAAATTAATTCTTGAACATGTTTGATTGAATTCTTATATCATTGTAATCATCCTCATGTTTATATTTTTTTAAAGTCATCTGTGGACTGTAGTGTATAGATGGACTTGGTATGATTATGACCAGAGATTATTCGGTGTAATCATAACAGTAATGTTACAAATAATGTGGTAAAAGTCCTTATTGGTTGTAGTGCATTGATGGACAGTTGTTGGCATGATCATGACCATTGATGAATACACAAATATCCTTGGCCCGTAGTGCATGGAATTTGTGGTCGTGACCCTAATGAATATCCTTGGCCGTAGTGCAGGGATGATATGGATTATTTATTTAGCTGAGTCTCAACGATAAAAGTGATGAAAAACTTTTTAAATCATAAAAGATAGTAGATTTTATTCTCTACTTGACTCTTTTAATGGATTGCTTGTTCCGTTGCAGTTAAACTTGATGTCTATTGTATTTTATCAGTTTAACATTGTTGAAGACTAACGATAATTTATTCTGCACTATCTTAGTCATAATATTTCTTACTGGGCTAGTTGAGCTCACCCTTTCTTTCACTGTTCTCTTCAGGAAATGAGAACGTAGCTGGGATGAGTCGGGGAATGGAGTGATGGTCCGGATGATAGTATTAGCTAGTAGTCCTCACTATTCTGTTAAATAGTGTGACAATAAATGTAATGAGGACTTATTCTGAGAGTGAATATTGTCTAGAAGACAATATTTGTATTTAAACTCACAGCATATGTTTTGTCGTATTTTACACGACTGTTGTATTATTAGTTTGTATTTAAATTTTGTACCATGCATTTTGCGACTCAAGATGGGTGATGTATACCTATTTTGGGGGCGTCACAATATGTAAATAGGAATATCATTCACATGCTTATTCTTGACAATATGTATTAATTTTAAAATTATACCAATTATATTTACTCCTAATAAGAGTCTATATATTTGTTACCATATATAATTATTAAAAAACTAATAAAATTAAAACACACTTTTAATATGCCTCTTTATGTTCTCAAAAAGAAATGTGCTTCTTTTTTAACATTTAACGGGACTAGACTCTCCTACAAAATACAAACTTCTTATATATACTAGCACCCGTTGTGTGTATAAATTATGTGAGGTAAAATTAAAATTTTATAAATTTAGAGGATTAAAAAAATTAAATTAAAAAGACAAAATAATAATATATCTAAATTTATAGGAGCAAAAGAGGAAAAAAAAGTGTGACAAAATCACTACTTCTTCATGGAGACTTTATAATATGGAAAATGATATATATTGCAAATGTTTACGTTAATTTTTTGATTGACAGTTATGTGGATACGTACCAGTGGTAATATTTTTGGAGAGATGTGTAATAAATGAGATTTTCATATAATTCTTACCAATTTGATAAGCTTCGCAATTATAATTTGCGGTCGCAATACATAGTTGAACTCTTATAATATATATTTTGATCCATAACCAATGTTGTAAGTATAAAATTATCTTTACAACATATCTTAGTCATTCATCCACGGATTTCGTAATTTAATATGAGAGAGCCTGCAGTTTAGCCATCCGTAGAACTAAATTACGGATGCTAGTAATGCCAGGTGTTAATATCATTAACACGACATTGTTTTGCTCATATCACCAGTCCGTAGAACTAAACTGCTGACGGTTGAGTATATCCTCAATTAAAATTCAAACGGGGACATTTTAAGGTAGTTGCTTTTTCTTCCTCATATGATATCTAAATACCCACAACGAACCAAGCAAAAGAGATCAACTAATCCCTATTGCAAAATTGCATCTTTGCTAAATTCAACTCATGTAAGTTATAAATTCGTCATATATATATATGGTACCGATCTGGTCAGGGAGTCCTGATTTTACTTAAAATCCGAACTTGAGTTCTCAGCCTTTGAATGAAATCCAACGCCCAGGAAAGTATGTTATTGAAGAGAAATAAAAGACGCGGATCTGGTCCGGGTAAAAAGAAGGAGGCGGGTCAAAAAAAAGGGCAATCTTCTTCCTAAATCGCGACTTGCTCTCTAAATCCCTGACCAGATTTTAAGTAAAATCGTCGGAAGTCGCCGGAAGTTGCGCCGAAGTATTCTGTCTCACTTCAGTGACCCACTCTTGTTCATGAGGCAGCATCCTCAAAGAGTAATCTTGCTCTCCCCTTTTCAAGCATCTTAAAAGTAAGCATGCAGTATTTTGTTCACTTGTATAATGTTTACCGCTCATATATTGACCAGATCTGGAGCAAGTTACTAATGATAATAACAGAGACATACTAATGATAATAGCAAAACTGATGGACCATTAGTATAATCTTATCTAATACCCCGTCATAATTGACAACACACATTAAAAAGAAAACTGCACATAATGCCTTTCTTTTAATTTTGTTTTTTGTTCGACAGAATGTGTTAGCTAGTCTTGATAGAATGTATTTCTGATATATGCTTGATTTTGATTCTGAATTATATACTTGTTGGGAATGCAGAATGCAACATTGTGTAGAAGAGACAAAAATGGTATCATCTTATAATTCTTCTCAACAACTTTACACTCCGCAAGTTAAAAAGGAGTTGATACCGAAAATTGGGCAACACTTTCATAACTTAGGCGATGTTCACGACTTTTATAACAACTATGATAGAGAAGGTGGATTTGGTACACGGTTAAATTCTAGTAAGAAGAGTCCTAACGGTGAAATAATTAGAAAGAAATTTGTTTGTTATAAAGAAGGGTTGAGGAAAATTGTGCCCAACAAAACTAAACAGATTGTCCGAAAACGGTGAAATAATTAGGATCTGTTATTTATTATTTTAATTAGTATCTTTGATGTGTGGATCTACAATATCTGTCTGTAATCTGCCTAATAGTTTCATGTATTATGTTGTGTGATGATGAAAAACTTAAATTTGAAATGTAATGTTGAGATGTTCTTATACCGCAAAGACTTTTATAGTTTCTTTTATTTTTTTACTTTTATTTTTTTTATATACCGCAAGGACTTTCATGTATGATGTAATTCTTTTAAGGATCTGTAAATATATTAGTACATACCTTTTCAAGGTTTGCAAATTTCAACTAAGCTCACTTGTGATGTCAATTCTTATCTTTGTTTGTCATATGGGAGTGTTAGTGGTTCAGGTATTGGACTTGTGCTGTCTCAGTAAGTTTTATATAAGAAAACTTGCAATTTAAGAATATGGGAGTTAGTGGTTCAGGTATTACTTCTTATAAAGAATATTTCCTTTTGTTTGATTATTCAATTGCTGTCAACTAACACTGGATGCCGAAAAATCAGAATACAAATCAGAAATGTCTTTACAATCACTTAACAATACAATGAAAATAGACATTACAATGAAAATCAGAAATGTCTTTACAATCACTTAACAAGCAATGAAAATAGACATACATTATTTTTACAATCACTTGACAAGTTCCATGACTGAAACATTTTGTTTCGAAATCGGATATCATGAGTTTGAATGTTCATGTTGCTTGAAGTAGACATGCCTTTGTTGAGCCTTATCTGCCAAAAAAAAAACAACAAAAATAACAAAAACAGAAATCATAACTCAATAATAATAATAATAGCAAAAGAATAGCACAAACTCAACAATGCAATGGAGCTTTACTGTCATGCAAAAGATCCTCACCATTCTTGTTATAGAACCTATTAGAGTTTCAAGCTGGAGTCACATTGACAAAACAGAAATCATAGAGATTATAATTATGAAAATGAAGGCTGCTACATGGTTCCAAGAGAAAACCTCCAAACTCATAAATCATCAGCATCACATAAACTCAAAAACAGACATTGATCAAAAGTTCTAGACTTCATTTAGTCCATGCTATCAAAACCTAAGATATATATGTTAGGTAAATCTGAATTAAATATAAATGCCTCCTAAATAAAATGACACAAACAACAATGTACTTAATCATGAATTAAATATATCCTTTACCTCATCAAAATACTCACAAGCAACACATAAAATATATGTTCTAAAAATAAAAATACAATTTAACCTTTAAAATCAATTTATTTAAATAAATTCAAAACTAGTTGAAAACAACAACGGAATATACATTCATATAGATAGATAGAGATAAGATCAATACAAAAAATTCAGTCAAAATTAGAATTAGGATTGATTTTCCCATTCTTATGCCCTTGTTCTTCCATTAATAATCAATTCAGAACTAATACAAGGCAACAGTTCAAGCAAGAACTGTATTTATGGAAGAGATCTTCTCAGAAACAAAATGGAAGGTACAGTTAAAATGACATACATTCTCACATTTGTTCGACATTAATTACTAGCAACAAAGACTAGTCCACTACTAGTCCATTAAGCAAATACAGAGCCACATGAAAGAAAACAGAGCTCAGAGCCACATGAATCCCTGTGAACAGAGATTCCATCTTCCCCAACACAATAGATCCAAGAAACCCATCCCAAGATATCGCGGTTAGAACAGAAAATTAGAAATTACCTTTCCAACGTGAGTGATTGGCCGGAACAGAGACCGCGAGCCTATCCAACTTCCGGCGACTTGTGTAGAAGAAAGAGGAACTCGTGATTTAGGGAAAAGAGAGACCAGTTCTTCTCGCGAATTGTGTCCAACGGCCGGAATCTCTTTGTGACGGCAATGTGAGTGATTTCGTCCGGAGTTTGTGAAAGACAGACGCGATTTGGGAAAAAGAGAGGAATTTCGCTGAGCTTTGTGTATTTGAGAGAGCAAGTCGCGATTTAGGAAGAAGATTGCCCTTTTTTTTGACCCGCCTCCTTTTTTTTATCCGGACCAGATCCGCGTCTTTATTTCTCTTCAACAGCATACTTTCCTAGGCGTTGGATTTCATCCAAAGGCTGAGAACTCAAGTTCGGATTTTAAGTAAAATCAGGACTCCCTGACCAGATCGGTATATATATATACTAGTAATTGCTCGTGCATGAAGGTACGACGTAACGAAAAATTAGATTAAAATTCGAAAAATACTACATTATATTAGCTAAAGATTTTTTGCAACCTAAAATAACATACAATCAGATATAATAATTATCATAATGCACAAAACCTCCACAATAATTAATTTTTCTTTAAAAATAGATATCCAAAAAAATCAAACCTGTTTACAAAACATAAAAATCATCAATAATAATTTTCATAATTCACCACACCACCATAATAACAATTATAATAACATAATAACAATTATTATTATTATTATTATTATTACTATTATAGTTATAATAATAATAAGTACTATTATAATTAATATTGTTATTATTTTTATTATTAATATTAATATTATTATAATTACTATTATTATTTTATTATTATTATTAAAATTATTACTATTATAATTATAATTATTGTAATAAATTATTGTTATTAAAATTATTACTATTATTATCATTATTATTATTATTATTACAATTATTATTAGTGTTATTATTATTTTTATTTTTATTACTACTACTACTATTATTATAATAATTATTATTATTATTATTATAATTTTTATTATTATTGTTATTATTATTGTTATTTTATTTGGGCGAGAATTTTTAGAGGTGAATATGATTTGGACGGAAATTTTTAGTGTGAGATTAAATGTGAGTATTTAGATTAAGTTAGAAGAATTGAGATGAAATCTGAACCGTTCTTGTGGTTTGTCAAATGAAAGATTCAAAATAGATTCTGTTTTATTATATAGATATTATAATTATAATTATTATTATTATTATTATTATTATTATTATTATTATTATTATTATTATTACTATTATTATTAGTAGTAGTAGTAGTACTATTATAATAATATTTATTATTATTAGTACTATAATAATAATAATAATTATTATTATTATCCTAGTATTACTATTATTATTATTATAATTATTATTGCTATTATTATTATTAGTACTATTATGATACTACTACTAATAATAATAATATTTGTTTGTGTGTGTGAACATGAGAGAGGGTAGGGTGTAAGAATAAATTTGATTTAGGCGGGAAGAAATATGAGCCTTTAGATTAAGTTAGAAGAATTAAGTTAGAATGAATCTGAACCGTTCTTGTGCTTTGTCAAATGAAAAATTCAAAATGGGTTTTGTTTTATTATATATATATATATATATATATATATATATATATATATATATATATATATATATATATATATATATACGGTCCAGATCAAGTGCATACTCCTTATCTTACTCACCCGTGCTCACCAACCTTTAGCGACGAACCTGGCAACGATTTCGGTCATACAACCGTTGTCTATACTTTTACCGTTGTATATATATATGTTTTGGTTACTAACATATAACTGTTTGGTTACTTCATTAGTATATTTTTTGTTACTGTTAGCTTATGATTTGGATACCATTCTTTTTCTTTCAATTGAGATTTTGGTTACTGTTATATGTTGTTTTGGTTACAATGTATTTGTTTGGTAAACTGTTTATGATATAAATATTGTTTATATCTGGTTACTAATGACAGTGTAAATCTGATTTTTTTTATTTGCAGTTATGGAATCTTTACTATGGGGAATACAATAGAAAATTCATTGAAAAAATTATATATTGGTGTGACATGGAAGTCCCCGACATTATTACCAAGAAATTGAACCCAAGACAGTTGAAAAAGTTTAAGACATCATTAGTCTGTGGATGTATTATTTTTGTAAATAATAAACCCAAGTCATAATAAACCATGTATTTGCTTAGTATACATTGATGTATTATTTTTATAAATTCCTTCAAATATATTCTACAAGGTTTATGATATTCTATTTCTACTTCCATTTCCACAAACACATCTTACATGTTCTGGTTACTTTCATATAACTATTTGGTTACTTCTTTATTATGTTTTGGTTACTGTTACCTTATGGTTTGGCTATTATTATTGTGTCCTCAATGTGGGATTTCAGACACTTTTATTTTTTTATTCTGGTTAATATGTAATTGTTTAGTATACATAGATTGCCTAAACTGGGTTTCATTACATGATGTTTCTGTTTTGGTTACCATTAAAACCTGTTAGGGTTACTATCATATAATTATATGGTTATTGTTTTTTTATGTTACATTATGGTTATAGTATACATGGATTGCTTAAACTGAGTTTCATTACATGATGTTTCTATTTTGGCTACCATTAAAACATGTTCTGGTTACTATCATATAATTATATGGTTACTGTTTTATTATGTTACATTATGGTTACTGTTATTAGTAACCAGATAGTTACAAGCTTGTATCAGGACAAACATTAATTGTTAAATGTACATGTGTGAGTGTCCTATTTATCTACAAGCTTGTTAGTAACCAGATAATTATCATAGATAGTTACTAGCTTGTTAGTAACTAGATAATTATAGGATTGTATCAAGACTGTTATAAGCTTGTATCAAGACTGTTATAAAGCTTGTATATGTTTACTTTATATTGATAACTCATGTTGGAATAAAAAATAAAAATATTAATCAACATCAATTTTGGTTACTGTACACCATAAAAAATGTTACTAACCATGTGGTTAATGGTTACTAACAGTAAACAATTATATATTCCTGTAAACAATTAGATTTGTTGTATTGGTTACTGTCAGTCTCCATTGTCTAACAACTGAATAAACATTATAAAGTAACCAAATCAATATTAGACAGTAACCAAATTACATAATATTAGTAACCAGAAAATAAACCAAATTTTTACATGCAAATTTGAAGGCCTAAATGATGGAATTCGACCAAAAAACCATGCAGTTCACCAGCAAAGCTAGTGACTTTTGATCGTTGACCCGTTTCCAATGAAACTAGCCTTTGAAAACGCCAAAATTCGACACTCCAAACTTGACAGAAAATTGCCAAATTGTAACTGTAACCAAATAAACATTATACTGTAACTAATTAAATAGTATACAACAACCAATATTTAACAATTGTATGAAGGTAATCAATGTAGTCAATAAGTAACTACCAATATAAAATAAACAATTATAAAACTCAATAATATTATAGAGTAACCAAATAAACACCTTTCAGTATCTAAATACATATTATACAGTAACCAAGATATATGTAATTAGTAGCCAAGATTATAAAAAATATTTTTACATTCATTTTACAACCAAAATAATCAGTAATGACTTTGTTACAAATTAAAGACTAACAGGTGTATAAAGGTAACCAATGTAGTTAATCAGTAACCATCAATATAAAAAATCAGTATAAAACACAATAATATTATGTAGTAACCATGGTAATATTACACAGTAAACAAGTCAGCATTATAAACTAGCCAAATCCAGATTAAACAGTAACCAACATATATTTACTTAGTATCCATAACATAAAACATATTTGACAGCATTTTACAGCAAAAACAAATAATATAAAAAATATCAATATGTACTTAAAGGTGTATTGGTTACTATTAGTCCAAACATCAAATTTGGTGTATTGGTTACTATTAGTCCATATAACCAATACAATGTAGTCAATAAGTAACATCCAATATAAATGAAACAATTACAAAAGAATATAACATTATAATTTTACACAGTAACTAGATCAGCACTATTGAGTAACCATTATAATTTTACATAGTAACAGTCAGCATTAGACTGTAACACCCCAGTCCCACATCGAAAGATAGGGGAAAAATTTGTCTGTATATAAGGAATTAAGTAACTACCAATAGTACCTTCAAGTCATGACCTTTTGGGAGCCTGTGGTGGGCTAGATGACCCAAGAAGATACTATTGGGTCAGTGGTTTGAGGCCTTGTTTGGATGAATTTGATTCGATTCGAACTTGGGATTTGACCCAAGATTTGTTCCACACTCGGGATTTGACCCGGGTTGTTTCATATGGTATCAGAGCCGACTCTCGAAAGCTCGGGTCGGGAGATCCGATCGGGTTGCCGGAGGTGGGGACACGAAGGCTGGTGGTATTATCCCACAATGGAGAGATGAAGGTCCGGAGGTGGGGACACGAAGCCAGCCGGTATTATCCCACAATGGCTAGAGAGGCAAAGATCTTTGGGCCGTGTGTGTGATCGGTTCTGACGGGGACGTCAGAAATTTAAGTGGGGGAGTTTGTAACACCCCAGTCCCACATCGAAAGATAGGGGAAAAATTTATCTGTATATAAGGAATTAAGTAACTACCAATAGTACCTTCAAGTCATGACCTTTTGGGAGCCTGTGGTGGGCTAGATGACCCAAGAAGATACTATTGGGCTAGTGGTTTGATGCCTTGTTTGGATGAATTTGATTCGATTCGGACTTGGGATTTGAACCAAGATTTGTTCCGGACTCGGGATTTGACCCGGGTTATTTCATAGACAGTAACCAATATAATGTAAAACAGTATTCAGGTCAGTATTAGTCTGTAACCATTATAATTTTACACAACAACTAACTCAGCAATATTCAGTAACCATATAATGTTACACAGTAACCGAATCAGCATTAATTAGTAACCAAAAACAACCAGTAAAAATAGGGTTTTCCTTGCATTTTACAATAAAAAACAACCAGTATAATTTATTTGTTACCAACTAAAGGTAGACTTTTGTAAGAATGTAACCAATTTGGCTAACAAGTAACTAGGGGTGATCATTCGGTTATAATCGAACCGAATAAACTATTCGGTTATAACCGAAAACCGAAATAATGATGATTTTGCTATCCGAACTAATAACCGAAATTTAACAATAACCGAATTACCGAATACCGAATTACCGAATTGTAATTTCGGTAATTCGGGAAAAAACCGAATTACTGTTGTTGTTATTATTATTATTATTATTATTATTATTATTATTACTGTTATTATTATTATTATTATTATTATTATTATTACTATTATTATTATTACTGTTATTGTTATTATTATAATATTATTATAAAATTAATTTTTTAATAAGTAATGTTCGGTTATTCGGATACCCGAATAACTTGTTTTTTTAAACCGAAATCGTAACCGAATAGTGAATAATAATTCGGATATAACCGAAATTGTAAAAAAAACCGAAAAACCGAAATAATTCGGTTAAAAAAATTCGATTCGGTTCGGTATTTCGGTTTTATCCGTTTTTTGCTCACTCCTACAAGTAACCATTAATATAAAAAACATAAGTAGAAGTGTACATTAATATGCTTCAGCAACCAATAATATAGTAACCAATTAATCACTACAGTAATTAAGTTTGCATTATTTAGTAATCAAGTCAGCATAAGTCACTAAATAATTTTTTTACACAGTAACCAAGTCAGCATTATAATAATTTTATACAGTAACCAATTCAGAATTAGTCAATAACCATTATAGTGTTACACAGTAAACAAGTCAGCATTTGTCAGTAACCAATATAATATTACATAGTAACCAAATCAGCATTAGTCAGTAATCAAGTCAGCATTAATTAGTAATATTATGCAGTAACCAAAATAGCATTAGTCAGTAACTAAGACATCATTAGACGGTATAATGTTACACAATAACCAATACAAAATAATCAGTAACCAAACCAACATTAGACAGTAACCAATTTATATAACCTTAGTAACCATAATATAAAACATGTTTTCAAATACATTTTGCAAGAACAGCATTCAATATTCGAACTTTGTGACAATTTAAGTTCGAAAAACTTAAGAAAGATAATCAATTTAGTAATTCGTAGTAACTATAAGTATCTATATGCTTATAAGTTTTAAACTTACATACCACAGTATTTGAATCGAAGCTGATGTTGATTTTGTATTCAACAATCACTGTAACAATGTTTTTGGTTACTGATCTTGAAGGCGGCGTTGATTTTGTATGCTATTTTCGATCTTACAGATTCGTCGCGACAACAGTTTTCTTCTTAGAGATGCAAGATTACTGCAGTGGTGTGTCGCAACGAAAAGCTTCGTATTCTCCGATCTCAGTGGTGTGTCGCGCAGTGGTGAAGATTTGGATTTCTCCGGTATCAAAGTTGCATGTTTTGTTCAGTCGCTTGATTTTAGGAGTGGTTAGTTGCATATAGGAGAGTCCGTAACTGACGTATACGTGATTTTAGCAACTTTATATTGTGTTGTTTTATTTTTGTAATTATGTTGTGCGTGTTTTATTTTTGTAATTACTTTCTAAATGTTGTATATTAGTGTAAAGGACTCTAACTATAATCACCCAAAGATATTAATAGACATTATACATCCAAACTATAAACATTATAGTGCACATTCGCAGAACAAAAATAATTACTACTTCTACTACTATTAGTACTATAAACATTATAGTATCGTTTACTACTTCTACTACTATTAGTACTATATATATATTCAGGTACTATAAAGATTTGAGTAACAACATCTTGTATCTTCCATTTCAGCCAAATTCTCAACTGCTCTGTACTGGAGCTATGAAACGTGTGATTTCATGAACTCGCCTCCTGCTTTGGGCGCAAAAGAAAATGGTGTCTCATTTTTGTCTTTACGTGAAGCGATCATTGCTTGTTTCACCTGCATTACATTTTCCCAGATTTCAAAGTTAGTAAAGAGCTCCCAAGGAAAATTTTTGTCTAACAAACGCCCAAGACTAACCAGCCTACCTACCTCTTGTGTTTGCTCTTTGTAACAATAGAAGATGATGGATTACTATGCCAATTCTTTTTCCTTTGGTTGATGAACCAGTTATTGATCTGCTTTAGTTGCAACCCTGTTTCTTGCACCAATCTTGCTTTGTCTTCATCCTGAAAGAACATAACAATAACAAATGAGCTTAAAGGTTTAAAAAGCATCAGACACGTTGACAGCTATAGAGAGATTAGGCAACATTTATTACTGTTGGATAAGGCCATTTGGAATGTGATTGCCACCAAGCTTTTAAGAGGGATGTGGTGTCTCCGGGAAGTTTTCCTGCTCTTCATTTACGCAAAATTTCCTCTCAATGTCCACAATCTTCTCCTTATACCCCTAGAAAGCAGAAAACAAACTAATAAGCTGCAATAAAAACATTAAGATAATGCAACGTACTATTAAAGCTCATGTTTGTACGCATACTTGTTTTACTCGTGCTTTAACTCCTGCCTCACGCGTTCTATCAAAGACCTCACTTTCAGTCGGGACAAGAGGACCAAATCCCATGCTGTCTGGTCCATCTAGACTTCCATCATACAAATTGTTGTCACTATCAGCCTGATCATCATCATCATCTGACATTGTTGCGCCTGTGCCTTCACCAGGTGCTACACCTGTCCATGTGCCATAATAAATTAAAACTTTGACGCATAACATAGAAGGGAAATATTGAAATAGAATGTGATTTGCAAATAAGGAGTACATGTACAAAAAAATACTCTTGGTGCAGCTCCTATAAATAGACACAATTCAAAACTAGGAACTTCAGAAATGTATCATCCTACTACTACATGATCAGCCAAAAAAAAACAAAACAAACTAGTGGTTTCTAACTTAATGAACTTCCAACCGAACTCCAGCACCATTTCCTAGTAACAAAGATCAAAACAACACAAAATGAAGAAACAGCGTTAGGGCAATCTGTCGATCAAAGTCTGTAACATCATAGCACTAGGTTATATGCAAGCATGTACAAACAAAAGACATTAACCAGAATTTCAAAAGACCAATGAGAAAAACCCAATTTAAATTGGCATTACATAATTGACAGTTAAATGCTGAAACAAAAACTATACAAATACTAGTTTTCACCCTTTTAGTTGGGGAAAAGAAAAAAACTCTTGAGGAAGGGGAAAAGGAAAAGAACCAGCTGATAAAAAATAAACAAGTGCATGCTTAGTCTGCTTTAAAGGTGGATGGAGGGTGCTATTTCTTCATGATTTAATTTGGTGATCATTTGTGTTAATTAAAAGGTCAGAGAAGCATAAGGATTAAATGGAACTGATTTGTAGTGGATGCAGGAAAAGGTATTTCATAATACCGTGTTATATTCATCAGTCATAAGCAAACAACCAGCCAAGCCAATTGAACATTTGAGTGAAAGAATAATTAAGACATGTTTACAGACCCGTATATGTAATGCAGCCATGCAGCTCCAACAAACCTCGTCTGAAAATAAGAAAATAAACAAGAATAATGCAACAAAAAATTACCTGTCAAGCTTTGTAGAGATTGCTCGAGCTCCCAACAAGCCATGACTGCTTCCATCGCATGAACTCGAACATGTTGTTGCAATTGTTCTTTGAAGGAAGAGAGCAACAGAACATAATGTGTCTACATCAGGACAGAGAGAAACAAAGAATGAACAAAAGGGAAGATTCGGTTAAGAAATAACAGATTTATTCATCATAGTCGCAAGTATTTCGAAAGCCATGGAATTTTAAGACAAAGATGGGCATTTTAATATATATTCCTTTGTTCAAGACAGATGATATTATCCACTGCCAATTTATAAGGTTGTCAAAAGAAAATCTGTCGAAATATGTTATTAAGGTTATATCTGTTTATAGTAAACCAACAAGGTAAACTTATGCAAAACATACTAATGCTGGACGTACTAGCAGCAGCATTTCCAGAAAATATCCTTCAAACAAACCTATAGCATTAGGATTTATCTAAAACTATCCTTCAATAACTATTTGGAGGAGGCCAAAACATATTCAATAAGCATATACAAAAATCTTAAGATTCAAATTTTAAAATTATTATGGCAAGTGTATATCATCCAATGAAGATTCAAATTTCAAAATTATTATATATATATAATTTTTAATTTAATTTGAAATTAAGTAATTTTTCTACAATCTTGACACGGAGAAATGTGGATAACAGATGGGGAAAAATAACAGCAACAACAACTAATGTCCTTGAATAAGAGACCAAGTTTTTAATTGAAAGTTTGAAACCATCTTTTCCAATATTATTTTTTCCTATTTTTCCCCTTTCCTTTCCTTCTCAAATTCCAAATGAAACTATTGTTACCCTTTGGGAGTTCATAAAGAGATGAGAAAATAAGGGAAATAAATAAATAAAAGATTTCAATTAAAATAAGAAGGAAGATAGTAACTTTTTAGGAACTGGTCAAAATCCTCTTGCAGTTTGATTTTCCTAAGAACTGCAATATAAGCACATGAACTTTTTTTTTTTTTTTTTTTTTTTTTGCAAAAGGCAAAACATTATTTTATTCACTGAGAAAATGGTATCCATAATCCAAAAGTATTGGATCATGAAATAAATACAAAGCTGAAATCACAAACATACTAGAATTAATTCTGAGATACCATCTTCAAACTGCATGTTTAAAACCATCATGAGCATTGCTATGAATCATCTGTATTGACAACATCAACAATGGTGAATAGCACGAGAGAATCTGAACTTCAACCTGCAATGACATAAATACTTTGATGCTCAAAACTTTTAAAATTATCTGGATCCAAAATGCCAAGTAGAATTTGTATCATCTGAATGCCAAAATGCCAAAGTATATGCAAGTAGATATTTAGACTGTTATGATGCATTGCTGCGATAGAGATCAACAAACCTTGCTCTATCAGCCCATTGCAGATACATTCATCATCCTCACTACTTAACTGCTGCACCTCAGCCTACCTTTCCCCTGCAGAGCCAATTGCAGCGCATAAACCTCCAACTTGTAAAAGAGTAAAGAAACAGCTCAATATAAGAACCTGCAATACTAAGTATGCAAGTAGAAGGAAGAGAAAAAGAATTTCTAAGAACAGCTCTGTATTAATAAGCACATGAGCAATACTAAGCAATATATACCTGAGAAGTTATAAAGCAAAATCTGGGAACCAGCTTTTGTTTCTCAGCATCACAAGCAGAATAAATTATAATGAAAGGGATATGAACTACCCTCTGTACACCTCCACTTTGATGAAGAAAAACTAAAACAATCGATTCCTAGAATAGTTGTAAATTGCAGAAGAAAAAAACAAATTCGGTAAGTTACACTCTTTCTGTTCCAGAAAAAGAGCATCATTTACCAATTCTTCTTTTGTTTGTTCTACAAAAGAGTCTCATTTCTTTGATGGTAGTGTAAAATTCCGCAATGTGTTCAAGTTCGCCATCGAAGTTTCATTCATCATGCCATCCCTACAAAATTAACAATTTATAGGGATAAACATGGTACAAAAATACAAACTTAATATTTGCAAAGTTTACTAACTGGGCTCATTTTGTGCAACGGAGGGAGTAGTATTCAGAATGTACAAGCCATTAGTAATGCAAATTTTGCATATGGCCTTTAATAAGCCCTGCTACACCTATATAGAGGAAATTACAAGAACTAAAAGTTCAATATCATCCACCATATTGACAGTATTACAGCAGCAGCAGCACAACTCAGAAACCACAACTTCAGCAGCAGCTATTACTCAAGCAGTAGTTGCAACAAGAAGTGTACAGCAACAGCAGCAACAACACTTCCAAGCCAAACTAGCACAAGGCCTTAAGCACACAGCACCCTCATCAGCCAGTCCACGCACCATTTGGACTTGACAGTGACATGTCAAATAAGCATGTGATAAATGTGTCAGTTAGTCAGTTAGAACTAGAGTCAATAATTAAAATATAGTTAAGCTACCTTTAGTTAAATGATAGCTTTACTTGTAAGCAGTGTAGGTCTATAAATAGCAATGTAAGATTCTTTTGTATGTAAGAGAAATACTCTCATTTTCTAATAAGATATACATCACTTTTCCTTTCTCCTGAATTCATTTCTGTTATCACACTATATCAGTTTAGGTACATAACACCACCGGTATTTCCATAATCCTTGTGGACATTTCTTCTGTTCCTGTCTTCCTGTACAAGTAATTCAATACAAATGAATCATCTATCTGTATTACAATAAAACTTCATATGACATAAGTAAATTGGAGCTACACGAAACCAGAAATTAAAATATTAACATTTTACTATTCTGATCAAACTCTAAGCATGTTGTTGCATCAGCTTTGTATCTAAAGATTATTGTATTGTGAAAGTGATTTGCGCACTGTCAAATGCAATGACATAAAATTTGATCTAATCTTCATGAAACATCCAGTTGCAAACGAGTTGGTAAACATCATTGATAAAAGATAACTCATACAACATAGAGAAATGAAATCCTTATTTAGCAAGCGACGCTAACAAAGTTTAACATTTCTTATGGAAACCTTCAATCCTTCATATAGATATGAAGATATATGGAAAATTATGAAAACAATGAGCTTGCTCAAAGGATTCAGTTAAGGATGGCATCCTTGTTTCTTCTTATTTTTTTTGCTTCTTTCCCTTAAGGTTGTTAAAGATAATGTTCTACGGGGTCCATTTTCTAATGACATTTAGGAAAAGCAAGAAATAAATACTGAAAGAAAGATATGAACAAAACACCTCAAATTGAAGACATAAATGGTCATTGAAGTGGGAAGAAATCCTCACAAACTTGAATGCAGGTGCTTCGTACATTTGTGTGTCTGCACTGTGTGTGGGCGTGCTTGAAAGAGAGAGCCAGGGAGAGAATCAAACCTTGTGAACGATAAAAGTTCCAGCACGCATATCCTCCGGCTAGAGTTGTAAAGCGCAAAAGCTTTTAACAATTATTATGCAATGTGAAAAGATATAGTAGATGTGTATTAACTTATGTATACTAATACATATTCTCCCAAAAATGCATAAAATAAATAAAATGAAAGTTCAATATATTTATAATTTTGATAAGTAGTTCAAATAGACATATACCTCCATTGTCGACCTTCAGATTGCTTGCTCAGCACCAACTTGTTCTGTGAAAACCCAGACATCAGTACTGTAACTGGTCGTACACTTAATTGTAAGATGGCAGGAAATCATATTGCAAGAATTGAATGAATAGGCAGAAAGAAGAATCATCTCTGCAGATAGCTTCCATCAGCATCCCTTCTCCCACAAATATTCAGTGGGTAAACTCATGGCAACTTCCACCTAACTTATCGCAAATAAACCAATATTTCAAAGTCATTAGAGACACTAGAAATATCCACAATCTTTATTAAATGCTTAAAAACATATATCCAAGTTAAAACTTAACATCCTGCCTAGTTCAAAAGTGACATAGAAAACACATCATACATAATAAAAGATTTTTTGGTTTGTATAGTGTTAAAGAAATGCCATAAAAAATTACTAGGTATGACTCATGAGAGAACCAATATGAGGATAATAGTACTTCAAATATGAGTTAAACTAATTATATCTTCTTATAAGAAAATATACTAACAATATCTAAAGCAACCAACACAAAAGTCCATATCTTCCCTAAAATGCAAGCAGTAGGCAGCTCACTGTATCTACTTGCACCTAAGGCAGTAGTTGTTTTTCCAACAAGTACAATTATTATAGACAACAGCACCAAAAGGGGGAGCCATCCCAGTACATGCGGCCGAATAATAGCTAGAACACTTATGATTGCTGCCCTTACCACAAAACATCTTCCTAACAGAAAAATTGCACGACTTTCTAACATATAGCATATTACATGATATTCCAATGTACGATTAAAACGCAAATACATGGAATGCTTAAAATGTAGCATAACCATAATTGTCATACATTGCACTTGAAACATTAGATGCTAAAATGTTGACCTTCTTTTGTATAAACAGGAAGATTGAGCAAAGTTATAGTTTAATGTCATACATAAAGCTAGATTTGTTTGTAAAAGGCACAAAATTATGTAAAATTAGTTAATTCTGCATGACCCTGGGCGAACTGGTTAACACAAATGTTATCCAGCAACAAAAACAATTCAGCATGATAATATATGTAAAGCTCCAGTGGGCCATTGAGAAAACAGAGGCACATCAAGTAAAGACTAAAACTACACAAAACTAAACATAACTCCTTTGACAACAATACACGAGAGAGGGAAGTAATCGCAGGCACTAAATTTAAAACTCCATCAGTCCAGAAAAATGTTGCTCTTTTCCTGGACAGAGGGAGTATTGTTTAGTGGTTATGTATATAAAAAGGCACAAAAAATTTGTGAGACAATTAGTTCAAGTAAAAACAGCAGGAAATATAAGGTTATCCTTTTTACCATTTTCTTTTATGTACTTATTGTCCTTCCCAACAATTTCTCAGAAACCAAACAGAACCATAATACTTGTGCATATTAAAGAATGAATCTATCGCTAATCCTACAACACTAACAAGAGATGCAATTCACCTAATCAATAATATATAATTGAACTTCGAAGCAACACAAACATCAAAGAACATCGAAGATTTAATAGTCTGTTTATTATTAATTAAATTTTGAGCTAGAGATAATCTTTAAGACAATGCATCTGATTCACAATTAGATTAGAGGGAGAAGCTTCAGATATTTGTAGAATGATTGGCAACTGAACTTGTACATGATGTATGTTTTGGACGCCATTTTCCTTAGATGCATATGCAACAGAAAGCAAATGAAATTATAAACGTATGCCCCCCTTTGATTATTTGGTTAACACAACAAAAGGATTTTATTAATATTCCCTGGTTTGATACAAAATTGATAATATTTCATTCCTCAAATTAATCCTGCATAATATTTCTCTTCAAGCTAGAATAGCTTTGTATACTTCCTTACAAAACCAAGAAAAGAAATGTACATAAAACTCCAAATGAAAAGAAAAAATAAACAACACAAAAGAATATGCTACATGCCAAAATTTGAGAACCCTGTCAGGATAAAAAGGATAACCATAATCAAAGTTTTTGTTTTTGGAAGCTGGACCTATTCACATTAAAGCTTTCTTGAAATTTCTTTTGTTGTCCAATGAAATATTTGAACTCAGTAGGCAAAAATTCAATGGGACGATCATAAAACCTCAACTCTGTTGGACATATGGTATCAAGAACTTCTGGTCTGAGCATATCCATTTTGTCATTGGAGACAACCTCCTTCGGACTTTTTCTATGAATAAAGGTGGAATAGTTAGCATTCTCATAAGTAGAACTCTCTGGTGTAGGATCCCCAATGCAGATTTTATTATAGCATGCAACTGGCTCATATAGAGACAAATGATCCCTTTTTTCTGAGCCGTAACACATGTCATCTCTGTCATCAACAAGGGAAACAACATGGTCACTGTCATCGGCAAGGGAAATGGCATGGTCAGCATGATGCTCAGACACAGAATCTGGTACAGTAACTTCATTGACCATCTGCATGACTTTACTGCACCGAAGTTCAAGTTCACAGTTAGCTGATAGTCCAACTGCTTCCCCCTCCATATATACTTATTGATCCCAGTATGTATATGATAACAAAGAGTCGTCTAAGCTATTTGACCAGCTAGACATAGATTTAGAAACATAGTTGAATATGATAAAACCTTTTTATATTCAATCAAATTATTTTGGTTCGGATTCCCGACTAAGTATGAACATCCCGAACATGGGAAAAATTTAATGCGCCCAAGGCGGATAAAGTGAACGATACCATCGTTCTTGCATGTAGTATTGATCAATACAGGGCATAACGGGCTGATCACCCCCGTGCCCGTAAGTTATGACGGTTTGCGGATGAAATTCCGTTAAACCTATTCGAAAATTTAAAACAATGTTCATAGTATGTCACCATAACCCTATTTATAGTCAATAAGTAGTTTCAAAAATTTGATAGAGAGTTGTTATGTTATTATTATCGGTTCAGATTACTTCACAACTATTGATTTGTTATAGAAGGGTAGTACAAAGAAAATATTTAATTCTTTCAGCTAATGTTTATAATTGTTATTACTTGCTGGGCACTCAAATGCTCATCCTTACTTAATTTAAATGTTTTCAGCTAAGTGTGAACAACCTGAAGGCTCTGCTAAGAACAATGGAAAAGGAAAGGTTGATGAATGAGTGCAAATGTTATTTTATGTAATAGTTAACTTTATTAAGACAAGTATGATATATATTATTTATCATGTATTGTGAGGAATGTATTAAAGGTTACGTACTTGGGATTCAGACTCTGATGATTATGTAAATTAAGTTTAATATTTATATTATTGTTATTATTATTAATATTATTCCGCTCATAGAAATGGTATCGTGAAGCACCGAGTTCGGGTTTCAAGTACCTGAATTTGGGGGCTTTACAGGTAGGCCAGGAAGTTCTTCAGAGAATACGTCAGGAAATTTATTAACAATAGAAATATCTTTCAAATCTGACGTATTTTTGTTTAAATCTGTGACATGGGCTAAGAAAGCTTGACATCTGTTTTTCAATAAACGAATAGCTTTATGGCTTGATATGACAGTAATTAACTTTAGTGGTTTGGTTACTTGAATTCGTATAATAGGTTGGTTAGGAATATGAAAACTAACAACCTTACGAAAATAATCAATTTTAGCATGATGAGTAGTTAACCAATCAATCCTTAAAATCACATCAAATTCAAGTATTTTTAAAGAGATGAGATAAACAAGTAACGCGCGGTTACCGATTTAAATCAAACAAGACTTATAAACAATGGATGTAAGGAAGGTTTCTCCTAACGGAGTTTTAACAGATAAGTCAAAGTCTAATTTCTCTGGAGTTAAATTTAAACGTTGAGCGCAAATAGGAGAAATAAAAAATGGGAAGAACCATTATCAAATAAGGTATAGACTTCGCAAGAGTTTATGATTAGCTTACCCATGATAACCTCGTTCGGGTTCCTCGCTTTTTGGAGGTCACGACAAACGCTCTCCCTTGAACTACCGATTTTGTCTTGTCTGGGACGGCCTTTGGTGCCTCCATCCCAGCTGGACTTTACTTCTCTACACGACAAAATCGGTTTAGGTGACCTTCTCTTCCATAATTGTAACACGCTTTGGACTGAATCGTGCAGTTTGGCCTGATGTGTCCCTCCCTTCCGCATTTAAAGCATACGATCGGTGGTTGTTCTCCTTCTTTAAAAACGGGTGTTGGTACTGTTGTCTTTCCATTATTGTTGAACCTTGTCTTCTTGAAATTTCTACTTCTATTGTCTTGGCCATGATTACCACCGAAGTGGTTACCATTTTTGGCATTTTGATTCCCTCCACGTTTGTTGTCACCGTTTCGATTACTGCTACCACTGGTATTATCATTTTGTCGGTTACTCTCTCTTGGTTGGGTTGACTCATTAGTCATTATTTAGCTTCAATAACTGAGCCATATTCACAACATTTGAATACAAGCAAAGTTTGTGAGAAATTAGGTATTGACGTATCTCGGGTTTCAAACCTCTTAGAAACATCAGCGTCATACGCTTCTCATTATCTACCAAATGGGATGCAAACTAGGACAACTCAGCAAACTTAGCTTCGTACTACGACACGGTCATATTATTTTGCTCTAGCTTGATGAACTCTACCTCCTTTATGTGACGAATACATTCGGGAAAGTACTTGTCATTGAACAGTTCTTGGAACTTCTCCCAAGACATTTTGAGTGCGGCAGGCTGGATACGTTTTAGTGATTCCCACCAGTAATCTGCCTCTCCTCTCAATATGAAGGTGGAAAAGGGAACCTTTTGCTCCTCGGACCATCCCAAGACATCAAATATCTTGGTGATTTGATTTATCCACATCTATGCCTTGAGTGGTTCTGGCTTTCCCAAAAACTCTGGTGGTCCCAGCTCCTTGAACTGCTTAGCAGTGACCATCCGAGAGTTGCCAGTGTTTCCACTTGCATTTTGAACAGGAATCTCTCTCGCCTGATGTTGCATGAATTGCATAAAGCCTCTGAACATCCCATCGTTCATCATCTGGTCAGTGTTGTTGTTTATCTGAGGATTATTGCCTTCCTGATGCACGTTATCCTGGTTATTGATCGTTGGTGACTTAACGGTCTCATGTGCTCCATTGCTTAACTCGACATTTTTAGATGCCATTTTCAAACACTGCCACAAAATAAGGGTTAATTGACATGTCACATATTATCCCTAAAGTCTGACTGACTAATTAAATAACAAATAAACTTAGGTAGGTCATACTAGCGAAGTAATTATCTGTCTCTCCCCTTCTAGTTCTAGTTTCACATCTCAGCCAGGGATCATATCCCTAAGCTTTGATACCAAATGTGACGACCCAAAAATAGGTATACATCACTCATTCTGAGTCGCCAAATACATGGTACATAAATCAAATACAAACTTCTTTTATACAATACGACAAAAGCATAGCTGAGAGTTTTTACACAGATATTGTCTTCTAGACAGTATCCAAATTGAACTGGAGTCCTCATTATATTTATTATCACACTATTTCATAGAATAGTGAGAACTACTATAGCCACCATCTAGGACCATCACTACGTTCCCCGACTAGTCCCAGCTACGTTCTCATTTCCTGAAGAGAACAATGAAAATAAAAAGGTGACCTCAACTAGCCTAGTAAGAATTATTATGACTAAGATCATGTATAATAAATTATCGTTAGCCTTCAACAGTGTTAAACTGATAATAAACAACAAGTTTAACTGCAGCGAAACAAGCAATTCATTAGAAGAGTTAAGTATAGCATGATATCTATTATCTTCTATGATTTAAAAAGTTTATCATCAACTTTATCGATGAGACTCAACTCAATAAATAATCTACATCACTGAATTATCCATGCACTATGGGCTAAAGATATTCATTAGCATCACGTCCACGAGTTATCCATGCACTACGGGCCAAGGATATTCGTGTAATCACCAATGGTCATGATCATACCAACAATTGTCCATCAATGCACTAATGGCCAATGAGGACATTTACCACATCATTTGTAACATTACAGGTGGTCATAATCATACCAATCAACAGTCCATCTATGAACTACGACCAAAGATGACTTTCATCACAATATAAGCATGAGGATGATGACAATGATATAAGAATTCAGTTAAAAGAAAGCAAAGGATAAATTTTTAAAGATTTATAATTTAATTTATCCAGAATTCAATAATGTCCAAATTGTCAATATGATACTATTTTGTGGAGTAAAATTCAATAATAATATTGTATCAAAAATAATTTGGACAGAAAAGTAATTAATTTTTGTCATGAATAGTATCCTGTGAATAGTACTTTATGAATAGTACTCTGTGAATAGTATTTTGTGAATTGTATTGTGTGAACAGTACTTCGGCCTGAAAATATTAAAATTTAACAAAAATATTCAGAAAATATCCTTGTGAAACGATAGTAGATGAAGCGCATATTTCAAGGATATTCTACTAATTTCACGGAGTATAGAAGCAATATTTTAACAAAATGAGTGTAGAATTACTAATATGAAATGAAATAATATTACTTCCATACTACAGAGTATGGAAGAAAATATTATTTCATACGAATATTGAACAAAAATAATATCCATTACTTTAGTAGAAGGCTGGATATTGCAATAGTGAAGTAGCAGAATACTCTTCTTCTTCCTCTCTATAGTTTCTCTCTCTATACTTGCTATTGTGAGTCTTATTGAATTGGTGAGAATGAAAGAAAAATGAGCTTCTATTTATAGGAAAATATAGGTTTGATAATTGCACGATTAGGGGCTCGAATTATTATAGCATAGTACCTTCATCTATACCTTCATTTTTAAGTCTGACCTTCAAGTATTATCAATCTTGCACCAGCTCCCCTAATAGTACATGCATGTGAATCAATAGTTTCATACATGTGAACCAACAGTAATTTGCATGTGAACTAATATCAATTAATTACTTATTTATCTAATTAATTGTCCGTTTGGTCAATTTAACATCCAGAAGTCAATTATTATCGAAATAAATGTCAATTTCCACTAACACTAATAATCCCAACACAATGAAAATATTTTTATCAACAATTTCATCTTTAATCAACACAAACTTATTCATCATTAATATTATAACTCACAATATTTAACAACCAGATCATTCACAGGGAAAGGGGGCTTTCCGATAAAGATTTCTCCCTATTGGCGCGCAATTAGGTGACCAAATCCCTTTTCTCGACAGAACTTTCTAGATATCATCAATAATTCAAATAATAATATGAATAACTTTGTCGTCAATTATTGATTTAATAATATAAAATATTGTGCAGATGATACTGTGACAATAATTGAATCAGTAATATAAGAGATATTATGCAGCAATTACTGTAGCAATAATTGAGTATAACTAAGTGACTTCTCACGTAAGTATCAATAATCAATATTGTGTGCTACTATGCAACCATGCGTATTACTGTACTTTTATCACCGGATATTTCAACAGTTTAACGGTAAAAACTTTTGCCGTTATTTTTATTAAAAGATATTTCTATCGTTTTCTAACTATGACAATACTTCTGTTGTGGGGTCCACCAATGATTGTGTCGTCGTACGAATATTTCCTGTTAAAACGAATATTCCCCGACCAATCGAATATTTTATAACAACTTTCTTACTTTGTAAAATTTGTAAATATTACCCACAACTATAACGTTATATCAAATCCACAACATAATATTCAAAAATATATTTCGAGAAAAAAAATTAATCTTTATTCGTAAAAGTTGGGATCTTACACATGGAATCCTACTCCATATATGAATAAACTCTTTTATTCAAATGAACGTGGAAATCCAATTCCAAATTAATATAAAACTTCTTGAATAAACACTTTTATTCAAACAAATGTGGAATCCAATTCCAAGTTAATATACAACTTTTGAATAAACTAGCTTCATAACGGGGAAAAGAGATGGAGAACAGATTCATACCCTTGTAGAAACTAGCTTCCTCAGGTACGAGTTCACCTCCAATTACTTTTCACGTTCAACTTGAATCTACCGGGTTTAATTCCTTCCTTTGATCATGGTTAGTCACCCAAGTGTTTGACCTCTAAAGGAGATCCATTAAGGAAGAACAAAAATTTGAGAAGATGAGTGTTTTGGCTCAAACCCTAATTTTTCTATCTCTGTAGAAAAAGGGGTGCACTCTTCAACTATTGGAATCATGTATCTTGATATCTGATATAAGACTCCTAGCTCTTATAAAAATATCAGTTAACCTTTCTAATCTAATTAGAAATTAGGGTATTATTTAATTAATTAAGCTCCATAATCTTATTAGGGATAATTAATTAAACTCTTTTAATTAATTTGGCTCCTAATCTTATTAGGAATATCTGAAAGTACTTATATCAAATTAATTCCCAAACAACTTTAGAAATTAAAATAATAATTATTATGATAATTTTAATAAGACTCCTCTCATTAATTAATATTTAATATTTTCAAAATATTAAATAATAAATATTAAGCTATTTAATTTATTCTATCACCATAGATTAACTTAAATATACTTAACTTATTATTACGATTACGCCATTTGCTTCTTAAATAAATATTCTTCCTTTAATGGTGTAACCCTTTATGTTCTCCATATTAAACCGGTTGTGAATAAATCAATTATAACAATTCTAATCTTATTTAAATAAATAAATTAAACTATTAATTTATTTAAATAAATAATATTTATTCTACAATAGGGATAAGCCTCCCTAGCGATTAACGACTTTCCAGATAATATAAATTTAACCATTAAGCATAAAAGAACCTTTGAGTAAATAGTTACCGTACAATTCAATCATTCCACAATACAATGTCCCAATTAACTATAAGATATGAATTTACTGTCAAGTCTTATTTTATTTAATTATATGTATTTCGATTCTTAAATGCACAACTCCAAATAATACAAATTAGAAACTCTTTTCCAATGTCATTCTGCCTTGGCCAAGGACTACTGGGTTGTCATTTGTCGAATCACATGGGACATTTCTCTTCTTTTACTAGAAGCGATAGATTGTTTATTGATCATATATTATCTCCCATGTACAACTTATTATACCCAATCATACCCTTTGATATACCATAAGGGTCTTAAGGAATAGTTAAAATATAATTCATTATACACAAGATACTATGATAATCTTAAGTATAAGGATTACTTGTACTACTATCACTTCAGGAATTCCTATTGACAGACAAGTAAAACTCTAATAAGCACCTACATACTTGTTTTAGTGTCTCCACACAAATGTTCATGAGATCAATCATCTTCATCCAATGAGCAAGCAAAGTATGTATCAATCTATCCTGATTCACTAATCCTCTTTTTAGTAATCCATCGATTGGGAACATTTTAGTTTTTAAGTTATCTAAGAATTTAGATCTCATTAGCATGATCTTATCATTATTCTAAAAGCACTACTTAAAATTATAGGTTTATCACATATTATTAAAACAACACCATGCAGATAAATTAAAGCATTTAGTAAATGAATACTTTTATTAATAAATAAATAAGATTGTTATAAAATATATGTTTTATTATCAACGTGATTGACTTGTGTTCATACTACTTTCATGTTCGCATGTGGACCACCTATATAGGAAACTCTCTCTCTCTCTCTCTCTTTATATATATATATATATATATATATATATATATATATATATATATATATATATCTAAAATTAATGACACCGACAATTCAAGAACAATATGAGTGTGTGCCCCAATCTCAATAGAGAAATACGGCAATTATATTACCAAAATGCTATCACTTCTTAATATTTTAACAATGTATTAAAATTTTAAAATATTTGTGCATACTATTAGCGAATTTAGAGTTCAACTTTTGAATTGTCACTTTAACTGTGACGTCTCCAAACTAAACTACAGATGGGGTGTTATTTATGGATGAGCATGGTGTGGTTTGGTGCAGTTTGAAACCCAAATCTCACACGAAACTGCTTAGGTACGGTTTGACAAATCCAAAACCGCATATGAAACAGCTTGTGATTGGTGCGATTTGGTTTTGAATCGTGCGATTCGGTTTCATTTGGTTCGGTTTCAGTTCCAAAACCAATTGATACAACAAAATTTTATGCAATTTAAATTAATAATTTAGCATCACACAATATTAAAGTTGTAAAAGAGATAATTGTATGAGATTTGTATGGTGATGGTGATCATGTAGATCAATACTGTAATGCCCCCAAAATAGGTATACATAACCCGTTCTGAGTCGCCAAATACATGGTACAAAATTTAAATACAAACTTCCTTATACAATACGATAAAAATGTAGCTGAGAGTTTTAACACGGATATTGTTTTCTAGACAATATCCACACTCAATGGAGTACTCATTACAATTATTATCACGCTAAATAGTGAGGACTACTAAAAAACCATCTCAGACCATCACTTCGTTCCCCGACTAGTCCCGGCTACGTTCTCATTTCCTGAAGAGAACAATGAAAGCAAAAGGGTGAGCTCAACTAGCCCAGTAAGAAATATTATAACTAAGATAATGCAGAATAAATTATCGTTAGCATTCAACAGTGTTAAACTGATAAAATACAATAAACATCAAGTTTAACTGGAGCGGAACAAGCAATCCATTAGAAGAGACAAGTAGAGCATGATATCTACTATCTTCTATGATTTAAAAAGTTTATCATCCATTTTATCGATGGGACTCAGCTTAATAAATAAATCACATCATTGAATCATCCCTGCACTACGGGCCAAGGATATTCATTAGTATCACATCCACGAATTATCCCTGCACTACTGGCCAAGAATATCCGTGTAATCATCAATGGTCATGGTCATACCAACAACTGTCCATCAACACACTACGGGTCAATGAGGACTTTTATCATTTGTTACATTACAGGTCATGATTATACCGAATTATCCCTGGTCATAATCATACCAATCAACAGTCCATCTATGCACTACTGGCCAAAGATGACTTTCATCACAATATAAGCATGAGGATGATGACAATGATATAAGAATTCAATTAAATGAAAGTAAATGATAAATTTTAAAGATTTATAATTTAATTTATCTAGAATTCAATAATATCCAAATTGTCAATATGATACTACTTTGTGGAGTAAAATTCAAGAATAATATCCATGTATCAAAAATAATTTGGATAGAAAAGAAATAAAATTTTCGGGTGAATAGTATCATGTGAATAGTACTTTGGCATGAAAAGTGCCCCGAATACTCGAGTGAATAGTACTCGAGTGAATAGTAACCTATAAATAGTAACCCACGAATAGAATCCCAGTATGAAAAGTACCCCAAATCCCCGAGTGAATAATATTTGAGTGAATAGTATCTGAGTGAATAGTAACCCGAGTGAAAATATTGATATTTAATAATAAAAAAAAGTTCAGATCAATATTCCAATGAAATGATACTGGATGAAGCAAAAAACTCAAGGATATTCAACTAATTTTTGGGATTATAGAAGCAATACTTACCATAGTAAGTTTAGATTTAAGAAAATGAAAAGAAATAACATACAAAACTGCAAATAGATTTTCATCTGTCATGCTGTACGTAATCTGCATAGACATGTTATTCCGGCATATTAAAGGATGAATACGAAAAATAGTATTCCTTATGAATACGAAAGAAATAATACCCCCTACCTTAGTAGAAGACTGGATACTGCAATAGTGAAGTAGCAGAATACTCTTCTTCTTGCTCTCTATAGTTTCTCTCTCTATAGTTTCTCTTGTGAGTCTCAGTGAATTGGTGAGAATGAAAGAAGAATTAAGCTTCTATTTATAGGAGAATGGAATAAATATTAACTGATTCACGAACGGTGTGACGCCCCCAAAACAGGTATACATCACCCATCTTGAATCGCCAGATACATGGTACATAAATTCAAATACAACTTAATTATACAACAGTCCTGTAAAAAAACGACAAAACATAGCTGAGAGTTTAAACAATAATATTGTCATCTAAACAATATCCACACTCAATGGTGTCCTCATTACAATTATTATCACATTATTTCGTAGAATAGTGAGGACTACTAAAGCCATTTATCCTGGACCATCACACCATTTCCCGACTCATCCCAGCTATATTCTCATTTCTTGAAGAGAACAACGAAAGAAAGGGTGAGCTCAACTAACCCAGTAAGAAATATTATGACTAAGATAATGCAGAATAAATTATCCTTAGCCTTCAACATTATAACAACTGATAGAATACAATAGACAACGAGTTTTAGATCAAAAACTGCAGCAGAAAAAAGCAATCCATTAGAAGAGTCAAGTAGAGCATAAAATCTACTATCTTTTATGATTTAAAAAGTTTTTCATCAACTTTATCGCTGAGACTCAGCTCAATAAATAAACCATATCATTGATTCTTCCCCGCACTACGGGCCAAGGATTTTCATTAAATCATCAATGGTCATGACTATACCGAATAATCCCTGATCATAATCATACCAAAAACTGTCCATCAATGCACTATAGGCCACTGAGGACTTTCACAACATCATTCGTCACATTACGGTCATGAGTATACCGAATAATCCCTGGTCATAATTGTGACGCCCCCAAAATAGGTATACATCACCCATCTTGAGTCGCCAAATACATGGTACAGAATATAAATACAATCTTAAATATACAACAACAGCTGTGAGTTTTAATACAAATATTGTCTTCTAGACAATATCCACTCTCATAATAAGTCCTCATTACAATTATTATCACACTATTTCATAGAATAGTGAGGACTACTAATGCTATCATCTGGACCATCACTCCGTCCTCCGACTAGTCCCTGCTACGTTCTCATTTCCTGAAGAGAATAGTGAAAGAAATATTATGACTAAGATAATGTAGGATATATTATCATTAGCCTTCAACAATGTTAAACTTATAAAATACAATATACAACAAGTTTAACTGCATCAGAATAAGCAATCCATTAAAAGAGTCAAGTAGAGAATAAAATCTACTATCTTTTATGATTTAAAAAGGTTTTCTATCACTTTTATCGCTGAGACTCATCTTAATAAATAATCCACATCATCCCTGCACTACAGCCAAGGATATTCATTAGTATCACGACCATAAATTATACATGCCCTACGGGCCAAAGATATTTGTGTATTCATCAATGGTCACGATCATGCCAACAACTGTCCATCAATGCACTACGGGCCAATGAGAACTTTTATCACATCATTTGTAACATTACGGTCATGATTATACCGAATAATCCCTAGTTATAATCATACTAAGTCCATCTATGCACTACAGGCCACAGATGACTTTCAAAAAATATAAGCATGAGGATGATGACAATGATATAAGAATTCAATAAAACAAGTTCACGAATTAATTTATCTAGGAACTAATAACGTCCAAATTGTCAACAGATACTTCTTTGTAGAGTAAAATTCAAGAATGCTCAGAAGAATATTTCCATGAAAAGATACTAGATGAAACGCAAATATCAAGGATATTCCACTAATTTCATGGAGTATAGAAGTCAAAACTTTAACCAACTGAGTATAATAAAGAATGAAATAACAAAAGAAATCACCAGGCATGTGATAGATAGCACAGGCAGGTTATTCCAACAGAATTATAAATACGAAACCAGGTCCAGCGTAAAACGCACAGACAGGATATTACAACAGAATAATAAAAATGGAACCAGGTCCGACGTAAAATGCACAGACAGGATATTCCAACAGAATAATAAAGATGGAACTAGGTCCAGTGTAAAACGCACAGACAGGATATTTTAACAGAATAATAAAGACGGAACTAGGTCCGGCGTAAAACACACAGACAAGATATTCCAACAGAATAATAAAGAATGGAATAACAGAAGTTCTCTTCATGAATACAAAAGAAATAATACCCCTTATCTTAAGAAGAAGAGTACTGGATGTAGGAGTAGTGAAGTAGCGTAATACTTTTCTTCTTTCTCTCTCTAGAGTTTCAGTGAATTCATAAGAAATAATGAAGGAATAAGCTTCTATTTATAGAAGAATAGATTGAATAGTAACTAATTCATGAACGGTCTAGATTGATTTACTTTTAAACGGACAATCCAGATTGATTTACTATTAAAACTTAAAGCAACGGTTCATACTAATTCACTATTAAAAATTTAAACCAGCGATCCATACTGATTCACTATTAAAACTTTAAACCAGCGATCCATATTGATTCACCATTAAAACTTCAACCAACGGTCTGAAAAATTAGAGCATCTCCTCATGGAATAATATTGTACCCAAAAATAATTTGGACCGAAAGGAAATATATTGTTCGGGTGAATAGTAACTCGTGAATAGTAACTCATGAATAGTAACTCGTGAATAATAACTCATGAATAGTAACTCGTGAATAGTACTCTGACATGAAAAGTGTCCCGAATACCCGATTGAACAATATAACCTCCAGACATCAATTATCACCGGAATAGATGTCAATTTCTACTAACACAAATAATCCCAACACAATGAAATTATCAAATTCATCTTTAAAGAACACAAACTTATTCATCATTAATAGCATAACTCATAATATTTAACAACCAGGTTGTTCCCAGGAAAGAGGGGGCTTTCCAATAAGAATTTCTCCCTTATTGGCGCGCAATTAGGTGACAAAACCTCCCCTTGACAGAACTTCCAGACATTGTAAATATTGCAATTTAATAATATGAATCACTTTGTCATCTCAATTATTGATTTAATAATATAACATATAATGCAGATGATACTATGACAATAATCGAATCAATAATATGAGAGATATGATGCAACAATTACTGTAGCAATAATTGAGTGTAACTGAGTGACTTCTTACGTAAGCATCAATAACCAATACCGTGTTCTACTATGCAACCACACGTATTACTGTACTTTTACTACCGAGTAGTTCAACCGTTTTAATGGTAACACTTCCGCCGTTATTTTTATAAAAAGATAATTATGTCGTTTTCTTACTACGACAATTCTTCCGTTGTGGGGTCCATCAATGATTGTGTCTTCGTACGAATATTCCCGACAAAAAGAATATTCCCCGACCAATCGAATATTTTATAACAACTTGCATATTTAGCAAATTTTATAAATATTATCCACAACTATAACATTATATCAAAATTATTCCATAATATTCAAAAATGATATTTATAGAAAATTTATTTTTATTCATAAAAGTTGGGGTCTTACAATCTCCCCTTCTTATGAAATTTCTCCCTCAAAATTAGGGTACATACCTGGTATGTCAAAGAGGTAAGGATACCTTGATTTAATTTCAGATTCTAACTCCCAGGTCATTTCCTCAACATCATGGTTCCTCCATACAACTTTGACTTGAGGTATAATCTTGGAGCGTAGAATATGTTCCTTCTTATCCAAGACTTGAACATGAACCTCTTCATACGTTAAATCTTCCTCTATTTCGTCCGGTTCTAACTCAATAATGTGGTTCGGGTCTTTCACATATTTACGTAACATAGATATGTGAAAAACATTATGAACACGAGACATACTTTGCGGTAAAGCGAGTCGGTAGGCCACAGTTCCTACTCGTTCGAGGATTAAAAATGGGTCAATGAATCGAGGATTGAGCTTTCCTCTTTTTCCAAATCTCGTAACTCCTTTCCATGGAGCAACACATAACAACACATGATCTCCAATATCAAATTCCACGTTCTTTCGATGAAGATCAACATAACTCTTTTGTCGATCTTGTGAGGTTTTTATATGTTGTTGGATCGTTTGAATCTTTTTCATAGTCATACGTACCAAATCTGGTCCCAAAAATGTTGCTTCACCCACCTCATCCCAGCATACTGGAGAATGACACTTTCTTCCATACAACGCCTCAAATGGAGCCATGCCAATACTTGCTTAATAACTGTTGTTGTAGGAAAACTCCACCAATGGTAAGAACTTGTCCCAACTTCCCTTGAAGTCAAAGACACAGAGTCTTAATAAATCTTCAAGAGTTTGAATAGTCCTCTATGTTTGTCCGTCCATTTGAGGATGATATGCCGAACTAAATCGTAAATCCGTGCCCATAGCTTTTTGTAAACTAACCTAAAATCTTGAAATGAATCTTTGGTCTCGATCAGAAACTATGGATATTGGCATACCATGCAATCTTACAATCTCGTTTATATACATTCTAGCAAGACGTTCAAGTGTATAAGTTTCTCGTATCAGTAAGAAATGAGCAGACTTGGTCAATTTATCAATAATGACCCAAATCGCATCTAAGCCTTGAGAAACCTTGGGAAGACCGGTAATGAAATCAATGGTAATGTGCTCCCACTTCCATTCTGGAATTTTAAGTGGTTGTAATGGACCTTTTGGCACTTGATGCTCTGCCTTGACTCGTTGAAAAGTTAGATACCTTGAGATAAACAGTGCTATCTCTCTCTTCATATTGCTCCACCAAAATATATGACGAAGATCACGATATATTTTGGTACTCCCAAGATGGATTGCAAACGGTGTGTTGTGCGCCTCCATCATGATTCTATACTTTAAATCAGGGTCGTTAGGAACACAAAGTCTGGAGTTGACTCGAAGTATTCCTTCTTCATCAATTCTTACTTCCGGAATAGCACCTTCTTTCACTTTCTTCCTCATACGCATCAGCTTCAGGTCTGTAGCTTGAGCATCTTTAACTTTATCGATTAAAGTCGGTTCTTCTCGTATATTCGCCATCATCATGTGGGTCCCTGGAGTCTTTATCTCTATTTCCATCCTTTGCAAGTCATACAAAATGGGCCTTTGCGTTGACAATATCGCACTCGTACTCGCATATGATCTTCTACTTAATGCGTCTGCTACCACGTTCGCTTTTCCAGGATGGTATTGGATGGTATGATCATAATCTTTCAACACTTCAAACCAACGTCGCTGTCGCATGTTGAGTTCCTTTTGAGTGGAGAAATATTTGAGGCTTTTATGATCCGTAAAGATCTCCACTTTCTCCCCATACAAGTAATGCCTCCAAATCTTTAGTGCAAAAACGACTGCTGCCAACTCTAGATCATGAGTAGGATAATTCCTCTCATATTCTTTGAGTTTTCGAGAGGCATAGGCTATAACTTTCCCATGTTGCATGAGAACACATCCTAACCCTTTGCCTGAAGCATCACTGTAGATGACAAATCCCTCTGAGCCAGATGGTATTGTCAGAACAGGTGCTGAAATGAGTCTCTTCTTTAGTTCTTGAAAACTCTTCTTATATTCCTCGTTCCAACCGAATTTTGTATCTTTCCGAGTCAGCTGAGTTAATGGAGTATCGATTCGAGAAAACCCTTCTACGAATCTCCGATAATAACCAGCTAAGACGAGAAAGCTACGTACTTCGATCACTGATTTAGGTTTCTCCCAGCTTTGAATAGCTTCAATCTTTATTGGGTCAACAGATATTCCATGACTTGATACTACGTGCCCAAGGAATGCTATTTCCTCAAGCCAGAACCAGCATTTCTTCAACTTGGCATAAAGCTTATATTCACGAAGCTTTTGGAGTATCAGCCTCAAGTGTTTCTCATGATCTTCACGAATTTTGGAATAAATAAGGATGTCATCAATAAAGACGACCACAAAGTGATCCAAATATTTCTTGAATACTCGGTTCATTATATCTATGAAGGAAGCAGGAGAATTAGTCGATCCAAAAGACATGACTAGGAATTCATAATGCCCGTACCGAGTTCTGAAAGCCATCTTTGGAATGTCATCGGTTCTAATCTTCAATTGGTGATATCCGGAACGAAGATCAATCTTTGAAAAGAATTTGGCGCCTTGTAACTGGTTAAATAGGTCATCAATACGTGGCAATGGGTACCTATGTTTGATGGTGACATTATTCAACTCTCAATAATCAATACAAAGTTGCATACTCCCATCTTTCTTCTTCACGAATAGAACAGGAGCACCCCAAGGAGAAGTACTTGGACGAATGTAACCAATGTCTAACAATTCCTATAGTTGGGTCTTTAACTTCTGAAATTCAATAGGAGCCATTCGATATGGGGCTTTGGAAATGGATTTTGTACTGGGTTCAAGGTCGATACAAAATTCAATTTCACGCTCTGGGGGTAGGCCATGAAGTTCTTCAGGGAAAACGTCAGGAAATTCATTAACAATCGAAATATCATTCAAACTGACGTATTTTTGTTTATATCCGTGACATGAGTTAAGAAAGCTTGACATCCGTTTTTCAATAAACGAATAGTTTTATAGCTTGAGATGACAGTGATTGATTTTAATGGTTTGGTTGCTTGAATTCGCATAATAGGTTGATTAGGAATATGAAAGCTAACAACCTTACGAAAACAATCAATTTTTGCATGATGAGTAGTTAACCAATCAATCCCTAGAATTACATCAAATGTAAGTATTTTCAATGAAATAAGATCGACAGGTAATGTGAGGGTACCGATTTAAACCAAACAAGAATTATAAACAGTGGATGTAATGAAGGTTTCTCCCAACGGAGTTTCAACAGATAAGTCAAAGTCTAATTTCTCCGGAGTCAAATTTAAACGTTGAGCACAAGTAGGAGAAATAAAAGAATGGGTAGAACCGGTATCAAATAAGGTATATACTTCGTTAGAGTTTATGATAAGCTTACATGTGATGACCTCATTCGGGTTCCTTGCTTTCTGGGAGGTCACGACAAACGCTCTCCCTTGCACTACTGGCTTTGACTTTTCTGGGATGACCTTTGGTGCTTCCTTCCCAGCTGGACTTATCTTCGGTGAATGACAAAATCGGGCTAGGTGTCATTCTCTTCCACAATTGTAACACGCTTTGGATGGCATCACGCAGTATGGACTGATATGTCCCTCCCCTCTGCATTTAAAGCATATAATAGGTGGTCGTTCTCCTTCCTTAACAACTGGTGATGGTGCTGACGTCTTTCCATCATTGTTGAATCAAATCTTCTTAAAATGTCCATTCTTATTATTTTGGCCATGATTACCACCGAAGTGGTTACCATTTCTGGCATGTTGATTCCCTCCACGCTTATTGTCACCGCTTCGATGATTGCTATCACTGGTATTATCATTTTGTCGGCTGCTCTCTTTTGGTTGGGTTGACTCATTATCGCATTCCAATAACTAAGCCCTATTAACAACATATAAATACAAATACAGTTTATGAGTGATAATATATTAACGTATCTCAGGTTTCAAAACTCTTAGAAACATTCGCGTCATTCTCTCCTCATTATCAACCAAATGGGACGCAAACCGAGACAACTCGGCAAACTTGGCTTCGTACTATGACACGGTCATGTTGTTTTGCTCTAGCTTGATGAACTCTACCTCTTTCATGTGATGAATACTTTCGGGAAAGTACTTGTCGTTGAACAGTTCTTGAAACTTTTCCTAAGACATCTTCAGTGCGGCAGGTTGAGTATGCTTTACAGATTCCCACCAGTAATCTACCTCTGCCCGCAACATGAAGGTGGCAAAGGTAACCTTTTGCTCCTCAGATCAACCCAAGACATCAAATATCTTGTTGATCTGTTTTATCCACGTCTCCGCCATAAGTGGTTTTGGCTCTCCAAAAAACTCCGGTGGTCCCAACTCCTTGAACTGTTTGGCGGTGACCGTCCGAGAGTTACCAGTGTTTCCACCTGTATTTTGGACAGGAGCCACTCTCGCCTGATGTTGCACGAATTGCATGAAGCCTCGGAACATTTCATCGTTCATCATTTGATCAGTGTTGTTGTTTGCATGAGGATTGTCGCCTTCCTGATGCACATTGTCCTGGTTATTGATCTGTGGAGACTCAACGGTCTCCTGTGCTCCATTGATGTTCTCAACATTCTTGGATGCCATTTTCTAATACTGCCAAAAAACAAGGGTTAATTAATATATCACATATTATCCCTCTACTCTGACCGACCAATTAAATACCAAATAAACTTAGGTAAGTCATACTAACGAAGGAATTCCCCGTCTCTCCCCTCCTAGTTCTTATCTCACATCTTAGCCAGGGATCATATCCCTAAGCTTTGATACCAACTGTGTCACCCCCAAAATAGGTATACATCACCCATCTTGAGTCGCCAAATACATGGTACAGAATACAAATACAATCTTAAATATACAGCAAAAGCTGTGAGTTTTAATACAAATATTATCTTCTAGACAATATCCACTCTCAGAATAAGTCCTCATTACAATTATTATCACACTATTTCATAGAATAGTGTGGACTACTAATGTTATCATTTGGACCATCACTCCATCCCCAGACTAGTCCTTGCTATTTTCTTATTTCCTGAAGAGAACAGTGAAAGAAAGGGTGAGCTCAACTAGCCCAGTAAGAAATATTATGACTAAGATAATGCAGGATAAATTATCATTAGCCTTCAACAATATTAAACTGATAAAATACAATAGACAACAAGTTTAACTGCAGCGGAATAAACAATCCATTAAAAGAGACAAGTAGAGAATAAAATCTACTATCTTTTATGATTTAAAATTTTTTTTCATCACTTTTATCACTGAGACTCAGCTTAATAAATAATCCACATCATCCCTGCACTACGGCCAAGGATATTCATTAGTATCACGACCAAAAATTATCCTTGCACTACTGGCCAAGGATATTCGTATATTCATAAAGGGTCATGATCATGCCAACAACTGTCCATCAATGCACTATGGGCCAATGATGACTTTTATTACATCATTTGTAACATTACGGTAATGATTATACCAAATAATCCCTGGTCATAATCATACCAAGTCCATCTATGCATTACAGGCCACAGATGACTTTCAAAAAATATAAGCATGAGGATGATGACAATGATATAAGAATTCAATAAAACAAGTTCACGAATTAATTTATCCAGGAACTAATAACGTCCAAATTGTCAACATGATACTTCTGTGTATAGTAAAATTCAAGAATGCTCAGAAGAATATTTCCATGAAAAGATACTGGATGAAGCGCAAATATCAAGGATATTCCACTAATTTCATGGAGTGTAGAAGTCAAAACTTTAACCAACTGAGTATAATAAAGAATGGAATAACAAAAGAAATCACCAGGCATATGATAGATAGCACAGGCAGGTTATTCCAACAAAATAATAAAGACGGAACTAGGTCCGGCGTAAAACGCACAGACAGGATATTCCAACAGAATAATAAAGACGGAACCAGGTCCGGCGTAAAATGCACAGACATGATATTCCAACAGAATAATAAAGATGGAACCATGTCCAGCGTAAAACGCACAGACAGGATATTCCAACATAATAATAAAGACGAAACCAGGTCCGGCGTAAAACGCATAGACATGATATTCCAACAGAATAATAAAGACGAAACCAGGTCCGGCGTAAAACGCACAGACAGGATGTTCCAACAGAATAATAAAGAATGGAATAACAGAAGTTCTCTTCATGAATACAAAAGAAATAATATCCCTTACCTTAAGAAGAAGAGTATTGGATGTAGGAGTAGTGAAGTAACAGAATACTTTTCTTCGTTCTCTCCATAATTTCTCTCTCTAGAGTTTCAGTGAATTCGTAAGAAATAATGAAGGAATGAGCTTCTATTTATAGAAGAATGGATTGAATAGTAACTAATTCTTGAACGGTCCAGATTAATTTACTTTTAAACAGACAGTCCAGATTGATTTACTATTAAAACTTAAAGCAACGGTCAATACTGATTCACTATTAAAACTTTAAACCAGCGATCCATACTGATTCACTATTAAAACTTTAAACCAGCGATCCATATTGATTCACTATTAAAACTTTAACCAACGGTTTGAAAAATTAGCATATCTCCTCATGGGATAATATTGTACCTAAAAATAATTTGGACCGAAAAGAAATATATTTTTCGGGTGAATAGTAACTCGTGAATAGTACTCCGATAAGAAAAGTGTCCCGAATACCCGATTGAACAATATAACCTCCAGACATCAATTATCACCGGAATAGATGTTAATTTATACTAACATAAATAATCCTAACACAATGAAACTATCAAATTCATCTTTAATCAACATGAACTTATTCATCATTAATATCATAACTCACAATATTTAACAACCAGGTTGTTCCCAGAAAAGAGGGGGCTTTCCAATAAGGATTTCTCCCTATTGGCGCGCAATTAGGTGACCAAACCTCTCGTTGACAGAACTTCTAGACATTGTAAATATTGCAATTTAATAATATGAATAACTTTGTCGTCTCAATTATTGATTTAATAATATAACATATAATGCAGATAATACTGTGACAATAATCGAATCAATAATATGAGAGATATGATGCAGCAATTACTGTAGCAATAATTGAGTATAACTACGTGACTTCTTACGTAAGCATCAATAACTAATACCGTGTGCTACTATGCAACCACGCGTATTACTATACTTTTACTACCGAGTAGTTCAACAGTTTTAATGGTAACACTTCTGCCGTTATTTTTATAAAATGATAATTCTATCATTTTTTTACTACAACAATTCTTCCGTTATGGGGTCCACCAATAATTGTGCCGTCGTACGAATATTCCCGACAAAAAGAATATTCCCCGACCAATCAAATATTTTATAACAACTTGCATACTTAGCAAAAATTTTAAATATTACCCACAACTATAACATTATATCAAAATTATTCCATAATATTCAAAAATGATATTTATAGAAAATTCATTTTTATTCATAAAAGTTGGGGTCTTATAATAATCATACCAAGTCCATATATGCATGTAAGCCAAAGATGACTTTTATCACAATATAAGAATGAGAATGATGACAATGACATAATTATTCAATAAAACAAGTTCAAGGATAAATTTTAAAGATTTATAATTTAATTTATCCAGAAATCAATAACCTCCAAATTGTCAACATGATACTGCTTTGTGGAGTAAAATTTACGAATAATATTCATGTACCAAAAATAATTTAGACAGAAAAGAAATATATTTTTCAGGTTAATAGTATCCCTTGAATAGTACTTCGGGAATAGTACCTTGTGAATAGTATCCCAACACGAAAAGTGTCCCGAATACCCGAGTGAATGATACTAGAGTGAATAGTAATTGGGTGAATAATAACCCGTGAATAGTAACTCGTGAATAGTACTCTGGCACGAAAAGTGTCCCGAATACCCGAATAAATAATACTAGAGTGAATAGTAACCGGGTGAATAGTAACCCATGAATAGTAACTCGTAACAGAAAAATACCAAAGAAAACGATATTTCATGATGAGTACAAAAGAAATGATATCCCAGATGAGTATAATAGAATATATGAAACTGCAAATAGATTTTCACCTGTCATGCGATAATCTACGTAGACAGATCATTTTCACAATTTAATATAGAATGAATACGAAGGATCATTCACCATGCATGCGGTAATCCACATAGACAGGTTATTCCAACAAAATAATAAAGAATGGAATAACAAATGAATTCATCAGGCATGCGATAGACTGCACAGACAGGTTATTCCCAACAGAATAATAAAGAATGGAACCAGGTCATGCGTAATCCGCACAGACAGGATATTCCAACAGACTAATAAAGAACGACATCAGGTCATGCGTAATCCGCACAAACAGGATATTCCAACAGAATAATAAAGAATGGAATAACAACAGAATTAATCAGGCATGCGATAGACCACACAGACAGGTTATTCCAACAGAATAATAAAGAATAGAATAACAAAAGAATTTCACCATGTATGCGGTACTTCGCATAGACAGGTTATTACAACATAATAATAAAGAATGGAATAACAGAAGAATTTCACCATGTATATGGTAGTCAGCGTATACAGGTTATTCCAACAGAATAATAAGGAATGGAATACCAATAGCTCTCTTCATGAATACAAAAGAAATAATACCCCTTACCTTAAAAAGAAGAGTATTTCGACGAGTAGGGCGGGATATACTTGAAGAAAACTTGCACTATTTTCTACGCTCAATGCTTTCTTAAACTCTAAAAAAATACGCTCAAGATTATAGAAGAAGAATTCTCTGAATTTCTGGTATGTTTTTCAATTCTAACTAAGCATCCTATTTATAGGAGAATGGAAAGGATACTATGCAATAAAATATAATATATTCTATTTATAATAATAAAACAAAATTTATAATATATATATTATTTAAAATCTAATAAAATAAATAACTTTATAAAAGTATTATGTTTTATATAAAAAGATTTTACTATGCAAATATTATGCAGACACTATGCAAACACTATGCATAATAAAATATAATATATTCTATTTATAATCAAATAAAATAAAACTTTATAAAAAGTATTCTGTTTTATATAAAAAAGTTTTTTGTTTTATTACATTTATAATAATAATAAAACAAAATTTATATATGTAATATACATATATAAACTTCCATGACTTTCCAAATTCCCCCCCCCCCCATTTTTCTTTCGTGTGCCCCACATGTGGCCCCGCATATGGGCCCACCTTTTAAGAAATTTCTACCGATTATTGTGAAAAATGGGTAAATGGGGGTCCATAAAATAAGCAAAACTTCATAAAAATTACCTTAATAATTTTAACAACATTTATCACCTTTATTATAATTCACAATATTAATCGATCAGGTCGTTCCCAGGAAAGAGGGGGCTTTTCAATAAGGATTTCTCCCTATTGGCGTGCAATTAGGTGACCAAACCTCTCGTTGACATAACTTCTAGACATCGTTAATATTACAAATAATAATATTAATAACTTTGTCGTCTCAATTATTGATTTAATAATATATAAAATATTGACAATAATTGAATCAAATAACGTGAGATACTATGCAGCAATTATTGTAGCAATAATTGAACAAAACTGAGTGACTTCTCACGTAAGCATTAATAATTGATATCGTGTGCTACTATGCAACCACGCGTATTACTTTACTTTTAGCACCGGGTGTTTCAGCAGTTAATGGTAAAACTTCCGCCGTTATTTTCATAAAATATTTTTGTCGTTTTCTCAATCCGACAATAATTCCGTTGTAGGGTCCACCAATGATTATGTCGTTTTACCAATATTCCCTGTTAAAACGAATATTTCCTGACCAATCGAATATTATATAACAACTTGTGTACTTTGCAAAATTTATAAATATTATCCACAACTATAACATTATATCAAATTCATTCAATAATATTTATAGAAAAATCAACTTTATTCATAAAAGTTGGGGTCTTATAACCTCCCCTTCTTATGAAATTTTGCCCTCAAAATTAGGGTACGTACCTGGTATGTCGAAGAGGTAGGGATACCTTGATTTCATTTCAGATTCTAACTCCCAGGTCGCTTCCTCAACATCGTGGTTCCTCCACAAAACTTTGACTTGAGGTATAACCTTAGAGCATAGATCATGTTCCTTCTTATCCAAGATTTTAATAGGAACCTCTTCATACGTTAAATATTCCGCTATTTCATCCGGTTCTAACTCAATAATGTGGTTCGGGTCTTCCACATATTTATGTAACATGGATATGTGAAAAACGTTATGAACACGAGACATACTTGGCGGTAAAGCGAGTCTATAGGCCACAGTTCCTACTCGATCGAGGATTAAAAATGGGTCAATGAATCGAGGGTTGAACTTTCCTCTCTTTCCAAATCTCGAAACTCCTTTCCATTGTTCAACACGTAACAACACATAATCTCCAATATCGAATTCCATGTCCTTTCGATGAAGATCAGCATAACTCTTTTGTTGATCTTGTGAGGTTTTAATACGTTATCGAATCATTTAAATCTTTTCCGTAGTCATACGTACCAACTCCGGTCCCAACAACGTTGCTTCACCCACCTCATCCCAGCATACTGGAGAACAACACTTTCTTCCATACAACGCCTCAAATGGAGCCATGTCAATACTTGCTTGATAACTGTTGTTGTAGGAAAACTCCTCCAATGGTAAGAAACTTATCCCAACTTCCCTTGAAGTCAAGGATACAGAGTCTTAATAAATCTTCCAGAGTTTAAATAGTCCTCTCTGATTGTCCGTCCGTTTGAGGATGAAATGCCGAACTAAATCTTAAATCTGTGCCCATAGCTTTTTGCAAACTAACCCAAAATCATGAAGTGAATCTTGGGTCTCGATCAGAAACTATGGATACCGGCATACCATGCAGTCTTACAATCTCATTTATGTACATACGAGCAAGACGTTCAAGTGTATAAGTTTCTCGTATTGGTAAGAAATGAGCAGACTTGGTCAATCTATCAACAATGAACCAAATTGCATCTATGTTGTGACACCCCAAATTTAGGTACTTTATTCCCACAAGATTTGGTGCACACTATCCAAACATTCATACTATCTACCCAAATAAAATAATATTTAAACCATAACTCTCCCTTTAAATAGGGTTACATCATTAAGTTCAAAAACATCCCAGGTTATCTAACCTTAAAACATCATTTAAGTGCGGAATTAAATTATTACATTACATCATTATTAAATGCCTATGATCATAACAGTAATCAAAAGTATAAATCAGCATCACTTGTACATTTTTCCCTTTCCTTTGCTAGTTGAAGGCTCATCTACCTTCTCAACTTTAACTGCAATGAGTTTATAAATATGAAAGAGTGAGCAAAACAATATGTCACTGGATATAACAATGAAACAACATGAGAATAATAATAATATTAACTGCCAACAATAGGCTCATCAAGACTGAATAGTACTCTAGCATTGATAATCAGGAACTGGAATCCAAAATATGGAATATGCATAACTGGGGGTCATAAGACCATGAACTATGTCCACAGTTACGAGTAATCTTTTAACTCCAACTTTAACAATCATAAGACTATAAGGACTCCTCGTACTTAGGGGGATCAGTCCTTCGTACAATGTATTGTGCACAAACATTTTAACGCTACGCGTAAGTTATCCCCTAATAATAATAGGGTTGTTCATCTCAGTATTTAGAGTACAAGTCCGCACCAAAGAAATTTTGGTTTGGATAAGCTTTCAAGGGTAATTTGAAGTTTAACGAACATCAACTAGAGGACTAGTTGAATCAATAGTGTTTGATAATCACAACAGATGTTTTAATAACAACATGTCATAAAACAATTGAGAATCATAAATGAACTGATTATACATATTAAACTCATGCTTGAAATGACTATAGAGCATAAGTATTCAACAAAATAAATAAATGGTAAACCTTTGCTTGAACAATAAATAAGCTAAGGTTAAAGTCTTATAACAAAAGAAATGAAATCACATAACGTACATTAACTAATAGCAGGCTGGAAACTAAAAAAACATGCCTAACATGGTATTAACTCATGCAAAGAATTAAAACATTTCAATAATAGAGACGAGAGTTCAAAAACTGCGTTCATTGTACAATAATAGAACTTAAGAAACTTTCTTAACTATAAACAACTTAGAATGAATCAATCAAATGAGAATTTCAAACAACAGTAGAGTTAAAGTTTGCTCGAATGAATTTTAAAACAATTGACTTATTCAATAATTGTTAAGATAATAAGCTTGCTCAATCAAAAAAATAAATTTACACAATATAGTAATAGAACTAACTCAACGATAAGTGCAGAGTTAGAAAATCTTTCTCAATGTAAAAAGATAAGGTTTAGAAACTTTCCTCGAGCGTAAGCTACAATATTAAACTCACGTTCACCTACACATTAGTTTAAAACCACATTATCTATTAGATATACTAACATACCATAACATGTATACTTCTATCTAAACTTATCGTTTTAGCACAAGTCTTTCTTTACCATCTACATTTCAGAAATTCCAAGTGTTTACTTCGCAACACTTGCCTAACATTCATTTTGTATACCAAGTTATTACATAATGTGTTCTCGATTTACTAACCATTTTTTCAATTTTGAATTCATAATCTACATCACAAGACTCAATTTAACCTTGTTGTTACATGATTCTCACATTACCATAACCTTAGGCTAAGCTACAAAGAACAACTAAAGTCTGCAATACAAGCAGACTTCAGTGTCTGAAAATAGGCACTGGCGCGGCCGCGCCAGTTTTTTACTGGGATGTGGCGCGCTTGAGCCTAAGGGCTGCGCGACCACGCGATCGACTCACAGAACTCAGTTTTACAGAACAGAGCTTCGGCACTTTTCTTAAGCCAACTAACACAAATTTCACCCACCAAACAGTGATAATAACACGTAAAATAAATATACAACTGTCATAGACATGATTGCTAACCAATTCAACCACTTAGCACAATTTAACAGTAACTAAAACTATCTTAATTTCTCAATTTTCATGTTTTCATATAAAACTCTATTTTTGATATTCATCCCAAAAATTATCACTATAAATTCGTTACATGATCAAATCACTCCATTCAAATTTCATTATGTTTGTATCTCAATTAACTAACATTTACAAGCTTCAATTTATACTTTCACATACAAATTGGCCATTAAAATTGATACTTAGATAGTTATATATGAAAACATATATATACTAACAAAATTTCTACTGATATCCGAAATTAGCATGCGATTATTGTTTAAACATAATATTTAATCATCATAAACACATGCAATCATCATTACTAATTCAAGAACATCAATTCTAAACATATAAAATTCACAGAGTATGAAAATTATTGTCGTAATATTCATATATATTCTTATAATATCAAAGTTATAAAACATACCTTCAATTACAAATACAATCGCTGTTAATCACTTGAATTTGCTGTGAAAATTCGTAACTCTCTCTCAATTTTCTCTACTAACCTCTAACAATTTTTCTAAACTCTCTCAAACCCCAACAACTAGTATGCATACAACTAAAACAAACTGATAGCCAGTATGCGTAATATCAAAACACAAAACTGATATGGCCTTAATAGCCATCATCAGTTATGAAAATAATGTATACATTATACTTATTATTCTAATTTATTTTATTTATATTATTTATTTAGATTTAAAAATTAGAAATTTCAAAAGCCATAAGGCTTGTTTTATGACACCCCCAAATCTGGTACTTCCATTTTCACAGGATTTGGTGTTCACTGTACAAAAATCATCTATCTATCTACCCATAAATAAATGCAAACCATGCAACAGATAGAAATTAATAATAAATCTCTCCCCTGATGGGGTTACATCAACTGCATCATAAATAAATCCCAGGTTACTCTAACCTTAAAACATTTGTGCAAAATCATAAACAAATAAGTCTTAAGTAACATCAATTCTAAATATCATTACATAACCACATAAATAATCAGTCTTCATTACTTGTTAATCTTGCCCTTTCCCTTACTAGTGGAAGGTTTGTCTGCTCTTTTGTTCTTAATTGCAATGCTATTATTACGCAAGAGTGAGCACGATTGCCCACAAGTATAACAATATAATAAATGGATAATAACATGTGAATGAATCAAAGGCTTCTGAAACATGAAAACTCAACTTTTGAATCAAGAATGAATAACAAGAAACAAAAGAACTTCTGAGGGTCATAAGACCTTGAACTATGTCCTAGGTTTTCAAGTGTTTATACTTGAAACCTTTAACAGTCATAAAACTATGGACTCTTCTTCTCGTACTTAGGGGGATCAGCCCTTAGTACCATACTGTGCACAATATCTTAACGCTAACGCATAAGTAATCCCCTATACAGGGTTGTTCATCTCAGTTTGACATTCGAGTCCGCACCAAAGGAAGTTTGGTTTGGATAATTCATCAAGGGTTCTGAAATTTAGAGCGCTCATCAACTATGGACTAGTCGAATCATTAAGGGTTCACTAGTCTGACAAGGTTTAACAATAATTGAATATTTAACTTGAATAAATTCTCAAGAGGTATACAATAGAATAATTATTGTATGACAGCATCATGCTTGAAAGATTAATAGGCTTTAATATAACAAAACAGACTTGATCAATATTAATGAGAACTTGCTCAATGTAGAAAGGTGAATTCATCAACTTATATAATGATAACAAGTAGGGTTAGGAGACTTACCTCGTGCGTAGATACACTTTAACTAAACTCGTTCTTTGATTTAACTCCTATATATCAATTACGTTCACAATACCAGTCAATTATAACTTACTAAACATCACACATTTATTCTTTGTCTAACTCGAATTCAGGACTATACTTAGTCATATTACCATACTTGTTTCCACATAATATTACACTATACGAACAACAAGCTAAGTATATAATCAATAATTCAATCAACATGTAATTGTCTTCTTGACTTGGTAAAAACTCATTTTAATATGTCTAACAAGTTTTTATATTCATTAGACTAGGTTACTAACACATTTCTATACTTAAACATTGAAAAAAATGCATTTCTGGACATTCTTCTAAGTGGAGCTGCGGCGCCACTTTTGTACTGGGTCTTGGCGTTGCGATGCCATGGCGCTGCAGCCTGGTACTTGGCGCTGTGGTGCGGTGACGCTGCGACGCGGAAAATGAACTAGGAGTTGGCGCCACGGTGCGACACTCCAGACTCTGAATTCCCGGTTCGCGAAGAACACATAATTCAGTGAAATAAACACTACATAATCATTAATTCCCCAAATTAAACATACCCACATGTTAGAATTCATATATAATTAATACCCAACATTTATAGAGTGATTTTAACCCATTAAAACACATAATCACATAATTAAATTATGCAAATTGTACTGTTCTTAATGTTCTTGAATTGTTGAACATAAATTCCTAAAATTCAACGCCACGGATTCATTATAAAACCAAATCCAACCATTCAAATTTTTTTTTTGTTTGTTTTAGCATGCATAATCATATACAAGTGGAAATTTTATAGAATAATTTATGTTTGACATATTAAAATCATGTATAAGGCCATATGGCCATATTATATACTCTGCAAATTTTTGAAACAACAAGTCATAATATTATGAAACTTATGATATGGAATCATATAAAATACATATTAAACATGCTACTATGACATAGAATCACGTATATAACCACATAGTCAATACACTTTCCAACCACAGAGAATTTTATAAAAATTGGAGAGCTATATTTTATAAAACTAAATGACGTAGAAAAAGAATTGGGTTAAAGGGATTACCCAGGCGTAGAATTAATAGAAGATGAATTCCTTCTCAGATGACTCTCACAATCCTCTTAACAATCTCTGAATTCTCAACTCTTTCTCTGTATCTCTCTCTGTTACGCTTTCTAGACTTAGGCAAATAATGAAGAAGAAAGAAGAAGACGTAAACTAAATAAGGAACAACTGACGCATTGGTGGTCAGTTACCCAGTCATGGGTTAACTGCCCCCAACTCCCTTTAAGGCTATGTTTGGCTAGCTAGAATAGGTTTCAAAAATTATTTAATTTATAAAATTTTATCATATAGTTTAAATACTGTCACACCCATTATAAAATAAATCAATATCTTATTTAATTTATTTTAAATAAAATATAATAATTTCTCATTAATTCACATAGTCACATAATTCAAATTCTCATTGATTAATAATGTCAAATTATTAAATCTTGAATTAATAATTAAATTAATATTAAGCTTATTAAATATTTTTTTTAATACAATAAGCTCACATAATCACATACTTTGAATAATCAAAATTCTCCACATTAATTTAATAAATATAACACATATAATTAAATTAATCTATCACAACTTCATCAATTAATCATTTAATCTAATAATTAATTCATCGAAAAATATTTATTCAATCTAATAAATATTAAAATTAAATTACAAAATCTCGATTGTCACATGTTTGGCAACTCTTTAAATTTTAAAGAATTAAAATACTTTTAAGCCATGTTTGGCAAAAAAAAAAAAACTAAATTAAACCCCTTTTTAATTTATTTACATAAACACTTTAGTTTATAATTATAATCACATATTATTTATTTGAATTTCCATATCCAACACTAACTCATTACATTAATCACATACTATATTTTAATTAAATATAGCATTTTAAAAAATATCACAAAATTATAATTTTCATTATAACTTTATTTAATAATTTAATATATCATTTAAATTATTAAATCAAAACAACAATATAACATCTCATGTTATTTTACAACTCTCTAAATTATAAATTAATTTAATTTTAAAAAAAATTCTCTAATAAATTTAGATTCATCAACCATCACATCAATAAAATATTTATTTAACAATAAACACCTCAAATAATATTTAAATAACTCAATAAATATTTAAATTGAAATTTAAAATTTTGGATTGTTACATCCTTCCCTCCTTACAAGAATTATGTCCCCAGAATCACAATTCAAACAATCAAATCGTCACGTTCTCCCCTACTTACAAAGATTCTGTCCCCAGAATCGGAGATACAGACTAAACAAATAACTCAGGATAATTCTTCATCATATCAGCTTCGAGTTCCCACGTAGCCTCTTCGACGTTGTGGTTCCTCCATATCACCTTCACAGAAGGTATCACTTTATTCCTGAGCACTTGTTCTTTCCTGTCAACTATCTGGATAGGAATTTCTTCGTAAGACAAATCTTTACTGAACTGCAACAGTTCATACTCAATCATATGCTTGTAATCGGGTTTATATGGTCGCAACACCGACACATGAAAAACATTGTGCACATGCTCTAATTCTGGAGGTAAAGCTACTTCATAAGTCACCTCTCCCACTCTTTGCAAAATTTTGAAAGGTCCAATAAACCTTGGGCTGAGCTTGCCTTTCTTGCTGAAACGAATCTTCCCCTTCAATGGAGAAACTTTCAAGAATACGAAATTTCCTGCTTCAAACTCACGACTCTGCCTGTGTTGATCAGTATACTTTTTTTGTCGATCTTGAGCAGCTACCAGTCTTGATCTGATGAGTTTGACAATTTCAGCGGTCTGCTGAACCAGTTTTGGGCCTAACAGTTGTCGTTCTCCAACTTCATCCCAGCATAGTGGAGTTCTGCACTTTCTGCCGTATAACGCCTCGTATGGCAGCATACAAATGCTTGTGTGGTAACTGTTGTTGTATGCAAATTCCACCAATGGTAGATAATCTTCCCAGTTTCCTTTAAAATCCATGATGCACGCTCTGAGCATATCTTCAAACGTCTAGATCGTTCTTTCGCTTTGCCCATCGGTTTACGGATGATACGTTGTACTCATTTTCAGTTGCGTTCCCATACATTCTTGAAGTTTCTTCCAGAAATTTGATGTGAACCTCGGATCTCTATCTAATACAATTAATATCGGAACTCCATGTCTTGAGACGATCTCTTTAACGTATAATTTCGCTAGCTGGCCAAGATTAAATCTAATCTTTATTGGAAAAAAGTGTGCAGATTTTGTTAATCTGTCCACTATCACCCATATCACATCGTATCCTTTCTGAGTCGTTGGAAGATCTACCACAAAATCCATTGTGATATGCTCCCACTTCCATTTCGGTATCTCCAACGGTTGAAGTAATCCGCTTGGTCGTTGATGCTCGACTTTCACTTTCTGACATGTCAAGCACCTTGCAACGCATTCTGCAACATCTCTTTTCATGTTTGGCCACCAAAAATGCCGTCGCAAATCTTGATACATTTTCGTACTTCCCGGATGAATTGAATATCTTGAGCTATGTGATTCCGTCAAGATTTCTTCTTTAATATCCTGAACTCAGGAACCCAAATTCGTCCCTCGAATCTTAGCATTCCTGCAGTATCTGTGAGATCTCGAATTTTATGAAATAAAAGTATTCAATTTTTCTAAATAGTTAAATTGATTAAAAGTTAAAGTTAAGGGTGATATTTGAAAAATTTTCAAAGTAAGAAAGTTTTCATAAAATAATCGGTGATAAAGTACAGTAATACGCGTGGTTGCATAGTAGCACATGCTATTGTACAATATTTTTGATTATTGATGCTTACGTAAGAAGATACTCAGTTTTATTCAATTATTGCTACAGTAATTGCTGCATAATATCTCACGTTATTTGATTCAATTATTGTCAATATTTTATATATTATTAAATCAATAATTGAGATGATAAAGTTATTCATATTATTATTTGCAATATTGACAATGTTTAGAAGTTCTGTCAAGGAGAGGTTTGGTCACCTAATTGCGCGCCAATAAGGAGAAATCCTTATAGGAAAGCCCCCTCTTTCCTGGGAACGACCTAGTTGTTAAATATTGTGAGTTATAATATTAATGATGAATAAGTTCGTGTTGATTAAAGATGAAATTGATAGTTCCATTGTGTTGGGATTATTAGTGTTAGTGGAAATTGACATTTATTTCAATAATAATTGATGTCTTGAAGTTATATTGACCAATCGGGAAATTAATCGGATAAATAAGCAATTAATTGATATTAATTCACATGCTAATAACTATTTATTCACATGTGTTTACTATTGATTCACATGCATGTACTATTAGGGGAGTTGGTGCAAGATTGATAATACTTGCATAACAAAATTAAAAATAGAGGTATAGATGAAGGTATTATACTATAATTATTTTTTTCACATGTATAGAACTATTGAGTTATATGATTTACTATTGATTTACATGAAATACTATTAGGGGAGGTGGTGCAAGTTTCATAATACTTGCAGGACTAAATTAAAAATGAAGGAAAAGATGAAGGTATTATACTGTAATATTTCGAGCCCCAAAACGTGTAATTATTGAAACTATATTTTCCTATAAATAGAAGCTTATTCTTCCTTCATTCTCACCAATTCACTAAGACTCACAAGAGCAATTATAGAAAGAGAAGCTATATAAAGAGAAGCTATAGAGAGATAGAAGAAGAGTAGTCTGCTACTTCACTACTTCAGTATCCAGTCTTCTTCTGAGGTAAGGGGTATTATTTATTTCATATTCTGAAGAGATGTTATTTTTTCGTATTCGTATGAATATTATATTCGTTCAATATTCGTAAGGAATATCATCTTCGTTCAATATTCGTAGGAATATTATTTTCGCTCAACAGTCGTAAGGGGTATTACTTCTTTGTAAATGATATTATTTCTTTCAATATCATTATGCCAGAATATTGGTACGAATTTTATTGTGAAATTTCTACCATTTTGTGTCGGGGTTACTATTCACTCTAGTATTATTCACTCGGGTATTCAGGGCACTTTTCGTGTGGAAAATTATTCACGAGTTACTATTCACGGATTACTATTCACTCTAGTATTATTCACTAGGGTATTCAGGGCACTTTTCATGTTAGAGTACTATTCACGAGTTACTATTCACGGGTTACTATTCATCCAGTTACTATTCACTCTTGTATTATTCACTCGAGTATTTGGGACACTTTTCATGTCGGGATACTACTCACGAGGTACTATTCCCGAAGTACTATTCACAGGATACTATTCACGGGGTACTATTCACCCAAAAAATATATTTCTTTTATGTCCAAATTATTTTTGGTACATGAATATTGTTCTTGAATTTTACTCCACAAAGCAGTATCATGTTGACAATTTAGATATTTTTAAACTCTAGATAAATTTAAAGTCTTTAATATTTATCCTTTATTTCGTTTGATTAATGCTTATATCATTGTCATCATCCTCATGCTTATATTATGATGAAAGTCATCTTTGGCTTACGTGCAAAGATGGATTGTTAATTATTGGTTTTACAGTTATATATCTTTGGCTTACGTCCAAAGATGGACAGGTGTATAACATGATCATGACCACTGGTGATACTAACGAATATCCTTGGCCGTAGTGAAGGGATAATTCAATGATGTGATTGGCAGGATCATGACCGTTAGTTAACAGTTGAATGTCATTGGCCGTAGTGCACTGACATGCAATTGATTGGTATGATCATGACCATTGGTTTTATAGTTGAATATCTTTGGCCCGTAGTGCAAAGGTAGATAACTGATTGGTATGATCATTGTTATTACATTTGAATATCTTTAGCCTTGGGGTAAGGATACTGAGTAGACGTTCCATTAAGCCTTTGTGGCAAGGAGAAACTGCTAATTTACATGATTATAAATATGAATTGTGGATTTAACTATAATCTTTGGTGGTTTAGGTGAAGACAGGTGATGAGAGTTCTTTTTGTCTTAGGTATAATAAAAAATTGTAAATGGGTATTACATGGATAAAATTGATGATAAACTTTTAAATCATAGAAGATAGTAGATATCATGCTCTACTTGACTCTTCTAATGAATTGCTTATTCCGCTGCAGTTGTTGATCTAAAACTTGTTGTCTATTGTATTCTATCAGTTGTAATACTCTTGAAAGCTAAGGATAATTTATTCTGCATTATCTTAGTCATAATATTTCTTACTGGGCTAGTTGAGCTCACCCTTCTCTTTCATTGTTCTCTTCAGAAAATGAGAATATAGCTGGGACGAGTCGGAGAATATAGCTATAGTAGTCCTCACTATTTTTATAAAATGGTGTGATAATAATTTTAATGAGGACTCCATTGAGTGTGGATATTGTCTAGAATGCAATATTCGTGTTTAAACTCTCAGTTATGTTTTGTCGTATTTTGCACGACAGCTGTATAATTAAGTTTGTAGTTGAGTTCTGTACCATGTATCTGGAGACTCAAGATAGGTGATGTATACCTATTTTGGGGGCGTCACAGTAATGACCTGGTACTTCGCTTCTTTACCCTCGACTACACTTTGTTTTATTTTCTTTCATTCTTCATCCTGTAGCTGAGCGTTCTTCACTTTGTCCACTAAAGTTGGACTAGCTTCTATATGGTATAATTTTTCATTGGATTCTTCTGAAAATTTGATTTCCAATTCTAACCTTGCCATTGCTGTAATAAGCTCCTCCTTATCTGTTAACAACATCAACTTTTCTATGTCTTTCCTACTTAAGGCATCTGTAACCACATTAGCTTTGCCCGGATGATAAAAGATCTCACAATCGTAATCCTTTATCAATTCCATCCATCTCCTTTGCCGCATGTTCAGGTCTTTCTGTGTGAAAATATACTTCAGACTTTTATGGTCTGTGTAGATCTCACATTTCTCTCCGTAGAGGTAGTGTCTCCATATCTTCAGTGCGAACATAACTGCCGCCAACTCTAAATCATGAGTCGGATACCCTTTTTTGTTGTCTTTCAGATGCCTTGATGCATACGCAATAACCTTGCTATTCTGCATAAGGACACAACATAATCCCTTGTGTGACGCATCACTATACACCACAAAATTTCATGTATTATCTTGTAATGACAACACAAGTGCCACACTGAGCTTCTTCTTCACTTCTTGAAAACTTTCTTTACACTTCTCTGTCCAAACAAATTTTACAGATTTTCTTATCAAATTTGTCAACGGAGTGGCAAACTTGGAAAAATCTAGGATAAACCGTCTATAATAGCCTGCCAAACCCAAGAAACTTCTTACTTCTGTTGGAGTTCTTGGTTGTTCCCAATTTATCACAACTTTAACTTTTGATGGATCCACTGAAATCTCATCCTTATCAATTACATGCCCAAGAAATTGTACACGTTCCAGCCAAAATTCACATTTAGAGAATTTCACGTACAACTTTTCCTTTCTTAACGTCTCCAACGTCAGACGTAAGTGTTCCACGTGTTCCTCTTGAGATTTAGAGTACACCAAAATATAATCGATGAACACCACCACAAATTTGTCCAAAAATAGTTTAAACACCTTGTTCATCAAATCCATGAATGTTGCAGGGGCGTTTGTCAAACCAAAAGACATTACTAAAAATTCGTAATGTCCATACCTAGTTTGGAATGCCGTCTTCGGTACATCCTACTTCCTTACTTTCAATTGATGATACCCACTTCTCAAATCTATTTTCGAGAAATATCTAGCACCTTCAATTGATCAAACAAGACATCTATTCTTGGCAACGGATATTTGTTCTTAATAGTGACTTTGTTCAATTCCCTATAATCAATACAAAGATGTATTGACCCATCCTTCTTCTTCACGAATAACACCGGTGCTCCCCATGGTGATACACTTGGTTGAATGTACTTCTTATCTAGCAGCTCTTGTAGTTATACCATTAGTTCCTTCATTTCCATCGGAGCCATTCTGTACGGGGCCTTCGATATTGGAGCGGTTCTTGGCGCTAAGTCGATCGTGAACTCAATTTCTCTATCAGGCAGAAGTCTTGACAAATCCTTCGGAAACACGTCCACGAACTCCATAATTACTGGTATTTCCTCCAATTTCACACCTTTCTCCTTTTGAGTATCGACTATGTATGCTAAATACCCTACACAGCCCTGACTCAACAACTTTTAGGCCTGCATCATCGTCAGACATTTCATTTGTCTAGGCGATTTGCTACCATGAAAAACTACCTTTGACGGAGTCATAAGGTTTACACACTTCTTTTGGCAGTCAATTATCGCTCTATAATTGAACAGCCAATCCATTCCCAAAATAACATCGAACTCTCCGAGTTTTATCGGGATTAAATCTACCTTCATAACATTCCCCTTAATGTTTACCCTACAGTTCTTGTATACGAACCTAACAGGAATCACTTCCATATTCGCAATTTTTATGTTTAAAGGGAATTACAACTCATCACAAGGTATTTCTAACTTCTTAAAAAATTCATCAGATATAAATGAGGAACTAGCACCCGAATCAAATAATACATATGTATCTATATCATTGATTGGGATAATACCTGACACGACATCTTTTGATTGCACTGCGTCCTGAACCGACATGTTGAAGGATCTGGCTGTGGGCTTATTTGTTGATGTTGGTCCTGTAATAGCCAGCGCACCTCCGCTAGCATTTCCCTTGCTCCCATTTATCTCACCAGATCTCTTCTTAGGGCATTCACGAGCAAAGTGATCCTTGGACTCGCACGTGAAACACACATTCTTCTTAGCTTGAGTGCAATTTGGGGCGATGTGACCCTCCTGGCCACAATTAAAGCATACTCGTTTCCCCAGCAACACAATCCCTTGTGAAATTTTTCGCATGTAGCACATGCTTTGAACTTCTTATTTTGCTAGTTTCTTGGCTGATTTCCAGCTCCCCCATTCTCATTTCACTTCTTCTTCAAATTGCTGCCATTTCCTCCATTACCACCACCACCATTCTTAGCTTCACCCTCACTTTTCTTCTTCCTCTGCTCTTGATTATGTTTTTTTACTGCCTCGCCTCCACTTTCAGTGAGAATTGCTTTCTCCATCACTGATACAAACGTCTTCAATTGGAATAGGGAAACCATATTGTACAACCAGGGTTTCAGTCCCTGCTCGAACCTCCTTGCCTTGCGCTCGTCTGTATTAACTTGATATGGCGCAAACCTCGCCAACTCGTTGAATTTTGCGGCATACTCAGACACCGACATCGTTCCCTGCTTTAGTTCCAAAAACCGAACCTCTAGCTGACTCTTCGAACTCTCTGGGAAATAGGTCTCGTAGAACAACTCCTTAAACCTATCCCAGGTCATCACTCTTGGTCCTTCCCGAGTTTTGTTGGCCTACCACCAATAACTAGCCACTACTTTCAACATAAATGTTGCAAAAGTAGTCTTTTGATTATCTTCTACCCTAGCAATATCAAAAACCTTCTCGATCTCCATGATCCAGGTCTGTGCTTCAACTGGATTCATGGACCCACGGAATTCTGGTGGTCAAACCGCCTTGAAATCCTTAAACGTAGTACCTTGGTTCTGAGGTTGATTCTGCAAAATACCCGTCAGTAACGTCACTAACTGCTGAACTGGGTTTCCTTCCACATTGTTGTTGTTGTTTTCCTCAGTGGTTCTCTGTCGTGGTGGTTGACATCCTGGAGGCATTTTCTGTTAAAATACATCCATTAGCTTAATTCAACCTTTTATGTATTATATACTTAAGTTGCACATCATAAAAGTTTATCACATAACACTTAACACTTTGAATAAAACAATAACTTTTATTCATTCATCATCTTTTAAAAAAAACATCAACACAAGCTTTTACATTACTTTTCCTGAATTATAACAGTTCCAGGACTACTTCATCAACATCTATCTCATTAGTTATATCATAACCGGGATTTACATTTTGTTTATTTTCTAATCACCTATCAATTACATTCTCTACAATGTCCTACTAAGATATTGCGTAGCCTTACGACGCTCTTCCTCCATAATTCGAAACATTGTTCGGCGATCCAATATGTATGATGGTAGTGTCTTGAACTGAATCGGATAACCCATGACTCGATCTTGAGCTCAATTAACCACGGTGTTGAATACATTGTTCATCTCTTCCATCTTCCTCCTCTTTGATTGTGCGTCCCTCTATGCTATTCTGGGTCGTTGATAAGCTTCACTGTACGCGTCTTCGGCTCTTGCCCTTTTTGTAGATTCTTCTTTCAACTTGTCCTTCAACTTTGTAATCTCTGCCACCATTCTCTCGTTCTCTCCTTCAGTGTGGACCAGCTTCTCTTCAACGTTTTTCAGTCGTTCTTCTCGATCTTGGATCTCATCGTCTTTCTGTGCCATCGAGGTCTATTGTTCAGCTACTATCTCTTGTAACTCCTTGACGATGTCTTGAAGTTCCACATTGCGGTCATACAACTCGTCGTACATAAAAGCAGCTATCGAATTTAGTGGAAGCTCTTCTTCCTCGTCCTCTTCATCCCCCGTGTGACAACCTGATATTTTCTATATAAATAAATCATAAATTTTGCGTATAATTTTTTTTTATTTATTTAAAATAAATATGGGTGATATGTGCCAATGTAATATGTATATGTTCATATGTGTGATAAATAAAATATATTTATTACATGAATTATTACAGAATTTTATTTTATAATTATTGATTATTATCAATTATATGCTTATAATAATTAGTTCCATATTGGAAATGTTTTTATCAATTCTTTTTCATGAAAATATAATTATATATTATTTAAATAATATATGAAATGATTTTTGAATAAATATAATAATTATTTTATTATATGAATTTTGTTCAGATTATTAAGTTAATTATTTTAACTTAATTTATTATGTTATTTATGTAAGATAAATAAGATATGGAATCCAAATCTTAATTCTGGGTTTTGATCAAGGCATGAGAATAATATTATAATATTAAATATATTTTGATTTTTTCAGTGCTATAAATATGTATTGTATGCATGTACTATCAGTAGTTGGTCAATGATTTTGTGTTCTGACCAAACCCTAGTATTACTGTTAAACTCTAATTCCGAAGTCAAATGAGACTTGAAAAGTATGTCAAGATATTGAATTATGTGTTATACGACTGGTATTTTTAGTTGAACCTTATTTTTATGGAAAACCATAACTGTAAATGAAAACGCTAATTGCAAAAATTAGAAACCCTAATTGGAAACCTAAACTGGAGATTTTAATCAGTCAGAAATTGTGTTACTGTATTTAATAACACGTACGATAGACTTTAATTGCTAATTAAGGTAAACCTAATTAGTAAATTAAAATCCTAAAACCTAGAACCCTAATCTGATAATTAGAAAACCCTATTTATAATTATATAACCCTAATTATCAAAACCCTAAACCCTAATTGCCATTTTGGTAAGGTTAATTATGATTAGTGATGCTAAACCCTAATGTTCATGTATAATATAATTACTAACTGTGGGCAAGGAAATCGTACCTTGCTAGGGTTAGGGTTTCGTGTTGGTTGAGGAGGAGAGAAATCCACGAAGAATACAGAATTGATTGATTGATTGAAGAGGGGAGAACGACAGGGGGGCGACTACTCCAATGACGCGTGGCAGAACCCCTAGAATCCGGGAACCGTGTTAGGGTTATTGGGATTCCAAGAGCCTTCTTGAGTGTCCTTCGAGTTTAGAGAAATGTCCAAACCCCTTTGGTGCTTTTAGGTGGAATCTCCAAGCCTTTAAGTCACCAAAAAGGGTCTCCTTGATCTTCCAAGAATCTGAGTCCTTCGTCTCCAGAGAAGTCGCCTTCCAAATGGAATGGAATGAGTATTTATAGGATTTTCTGGAAAGTAGTCATGTGCAAGGCACATGCCTTCAGAAAAATTCCAGAAATACCCTTTAGTCACTAGAATAATGCCCATATTGCCCTGTCCTTCTAGCCACCAATCCAATCCCTCAATCAATTCCCAAAACGAGCCGCCTCCACGAGTCTTCCGCCTCGGGACACGTGGAGGCTTCTCCCAGGTCTAGCACATTTATTTCTGACTTTTTCGTCTTTATTCCATTAGGTTATGCGAACCCTAAATTGCACATTTAATGAGGTCGTGGAACCCTAATTGTGCATTTAATTCAATTAGGTCAAGTGAACCCTAATTTGCACTTGGGTCCACATTTGCCCCCTGCGCGAGAGTCAGGCCTTTGGAGTGACGATCGTGCAAAAATACTTTAACTGTGTGAATCCTGCTTCAAATTTCTGAAAAATCTGCGGAGCTGTGCAAGTCCTTTCTTGCACATATGAGGAGGAAAAGAAATAACTTGAAAATCAGCCCAAGATCCAATCTTTTGTGGCAAAAGAGCCGGTGAACTTGTTGGTGTAAAGATAAATTTTTTGAAGAAACTTAAAGTCTCCAAATTCCACCGGAATCTCCCCAGAAAATTGGTTTTCGAAGATCGTAGATTTTGAAATGCTACACCTGTTGTGCCATGTTCATAACATAACCGTGAACCTCTAGTCGTGTTTATTTTTCGTTTGGTTAATTCTTTGTGATTGCTTCATCGACTTCTCTTTTCAGGTAACTATAATATTTCTTTTTCGAACCACAACACCACGAGGAAACACCTATTCCGGGCCATTTCACCTTAACAAGGATCTTGGCTCGGATAGTCTCAAAGGAAAGGCAACACCACAACGAGGAAGCATTCATTCCGGACCATTTCACCTTAATAAGGATCTTGGCTCGAATATTCTTAGAAAAATCAACACCATAAGGAGGAAGCATCAATTCCGGGCCACTTCACCTTAATAAGAATCTTGGCTCGGATATTCTCAAAGAAAAAAATAACACCATAGCAAGGAAGCATCCATTCCGAGCCATTTCACCTTAACAAGGATCTTAGCTCGGATAGTATCAAAGGGAAAGCAACACCACAAGAAGGAGGCATCTATTTCGAGCCATTTCACCTTAACAGGGATCTTGGCTCGGATATTCTCAAAGAAAGGACAACACCGCAAGAAGGAATAATTTATTCCGGACCATTTCACCTTTACAATGATCTTGGCTTGGATAGTCTCACAGGGAAAGTAACACCGCAAGGAGGAGGCATCTATTCTGAGCCATTTCACTTTAACAAGGATCTTGGCTCGGATATTCTTAAAGAAAGGACAACACCGCAAGGAAGAAGGATTAATTCCGAGCCATTTCACCTTAACAAGGTCATTGGCTCGTATATTCTGGTGAAGTAGCATTTATTCCTATCAGTTGATTCAACGAGTAAGGAGAAGTTAAATGTAAGAGGGGAGAGCTCCTTAGGTGGCTAAACCCTACGGGCTAACCCTTAGGGGAACCAACCCAATGGCCTCCTCTTTCACATTTTGCCTAATTCATCTAGCCACCTTCAGGAATGGCAGCATTGGATCAACGAGAGACTTGAGAATGTTGATTATGTGGATGTAATAAAGAAAAAACTGACATTTTTCGTTGCATCCAGCTATGCAGGGACATTCGTATTCAATGGAACTGTGGTGCTCCTCCACATGCGTATTTGTCACTGCTTGGAGGGAATGCACCTTTACTCTGGAGGATGTCTATGTCATCTACCAGTAAGCATTTTCCCCCTGCGCGTGAGTCACGCCTTTGGTGAGATGATCGCGCAAAATATTTTTAAGTGTTGAAGTCTTCACTTCTTGAAGCTTGATGTCTTGCAAGCCTTGAAAACGAAAGTCCTAGGAGAGCGAACCTCTAGGAGGGCAAGCCCTAAAGGAGTTCTTCAAGGGCATCTTGGTATCTCTTAGCTTTCCTTGGACATGTCTCCCTTCCATGCTAGGTTGGGTCTTTTTATTTTCAATCACCATGTTGTTGCACTTCGTTCGGAAGTCACTTCACGTCTCCATGAGAATGACTTACTTTATGTAAACTTTAGGAGTTTCAAGATGCCATAGATAAATTGAAGACCAAGATTTTGAAAAATTGAGTCAGCTACCCAAGACCTTGAAGGCTCGATAGCCTCCAATACGAAGGCTCAGGGCACCACCATTGTCGACTTGGAGGCTTTAGTTATTCCCCTCTCTTCAATTCGACAGGTCATGGCTTCTAGATTATGGCTTTCGTATTTTTTTTCTTTTCCTGTATCAGAAAATTCATGTACATATATTTCATGTAAACTAACACTTGAATCCATACTTTTTTATAATAAATCAGAAGAAATAATCAAGTATAAGTGAAAGTTTGACAAATTTATTGATAATCAAATTGCTTTTAACGAAAAGCATAACGTTTCATATAATAAATCTTGCTTTTATCGAAGAAAGCATAACGTTCATCACTTTTAGAGATAAAGTGCAACTTTCTTGCTTTTGTCGAATAAAGCATAACGATCGCCACTTTTAAAGATAAAGTGTAACTTTCGGGGTTGAGGGCTTATACTCAGGTGCCTCAATCACTTTTGAAGTTGAAAGTGTAACTTCCGAGGGCTGTTAGTTATGTGTCTCGATTACTTTTGAAGGTGAAAGTATAACTTTTGAGGACTTATAGTCAGGTGCCTCGTTCACTTTTGATGATAAAGTGTAACACTCGGGTGCCTCGTCACTTGGGTCGTCCAATTTCTTGGCAAGTGCAGTCTACGAGGACTTGAAATCGGGTGCCTCGTCACTTGGGTCGTCCAATTTCTTGGCAAGTGCAGTCTACGAGGACTTGACCACCATTTAGAGTGGACCACCATCTTGGGTGGATTTTTTTTTTTTTATTATTCGTCAATTTTTTTATTTTTATTTTTTTTTGTGCCTCCTCCCTTGGTCATCCAATTACTTGGCAAGGGATATTCCTGAGGACTTAAAACCACCATTTTTGGTGGACCACCATCTTGGGTGGATTTTTAATTCATCTGTATTTCAGAGTTTTTCGATGGTAGAGCCAGTATTTGGGTTCTCGACTTCCGGGACTGCACCATGGGTGATAGTGTTGCACGTTTCTTCTCCTAGTTCAATCTCCCCGGCCGCCAGCTTCTCATGGTATATTCTTCGCAGACTGTAACAGTCCATAGTGGAATGTCCTGCGTATTGGTGGTATACACAGAAGTCCGGTCTTCTTTTCATCTCTTCCGTTACAACCAACCGGGGCCTTGGAGGCTTCACCACTCCATATTCAACCCATTGTTCATACAGGTTCCTGAATGCCTTCTCGCTACATGTAATAGCCTCCGGAATTGGCATCCTGGTATACTTATCCTCATGCCTTTCTCTGCTTCGCTCAAATTTCTCATTCTTTTCCCTCTTGCCCCCTTGTGGTTTTGACTGAGAATCCGCCAAAGCCACAGTTGCTGTCCTCTTGCCCTTCCATGTAACCATAGCATGGCTGGTGGGAAATGTCATGATTCCTCCCAAGTCTTGTGAAAAAGATGAGAGGGTCGCAAATGAATCACAAGCTTTGGTAATGAGGTGGGGCTTGAAGGCGTCTAAAGCACCATTGTTGCATATGCTAACCAAGTTCTTTTCTTCAATTGGCTCTGCACACTTCTGTGCTTGGGTCCTGAACCTATCCACGTAATCTGACAGCTCCTCGTTTGGCTTCTGCTTGAATCGCATGAGCTCTACGATGGTTACCTGTTTCTGCACATAGAAAAATTTCTTAAAAAATTGCAATTTTAGATCATCCCAATCATGGACTGATCCCTTCTCCAAATTGTAGTACCAACTGAAGGCACTATCCGTCAAAGTCTTGTTGAATTCCCTCATCAACAAGTTGTGGTTGTTTACTTTATCATATCCTAGCCATGGAGACATTGACTCTACAAATCTGGCAATATGTTCCCTAGCATTTCCTTTCTCCCCGTTGTATTTTGGAAATTGCGGGGGGTGCTCAATATACCCTGTTGGGTAAGGCTGCCTCCGAATGTGTGCAGGGTAAGGAGGAGTAAAGTCCAACTCCGAGGGTCGAGATGTCTGTCTGCGAAGTTGATTGATCACGTCAATCATATCATCCTTCGTCACATACGGGCTTGTAGCGTGAACTCTCTGGGGTGTTGTGATATACTGCTGCATCGACGGTGTGTATGATAGAGAAATTGGTTGATGAACACTTGCATCATGAACAGCTGGCACTGGTGGCCTTTGCTGGCTCACTCGCTGGACATGGCTTGGGACGGTTGACATCTGCACCTGTGAAAATGCTTGAAGAGAAGTTGGGATGATGTTCGTTTGAGGTTGGCTTGCTTCCAACCTAAGTTGTGGCCCGTCACCACTGTTCTGGAGCTCCAAGTTGATTACTGGAACCGATTGACTTTCAGTCAATGGAGGTACAATATGGTTCTCTTTGTTGTTGTTGCCATTGTTGTTGTCCTCCACTCCTACTTGTTCTCCATGCGAATTGCCTGGGAACATGGCCTTGAAGGTAGGGATCTGCATCAATTGCTGGCGAAAGTTCCCCATCTCCTCTTGCTTCTTCTGCATCTCCAACATCATGGTCATCATCATCTCTTGTCCTTCACGTGCTTCCTTTAATGCCTTGAGCATCTCCAGTTGCACAACATTGGTCTGCTCTCCGCTTGCATCCTCGCCTTGCCATCCTGCGCTTGTGTGTTGTTGATTGGCCATATGTGGTGATATTGAACTCCCTTCTGAAGCGTCTTCAATAATTGGTTGGTCAAAATCCAGGTTTTCGCCTTGGAAAGCTTGAGTGGTTTGCCTTGAAACTGGATCCCGCGAGGTAATGCTATTTGTTGATGAAACAGCTCTTCCTGTAGTTCTCCCACTTCGAGTTGTGGGCATACCCTTCACGAATTCTACACGTCCCCAGCGGAGTCGCCAAAGAAATGTGGGCAAGGAAATCGTACCTTGCTAGGGTTAGGGTTTCGTGTTGGTTGAGGAGGAGAGAAATCCACGAAGAATACGGAATTGATTGATTGATTGAAGAGGGGAGAACGACAGGGGGGCGACTACTCCAATGACGCGTGGCAGAACCCCTAGAATTCGGGAACCGTGTTAGGGTTATTGGGATTCCAAGAGCCTTCTTGAGTGTCCTTCGAGTTTAGAGAAATGTCCAAACCCCTTTGGTGCTTTTAGGTGGAATCTCCAAGCCTTTAAGTCACCAAAAAGGGTCTCCTTGATCTTCCAAGAATCTGAGTCCTTCGTCTCCAGAGAAGTCGCCTTCCAAATGGAATGGAATGAGTATTTATAGGATTTTCTGGAAAGTAGTCATGTGCAAGGCACATGCCTTCAGAAAAATTCCAGAAATACCCTTTAGTCACTAGAATAATGCCCATATTGCCCTGTCCTTCTAGCCACCAATCCAATCCCTCAATCAATTCCCAAAACGAGCCGCCTCCACGAGTCTTCCGCCTCGGGACACGTGGAGGCTTCTCCCAGGTCTAGCACATTTATTTCTGACTTTTCCGTCTTTATTCCATTAGGTTATGCGAACCCTAAATTGCACATTTAATGAGGTCGTGGAACCCTAATTGTGCATTTAATTCAATTAGGTCAAGTGAACCCTAATTTGCACTTGGGTCCACACTAACTTAATCTAATTAACAAATCTTAATTTTTAAATTTTAGAAACTAAAATAATTATATTTTAGTTTTTGTACAAACCCTAGTTATTAAATCTCACAAATGTTATATGCTAAACCCTAAGGGTCAAACCCTAAAGGTTTGCTAAGTTTATAATTACGCCATTAAATTGTCAAGCCAAAAGACCTTTTTGCCCTCTTGTATTATTGAAGCTAGAATAGGTTTTAACAATAGGTTGAGTTGTTAACCAACTCTTACTAACCCTAACAACTCCATGTGACACCAAATTGACAGCAACAAGCTTTGTAATTAGCCAATTCATGCATCTTATGTTCTATAAATAGATTGAAGGAAAGAGAAAATGCATTTGTTCACTTATTTTGTCCAAACACTACTTAACTATCTCAAGCACCACACCTCCGAAATTTTCAAGCATTTCAGTTCCAAAATTTAGCCCCACGAAATCCACCAACAAATCAGAAGCCTAAATACAAAATAGATCAAAGAAAAGGTATAAACCCTAGCCATAAAATCTGACCTTTGATCTGTTGTTAAATGTTATGTTTGGGTGTTAGAATATGTTTTTTATAGTCTATATTGATGATCTGGGTTGCTAGGTGTTAGATCCATAACATCTAGAAGCTCAGATTTGAAGATTTCAAGAATCTGGAAATTTTTTATTTTGTTGTCTGACAGTGAATGTCAGGCCTTGTAGATTCATACTTGTTTATGGTTTTGATGATTTAAATGTTTGAAGTGGTAGCCTGGCATGTTTTCTTTAATATGCAAAAAGAATCGAAGTCATTGGATGTCTAGATTAGTAGTTGTTCATGATCAAAGGTCGTTGACCGACCATGACTGAAGGAAATATGGGCAGTCAAGAATATGCCCAAATCGTTCTGACAGTAAGTTTAAAGGCCTAGATATTGAATGTTGTTGATTGTTTGTGTTTGGTTTTGTAACCAAGTTGTAGCTGGATAGAAGTACTACTATATTATGCCTTAAAATCTCCTATATATCAAACTGAATGAATGCTATTTTTTGTCAAACTAGGGCAGACAATCATGGAAGCCGTTTTCTAGGTAACCCAGAAAACGCTTTGTAAGACCCCAACTTTTTTGAATAAAGATGAATTTTTTATAATTATCATTTTTGAGTATTATGGAATGAATTTAATATAATGTTATAGTTGTGGGTTATATTTACAAATTTTGCAAAGTATGCAAGTTGTTATATTATATTCGATTGGTCGGAAAATATTCTTTTTCTCAGGGAATATCCGTACGACGGTACAATCATTGGTCGACCCCACAATAGAATTATTGTCGGATTGAGAAAATGACAAAAATATTTTTATAAAAATAACAGCGGAAGTTTTACCGTTAATACTGTTGAACTACTCGGTAGTAAAAGTACAGTAATACGTGTGGTTGCATAGTAGCACACGGTATTGATTATTGATGCTTATGTGATAATTCACTCAGTTTTGTTTTATTAGTATTATTAACGTAATAAAACAGAAATATCTTTTTATATAAAACAGAATACTTTTATAAAGTTATTTATTTTATTAGATAATAATTAGATTATATTATATTTTATTATGCATAGTGTTGCATTGTATTTTGTATAGTAAAATTATAAATAGAATATATTATATTTTATTTAAAAGATTTTTCTTTAAATCTAGACCGTCCGATTAAAGTAAATCAATCTGGACCGTTCATGAATTAGTTACTATGCAATCCATTCTTCTATAAATAGAAGCTTATTCCTTCATTATTTTCTTACGAATTCACTAAAACTCTAGAGAGATAAACTGTAAGAGAGAAAGAAGAAAAGTATTATGCTACTTAAATACTCTTATATTCAGTTTCTTTTACGGTAAGGGATATTGTTCTTTTGTTTTCATGAAGAGAATTTCTGTTATTCCATTTCTTATTATTTTGTTGGAATAACCTGTATACGCGGGCTACCCTATACTTGGTGACATTCTTCTATTATTCTGTCTTTATTATTCTGTTGGAATATCATGTCTGTGTGTTTTACACTAGACCTGGTTCCGTCTTTATTATTCTGTTGGAATATCTTGTCTGTGTGTTTTACACCGGATCTGGTTCCGTCTTTATTATTCTGTTGGAACATCCTGTCGGTGTGAATTTCACCTGACCTGGTTCCGTTATTATTATTCTGTTGGAATAACCTGTCTATGCGAAGTACCGCATGCATGGTGATTTTTTTTGTTATTCAATTCTTTATTATACTCAGTTGGTTAAAGTTTTGACTTCTATACTCCATGAAATTAGTAGAATATCCTTGATATTTGCGCTTCATCCAGTATTTTTTCATGAAAATATTCTTCTGAGCATTCTTGAATTTTACTCTACACAGAAGTATCATGTTGACAATTTGGACGTTATTGATTCCTGGACAAATTAATTCTTGAACTTTTTTTTATTGAATTCTTATATCATTGTCATCATCCTCGTGTTTATATTTTTGAAAGTCATCTGTGGCCTGTAGTGCATCTGTCCATCAATGCACTACGGGCCAATGAGGACTTTTCTCACATCATTTGTAACATTACGGTCATGATTATACCGAATAATCCCTGGTCATAATCATACCAAGTCCATCTATGCACTACAGGCCACAGATGACTTTCAAAAATATAAACACGAGGATGATGACAATGATATAAGAATTCAATAAAAAAAAGTTCAAGAATTAATTTGTCCAGGAATCAATAACGTCCAAATTGTCAACATGATACTTCTGTGTAGAGTAAAATTCAAGAATGCTCAGAAGAATATTTTCATGAAAAAATACTGGATGAAGCGCAAATATCAAGGATATTCTACTAATTTCATGGAGTATAGAAGTCAAAACTTTAACCAACTGAGTATAATAAAGAATTGAATAACAAAAAAAATCACCATGCATGCGGTACTTCGCATAGACAGGTTATTCCAACAGAATAATAATAACGGAACCAGGTCAGGTGAAATTCACACCGACAGGATGTTCCAACAGAATAATAAAGACGGAACCAGATCCGGTGTAAAACACACAGACAAGATATTCCAACAGAATAATAAAGACGGAACCAGGTCTAGTGTAAAACACACAGACATGATATTCCAACAGAATAATAAAGACAGAATAATAGAAGAATGTCACCAAGTATAGGGTAGCCCGCGTATACAGGTTATTCCAACAAAATAATAAGAAATGGAATAACAGAAATTCTCTTCATGAAAACAAAAGAACAATATCCCTTACCGTAAAAGAAACTGAATATAAGAGTATTTAAGTAGCATAATACTTTTCTTCTTTCTCTCTTACAGTTTATCTCTCTAGAGTTTTAGTGAATTCGTAAGAAAATAATGAAGGAATAAGCTTCTATTTATAGAAGAATGGATTGCATAGTAACTAATTCATGAACGGTCCAGATTGATTTACTTTAATCGGACGGTCTAGATTTAAAGAAAAATCTTTTAAATAAAATATAATATATTCTATTTATAATTTTACTATACAAAATACAATGCAACACTATGCATAATAAAATATAATATAATCTAATTATTATCTAATAAAATAAATAACTTTATAAAAGTATTCTGTTTTATATAAAAAGATATTTCTGTTTTATTACGTTAATAATACTAATAAAACAAAACTGAGTGAATTATCACATAAGCATCAATAATCAATACCGTGTGCTACTATGCAACCACACGTATTACTGTACTTTTACTACCGAGTAGTTCAACAGTATTAACGGTAAAACTTCCGCTGTTATTTTTATAAAAATATTTTTGTCATTTTCTCAATCCGACAATAATTCTATTGTGGGGTCGACCAATGATTGTACCGTCGTACGGATATTCCCTGAGAAAAAGAATATTTTCCGACCAATCGAATATAATATAACAACTTGCATACTTTGCAAAATTTGTAAATATAACCCACAACTATAACATTATATTAAATTCATTCCATAATACTCAAAAATGATAATTATAAAAAATTCATCTTTATTCAAAAAAGTTGGGGTCTTACAAAGCGTTTTCTGGGTTACCTAGAAAACGGCTTCCATGATTGTCTGCCCTAGTTTGACAAAAAATAGCATTCATTCAGTTTGATATATAGGAGATTTTAAGGCATAATATAGTAGTACTTCTATCCAGCTACAACTTGGTTACAAAACCAAACACAAACAATCAACAACATTCAATATCTAGGCCTTTAAACTTACTGTCAGAACGATTTGGGCATATTCTTGACTGCCCATATTTCCTTCAGTCATGGTCGGTCAACGACCTTTGATCATGAACAACTACTAATCTAGACATCCAATGACTTCGACCTGTAGTGCATAGATGGACTTGGTATGATTATGACCAGGGATTATTCGGTATAATCATGACCATTTTTGATGAATACACAAATATCCTTGGCCCGTAGTGCATGAAATTTGTGGTCGTGACCCTAATGAATATCCTTAGCCGTAGTGCAGGGATGATGTGGATTATTTATTTAGCTGAGTCTCGGCGATAAAAGTGATGAAAAAGCTTTTAAATCATAAAAGATAGTAGATTTTCTTCTCTACTTGACTCTTTTAATGGATTGCTTGTCCGCTGCAGTTAAACTTGATGTCTATTGTATTTTATCAGTTTAACATTGTTGGAGACTAATGATAATTTATTCTGCATTATCTTAGTCATAATATTTCTTACTGGGCTAGTTGAGCTCACCCTTTCTTTCACTATTCTCTTCAGGAAATGAGAACGTAGCTGGGACGAGTCAGGGAATGGAGTGATGGTCCGGATGATAATATTAGCTAGTAGTCCTCACTATTCTGTTAAATAGTGTGACAATAAATGTAATGAAGACTTATTCTGAGAGTGGATATTGTCTAGAAGACAATATTTGTATTTAAACTCACAGCATATGTTTTGTCGTATTTTACACGACTGTTGTATTATTAGTTTGTATTTGAATTTTGTACCATGTATTTGGCGACTCAAGATGGGTGATGTATACCTATTTTGGGGGCGTCACACGCTTAACCATGTCGTCTGACATGGTTTGACCGGCGTGGATCTGATTGATCTTTTGTTGTTATGGTTATGTTTTGTGATAGATTTGTAGTGTTACATGTGGGCTAGAACCTAGAAGTCATAGATCACTAAAACAGTGCACGATTTGCATGTAGTGAAGGCTCAAAGTGAGACCCTCGGACTGTTCTTCATTTCTGGGTTTCCAAAAATGAAGAATAGCCTCTGACAGCCACTTTGATGGCTTAGATATTGTTTGTTTCATACTTGATTTCCATGTTTGTTGCTGGATCTTGTAGATGTACACTAATACTACAAGATCCAAATCATAGTTTGTCCAGAAACAGAATAGAAAGAAAATTATGCTCGGTCAAAGTAGCTAGCTAGGTCTCTGAGTTAGAATTCTGGGTTTGCATGAAGAACATGAAGAACACCTATAGCGACAGTTATGTCGCTATAGGTGGCCTTTAGCGACAGATTAATTATAAAAATTAGTTTTTATTAAATAATTACTGAAAATTAGTTTTAAATAATTAAAAATATAAAATAAATTATTAAAAATTATTTTAATGTCTGAAAATTATATTTTAATTATTTAGAATATATTTTATAAATATTAAATATTTTTGAAATATTAAAAGTATTTAATTTATTTAATTATAATATTAAATAAATTATTTTAAAATAATTTTAATACATGAAAAATCATTTAAAATTATAATATGGTATAAGAAAATATTTTAAGTTATTTTTAAGAACTTTTAATATTTTGTGATGAATTTTATTAATTAATTATTATATAAAATATTAAAATTATTTAATAATTATATTAAATAATTTAATTTAAAAATGATTTTATTATTTTAAAAATCATTTTAAATGAAAATAAAATGTTTAAAGATATTTTAAGTTATAAAATATAACTTTTAATATTTAAAGGATAATTTCATTAATAATTTAATATTAATGATATTTATTTAACATTAATGATATTAAGTTTATTTAATAATTATATTAAATAAATAGTTTAAAAATGGTTTTATTTATTTAAAAATCATTTAAAAAGGATATTAAGGATTTTAAAATATTTTAAGTTTTAATTAATGACTTTTAATATTTTGATAGATAATGCATTAATATTTTATTATTAATGGTATGTATTTAAAAATGATTTTAATTATTTTAAAAATTATTTAAGGATAATATAAATGTTTTAAAAATATTTTGAGTTATTATAAATAACTTTAATATTTTGGCAATGGTTTCATTAATAGTTTATTATCAATTAAATATTAATGATAATAGAATTGTTTGATATTTAAATCAGTTAATAATGATTCCGGTGTTTGGAAATTCATAATAAATGATAATAATTATTTAAAAAATATTATAAGTTATTTAAAATATTATGACTGATATTTACAAATGTTGAACTTATAGATAGAGTCTGTGACAACCTGATATTTTAGATACAAATAAATCATAAATTTTGCGTATAATTTTTTTTTTATTCAAGGATGAGGATTTGTACAAGATAATGAGTATATGTATTTATGTGGTAAATAAAAAAAATATATTTATTACATGATTATTTATAAGTAAATTTAATTTAGAATTATCGATTATTAAAAAATATATTTTTAATAATAATTAATTCCTTATTGAGAATGTTTTATTAATTATTTTCTATGAAAGTATAAGTATATATTATTTAAATAATATATAAAATGATTTTGAATAATTATAATAATTATTTTATTATAAGAATTTTGTTCAAGTTATTAAGTAAATTATTTTTACTTAATTATAAGGTTAATTGTGGTGGATAAAATCAGATATGGAATCCAAACCCTAATTTTGGGTTTTGATCAAGGAATAACAATAATATTATAATATTATGATATTTTAATTTTTCAGTGCTATTAATATGTACTGTAAAAATTGTACTGTTGATGGTTGGTCAATTATGGTATATTGACCAAACCCTAGCATTAATTGATTTAACTCTATTTATCAATTTAAATGGAAAATGTAAGATTATTAAATATCTGTGTTATATGATATATGGTTACGTATTACTTCATGGAGCGCTAATTAGGAGAAACCCTAATTTTGTCGCGAAACCCTAATTTTGTCGCGAAACCCTAATTGTGAAATCGAAACCCTAATCGATATTTCTGAGAACCCTAATTGTTAATTTTAAGCACTAATTATTCAAGTGGTAAAGTTAATTACGTTATAATACCCTAATTTCCATGTATAATTAAAGAATTTAATTTATATCAAGAATCCTAATTTGATTAATAGAAAATCTAATAATGTATTTTAGTAGCCCTAATTATTAAAAATTGTAAACACTAATTGCCAAATTGGCAAGGGTAATTATGATTAGGGGTACTAAACCCTAATGTTCATGTATAATATAAGTATTAACCTAATCTAATTAACAATCTTAATTTTTAAATTTTAGAAACTAAAATTTAGTTATTATTTTTGTAATAAACCCTAATTACTAAATCCTAAATTTGGAAATTTTTGAAATCCTAGTCGCTAAATCTTTAAGGGTTAAATGTTAAACCCTAAGCACTAAAATATCTAAACCCTAAACCCTAAAGCAATTTTTCTAGAAATTTAAGGAAATAACCCTTATGCCCATTTTAGCATTAAAAAGGCTAGCTTATAGGTTTTGACAATTAGGGGAGGTGGTTTACCAAACCAACAACTCCACATGCTTTTATTTGACAGCACACAAGCCTCAACTCAGCAAATACATGAATCTATGTTGCCTATTTAAGGATTTAGAGAGAAAAAAGGTTATGTTGTTGCTCAAAATTTTTACTACACTCATCCTTAGACCCTCTCTCTCTAAAAGCCACGAAAATATATAACATTTCAGCCCATTATTGAAGCCCAACGTTCATCTTTAACAAATCAGAAACACCAGATCAAGGAATTATTCAAGAAAGGTATAAAACCCTAATTAGAAATCTGTCCATCGATCTGTGGTTTGATGTTGTTTTTCTTGTGTTAAACATGTTTGTTATAGTGTCTAATGATGATCTGGGTTGCTAGATGTTAGATCCATAACATCTACAGTCTCGGATTTGAAGATTGGAAAAATCTGGAAAAGGGAGAAATATGGTCTGACAACCAAATGTCAGGTCCCATAGATCTCGTCCTGTTATGTGTTTTTGTGTTTTTAAGCTATGATCCGGTAGTATGCTGTAAGATCTTTAGTCTGAAAGTGGAATCAGGATCGTGGGATGTGTATATTTTAAGTTATAATCGGTCAAAGACCATTGACCGACATTGACCGGAACTTTCTGGGCAGTCAAGAACTTGCCCAGATTCGTCTGACAGTAAGTTCAACGACTCAGATCTTGCTTGTTGTTAATTGTTTTGTTGATTTGTTGGATCTATGTTGTAGTCTTGTATATGGACTACATTTTTATGCCTTAAAATCTTCTTTTAATCAAGCAGGGAATTAGTAATCTATGGTCAAACCAGGCCGGACGAACATGAAAAGCTATTTTCTGGGTAACCCAGAAAATACTTGAATATGTCGTCTGACATGGTTTGACCGTGTCGAATCTGGCTGTTATATTGTTGTTTTAGTGATGTTTTGTGATGGATCTATAGTGTTACATGTGTTTTATATACTGCAGCTTTTAAATCACAAAAATATATCATAGCTTGCAAGTTATGGAATCCCAAAACGAGCCAGTCGAACTGTTCTTCATTTCTAGGTAACCCAGAAAATGAATAACAGCTCTGACAGCTTGTTCATGGCTCCAGATCTGCTTTGTTATGGGTTGTATGGTCATGTTAGTTGTTGGATCTTGTAGTCGTGAATTAGTACTACAATATCTGACTCATAACATGTCCATTAACATCAGAATCTGACCGGAAATCATGGTCAAACGCGATACCTTGTTCACTGTCTATGGAGAACATGAAGAACACCTATAGCGACGGTTCTGTCGCTATAGGTGGTCTTTAGCGACAGATTTTTTTAAAATTTCCGGAAATTAATAAAAAAATAGAAAAAATAGTTTTTAATTATTAAAAATACAAAATAAATTATTAAAAATTATTTTAAATTCTGAAAATTAGATTTTAATTATTTTAAATATATTTCATAAATATTTAATATTTTTGGAATATTAAAAGTATTTAATTTATTTAATTATAATATTAAATAAATTATTTAAAAATGATTTTAATATTTGAAAAATCATTTAAAATTATATTATGGCATAAGAAAATAATTTAAGTTATTTTTGATAAATTTTAATATTATGCGATAATTTTCATTAATAAATTAATATTAATGATAATTAAGTTATTTATTAAATGAATTAAATAAATAAATTAAAAATGATTTTATTAAATTAAAAATCATTTTAAATAAGAATAAAGTATTTAAAAATATTTCAAGTTATAAAATATAACTTTTAATATTTAAAGGTAAATTTCATTAATTAATTATTATTAATGATATTAAAGTTATTTAATAATTATATTAAATAATTTAGTTTAAAAATGATTTTAATATTATAATAATCATTTTAAATGAAAATAAAGTATTTAAAGATATTTTAAGTTATAAACTATAACTTTTAATATTTAAAGGATAATTTCATTAATAATTTAATATTAATGATATTTATTTAATGATTAATGATATTAAATTTATTTAATAATTATATTAAATAAATAGTTTAAAAATGGTTTTATTTATTTAAAAATCATTTAAAAAGGATATAAGTGAATTAAAAATATTTTAAGTTGTAATTAATAACTTTTAATATTTGGATAATGATAAATTAATATTAATGGTAAGTATTTAATGATGATTTTAAATCATTTAAGGGTAATATAAATGTGTTAAAACTATTTTAAGTTATTATTAATGACTTTAATATTTTGGCAATGATTCTGATATTTCAAAAATTATGGTAAATGGTAATAATTATTTTATAATTATTATAAGGTCATGAAAAATGTTATTAACGGTTGTTTAAGATATCTAAGTGGATATTGTATGATTGTATAGAGTCTTAGACTCGATATAACCCGATAAAGTTGTCGGTAGATCGACATGTTTCAGAAATTGATCTGGACTTAAATAGATTGACTTGATAAGTGAATTATTTATGATTCAATGGTATTAAAGTTATGTGACAATGTGATTAGGAATGTGCTGACTGCAATAAGCAGTATTATATGATATGATATATTATTCTAATCAGACAATGATCTATTTAATGATAGGATTTGATAGAAAAAATATATCTAAGTTGTGTAAGCAGCAGACAAGGCAAGTATCTAACCCTTTGCATTTACTTTATGCTAAGGACATGCGTAAGATAATATCTGAACTGTTCAAATATTTCAACCTTTGTATATACTTATGCCATGATTCTGTATAAGCAAACTGTTAAGAAATAATTGTTGTACAATTTCCTTTATCCTGTTAATATTGATCAAGTTATTTATTCTGTTCGTTAATTTCTATAACATGGTTATACAAGTGTCCCCACTTGGATAATCATTATATTTTATCATATGTTGATACATACTTATAGTTATTTAGTATGTATACCTTGAAATAAAAGTCGTCTAAGCTATTTGATCCAGCTAGACATATAATTAAAGTTGTTGTTGAACAAGATAAAACTTATCCAATCGAATTGTTTTGGTATGGATTCAAGACTGTTATGAACATCCCAATCATGGGAAATTTTTATGCGCTACGGCGGACAAAGGATGAACGATAATATCGTTCTAGCAATGTAGTATTGATCAATACAAGGCATAACGGGCTGATCACCCCCGTGCCCGTAAGCAATGACGGTTTACAGATGAATTTCTGTTTAAACCTTTTCGAAAATAGAAAATAATGTTCATAGTCTGTCAACTGATTCTCATTTATAGTCAATACGTAGTTTCAAAAATTTGAAATCAAAATGACATGTTGTTGATTATTGGTTCAGCTTACTTCACAACTGTTGATTCGTTGTAGAAGTATCTTTCAAAGAAAATATTTAATCCTTTCAGTTAACTATTATTGTTGTTATTACTTGCTGGGCACTCGAATGCTCATTCTTGCTTAATTGTAAATGTTTTCAGCTAAGTGTGAACAAACCGAAGGATCTTCCAAGAACAAGGGGAAAGGAAAAGTTGCTGACTAAATGTTTAAGCTATTTTATGTAATAGTCTGACTTTATTATAAGGATAATAAATATTATTATTATGATCATGTAACGAATGTTAAAGGTTTCATACTTGGGAACTAAACTCTGATAATATGTAAATTAAGTTTGAAAATCTATATTATTGTTATTATTATTAGTATTATTCTGCTCATAGAAATGGTATCGTGAAGCACCGAGTTCGGGCTTCAAGTACCTGGATTTGGGGGCGTCACAGAGTCTTAGACTCGATTATTACCCGATAAGGCTGTCGGTACGCCGACATGTTTCAGAAATTGATCTGAACTTAGATAAGTTAATTGTTTATTTGTGATTCAATGGTTGCTAAAGTTATGTGACAATGTGATTAGGAATGTGTTGACCGCAATATGCAGTACTATGTGTTATGGTATATTGTTCTAATCGAACGAATGATCTAATTAATGATAGGTCGTAATAGAAAAGATAAATCTAAGTTGCATTTTGTAAGCAGCAGACCAGACAAGTATCATACCTTTGCATTTTCTTTATGCAATGGACAAGTGTAAGAATGTTTCTGAATTATATTATTACTGTATAGATTATTAACCCTATATCATATATGCCCATTGATTATCAACATGTTAGTATATGATAATTCAGATATATATTTTGTTCGTTAATTTCTATAAATGGTTATACAAGTGTCCCACTTGGATAATTATTTTATTTAATTACATGTTGATACACCTTTGATATATACATATATTTTGAATTATAGATTATTATTGAACAAGATAAAACCTTTGGTTTGGAACCCTGACAAGTATGAACATCCCTTACACGGGAAAAAAAATTTGTGCTAAGGCGGACAAAGGATGAACGATAATATCGTTCTTGTAATGTAGTATTGATCAATACAGGGTACAACGGGCTGATCACCCTCCGTGCCCGTAAGTTATGTCGGTTTGCGGATGAAGTTCTGCTAAACCTTTTCGAAAATGAAAACAATGTTCATAGTATGTCACATAAACCCTATATATAGTCAATACGTAGTTTCAAAAATTTGAAAGAGGGTTGTTATGTTATTATTATCCTTGGTACAGATTACTTCACAACTATTGACTTGTTGTAGAAGGGTATTATAAAGAAAATATTTAAATTCTTTTAGCTAATATACATATAATACTTGTTGGGCACTCAAATGCTCATCCTTGCTTAATTTAAATATTTTCAGATAAGTGTGAACAATCATAAGGATCAGACAAGAACAAGTGAAAAGAAAAGCAAATAGAATATGTTTATGGTATCTTTTGTAATAGTTAGGTTGTATTAATATAATGATATATATTATATATCATGTAAAGAATTATAGTAAAGGTTGCGTACTTGGGATTAGACTCTAATAAATGTAAGTTAAGTTTGAAATTCATATTATTGTTATTATTATTAGTATTATTCTGCTCATAGAAATGGTATCGTGAAGCACCGAGTTCGGGTTTCAAGTATCCGAATTTGGGTTCCTTTACAAGATGGTATCAGAGCTTTAGGGTTAGAAACCTTAGGTGGGTTAGACCTTAGGCTATAACCTTAGAACAGATGGAAACGTTAAAAATATAAATAACTCATTTAGAGTTTACAAAGAGATGAATTGAATAAATTCATCGTCAAACAAAATAAAAGATAACTTAAATAAAACTATTATTTGTTATGTGTATATACTATATGCTAGTTTAGATAAACTATGTGTGTAGGTGTCAGATAGAAAAGAATTAGGATACTCTCAGATAGTAAGAAGGAGTATACCTTCATAACCGAGCCAATATCAAAGCCAATAACTGAAATAGAGGCTCACATTGAAAGCTACCTCAATGAGGTGGTTATTTTGGAAAGTATAGTACCAGACCCAGAAACGATAGTATAGCTGATAGTTAAAGTATAGTTAAGAAATATGTGGTCATAATTGAGTTCTTAAACTCATATGTTTGTGGTGAGTTCTTAAACTCATAATGTGTTATAAGTTGGATGAACTGGGTATAGTTAGTTGTGAATGGATTATTGAGAATGATGGGAATAGATAAGATACTAAGCAATTGATCTCTAGTGAAGGTGAAAGAAATAGGTAGTATTAGTATTAGTTGAATATGTATAATTATGTGTGGTGTATATGATAAGTATGTCGTTGTAATGTAATATTTTGTATAAGTTGTGGCAGCGATTCCCGACTTTTGAGTCACAAAGGGATAGTGAATATTTAAAGCAGAATGTGCTATGGTATGTTAAGTTCAATGAATATGAGTCTATGTTGAATTAATGAAATAAGTTGGTATAAAGATATTAATTATTTATCTGAGCATTGGTTAATGCAGTTTTCAGAATCTAATATTTTGAATACGTGATTATTTGAATAGAAAATTTCATGTGATATGATAAACGTATACGATAAGGCTTAGAATGTAAGGAATAATTTATGATAATACTGTCAAGATGAAAGCGAAACCAAAGGGCAGAAGAATCTGTCAACAAAGCTGGAGGACAACCAGACTCGATACAGAATCTTGTGAATATGGACGATCAGGATATGCAACAAAGAATACCAGCCGCAGGGAACCAGCCGGATAATCACTTGGCGAATTTCAAAGACTTTAAGGTTGTAGGACCACCGGAATTCAAATTTACAATTGACCCTGTGGAAGCTCAAACTTGGGTTAAGGAGATTGAGAAGGCGTTCATGATAACTAGGGTAGCTGAGGGGCAAAAGACCGCTTTTGTCACCTACATGATGAAGGGTGAGGCAAATTTCTGGTGGGAAGCAAATTAGACGAGGCTAGGAGCAGGTGTGGTAACATGGGATAGGTTTAAGACTTTATTTTTTGAAAATTATTTTTCTGCAAGTATGCAGGCTAGAATGGAGGTGAAATTTCTGGAATTGAAGCAAGCGGATATGTTAGTTGCGGAATATGCCACAAAATTTAATAAGTTTGTTAGGTTTGCTCCGCATCAAATTGATACGGAGGCTAGAAAAGAACGAAGGTTTGAGCTAGGATTTAAAACCCTGGCTATACAACAAGGTAGCAGTGTTGCAGATCCCTATATTTGCATTACTCATGGAGAAAGTGATTATTGTTGAGGAGGGGAGTGAGGCCATGAGCCTCTACAACAAAGTAAGAAGGAGCAAGGGTAAGGTTGAGGGAGCTGGAAAGGTGGAAACAAACAAAGGGAATAGGAGTGAAAAGAGGAAGGCGAACAACTTTGGGAGTGTGTAGGTGAAGCAAGAAGGTGTGAAGAAGAAGCAGGTTATGTAATGTACAAGACTTGTTGAAAGAACCACTCTGGGGAATGTTTGAAAAGAAAGTTTGTTTGTTATAAGTATGGGCAGAAGGGACATATCTCTCCCGACTGTCTCAATCCAAGAATGTATAGTAGGTGTTTCAAGTATGGATCAATGGAATATAAGGTGGAAGACTGTTCAAGAATGAGAATGGAAGTAAGGAATGCGAATACAAGAAAAGGCAGCAGGACATTGGTGACAACGGGACCAACATCAATGAACGAACCAACAGAATCAACCGTAAGCGTCTTCAACATATCCGTTCAAGAAACTGTAGCAGCCGGGGATGCAACTCCAGGTATTATTCTAATCAAATTTATTATAAATGATTTTCTTATATATATATAGTATATTATTTTATAAAGAAATTTTGAAGGAGGAATTTGAGTTCTTTTAGAAATTAAATTTCTGTTTAAGGAGATAGACAAGCTTTATGTGATTAGTTAAAGATCTGTTCGATCAAAGATGATCGAGATCTACTTGCAATGGTTGTGTATGCTATGTACCCTGTATGTGTTGGTTTTAAAGCGGTGATTTCGGGGACGGAATCCTTCTAAGGGAGGGTGAATGTGACAACCCGATATTTTCTATATAAATAAATCATAAATTTTGTGTATAAATTTTTTTATTTAATTATTTAAAATAAATATGGGTGATATGTGCCAAGGTAATATGTATATGTTTATATGTGTGATAAATAAAATATATTTATTACATGAATTATTACAGAATTTTATTTTAGAATTATTGATTATTATTAATTATATGCTTATAATAATTAATTACATATTGGAAATGTTTTTATCAATTCTTTTTCATGAAAATATAATTATATATTATTTAAATAATATATGAAATGATTTTAGAATAAATATAATAATTATTTTATTATATGAATTTTGTTCAGATTATTAAGTTAATTATTTTAACTTAATTTATTATGTTATTTATGTAAGATAAATCAGATATGGAATCCAAATCCTAATTCTGGATTTTGATCAAGGCATGAGAATAATATTATAATATTAAATAAATTTTGATTTTTTCAGTGCTATAAATATGTATTGTATGCATGTACTGTCGGTAGTTGGTCAATGATGTTCTGTTATGACCAAACCATAGTATTACTGTTAAACTCTAATTCCGAAGTCAAATGAGACTTGAAAAGTATGTCAAGATATTGAATTATGTGTTATATGACTGGTATTTTTGGTTGAACCTTATTTTTATGGAAAACCATAACTGTAATTGAAAACCCTAATTGCAGAAATTAGAAACCCTAATTGGAAACCTAAACTGGAGATTTTAATCAGTCAGAAATTGTGTTACTGTGTTTAATAACACGTACGATAGACTTTGATTGCTAATTAAGGTAAACCTAATTATTAAATTAAAACCCTAAAACCTAGAAACCTAATCTGATAATTAGAAAACCCTAATTATAATTATATAACCCTAATTATTAAAACCATAAACCCTAATTGCCATTTTGGCAAGGTTAATTATGATTAGTGATGCTAAACCCTAATGTTCATGTATAATATAATTACCAACTTAATTTAATTAACAAATCTTAATTTTTAAATTTTAGAAACTAAAATAATTGTATTTTAGTTTTTGTACAAACCCTAGTTATTAAATCTCACAAATGCTATGTGCTAAACCCTAAGGGTCAAACCCTAAGGGTTTGCTAAGTTTATAATTATGACATTAAATTGTCAAGCTAAAAGACCTTTTTGCCCTCTTGTATTATTGAAGTTAGAATAGGTTTTGACAATAGGTTGAGTTGTTAACCAACTCTTACTAACCCTAACAACTCCATGTGACACCAAATTGACAGCAACAAGCTTTGTAATCAGCCAATTCATGCATTTTATGTTCTATAAATAGATTGAAGGAGAGAGAAAATGCATTTGTTCACTTATTTTTTGCAAACACTACTTACCTCTCTCAAGCACCACACCTCCAAAATTTTCAAGCATTTCAGTTCCAAAATTTAGCCCCACGAAATCCACCAACAAATCAGAATCCTAAATACAAAATATATCAAAAAAAAAGGTATAAACCCTAGCCATGAAATCTGACCTTTGATCTGTTGTTAAATGTTATGTTTGAGTGTTAGAATATGTTATTTATAGTCTATATTGATGATCTGGGTTGCTAGGTGTTAGATCCAAAACATCTAGAAGATCAGATTTGAAGATTTCAAGAATCTGGAAATTTTTTATTTTGTTGTCTGACAGTGAATGTCAGGCCTTGTAGATTCGTACTTGTTTATGGTTTTGATGATTTAAATGTTTGAAGTGGTAGCCTGGCATGTTGTCTTTAATATGCAAAAAGAATATTCGAAGTCATTGGATGTCTAGATTAGTAGTTATTCATGGTCAAATGTCGTTGACCGACCTTGACTAAAGGAAACTGGGCAGTCAAGAACATGCCCAGATTGTTCTAACAGTAAGTTTAAAGGCCTAGATCTTGCATGTTGTTGATTGTTTGCGTTTGGTTTTGTGACCAAGTTGTAGCTGGATATAAGTACTACTATATTATGCCTTAAAATCTCCTATATATCAAACTGAATGAATGTTATTGTTGGTCAAACTAGGGCAGACGATCATGGAAGTCGTTTTCTGGGTAACCCAGAAAACGCTTAACCATGTCGTCTGACATGGTTTGACCGGCGTGGATCTGATTGATCTTTTGTTGTTATGGTTATGTTTTGTGATAGATTTGTAGTGTTACATGTGGGCTAGAACCTAGATGTCATAGATCATTAAAACAGTGCACGATTTGCACGTAGTGTAGGCTCAAAGTGAGACCCTCGAACTGTTCTTCATTTCTGGGTTTCCAGAAATGAAGAACAACCTCTGACAGCCACTTTGATGGCTTAGATCTTGTTTGTTTCACGCTTGATTTCCATGTTTGTTACTGGATCTTGTAGATGTACACTAGTACTACAAGATCCAAATCATAGTTTGTCCAGAAACAGAATAGAAAGAAAATTATATATGCTCGGTCAAAGTAGCTAGCAAGGTCTCTGACTTAGAATTATGGGTTTACATGAAGAACATGAAGAATACCTATAGTGACGGTTCTGTCGCTATAGGTGGTCTTTAGCGGCAGATTAATTATAAAAAATAGTTTTTATTAAATAATTACAGAAAATAAGTTTTAAATAATTAAAAATATAAAATAAATTATTAAAAATTATTTTAATGTCTGAAAATTATATTTTAATTATTTAGAATATATTTCATAAATATTTAATATTTTTAGAATATTAAAAGTATTTAATTTATTTAATTATAATATTAAATAAATTATTTAAAAATAATTTTAATACATGAAAAATCATTTAAAATTATAATATGGTATAAGAAAAAATTTTAAGTTATTTTTAAAGACTTTTAATATTTTCTGATGAATTTTATTAATTAATTATTATATATAATATTAAAGTTATTTAATAATTATATTAAATAATTTAGTTTAAAAATGATTTTATTATTTTTAAAATCATTTTAAATGAAAATAAAATGTTTAAAGATATTTTAAGTTATAAAATATAACTTTTAATATTTAAAGCAGCAGGAGCATTAGTCAATTCAAAAGACATGACTAAGAATTCATAATGCCCATACCGAGTTCTGAAGGCAGTCTTTGGAATAACCTCAGTTCTAATTTTCAGCTGATGATATCCAGAACGAAGATCGATTTTTGAAAAGAATTGTGCTCCTTGCAACTGGTCAAACAAGTCATCAATACGAGGTAGAGGATACCTATTCTTGATGGTGACATGGTTCAATTCCCGATAGTCAATACAAAGTCGCATACTCCCGTCTTTCTTCTTTACGAATAAAACAGGAGCACCCCAAGGAGATGTACTAGGACGAATGAAACCGATGTCCAATAACTCCTGTAGTTGGACTTTTAACTCCTGAAGTTCAATAGGAGCCATTCGATATGGGGTTTTAGAAATGGGCTTTGAACCAGGTTCAAGATCAATAAAGAATTCAACTTCACGTTCTGGGGGTAGACCGGGAAGTTCTTCAGGAAATACGTCAGGAAAGTCAATAACAACAGGAATATTATTCAATTTTGATGTGTCTTTATTCAAATCCATAACATGGGCTAAGAAAGCTTAACATCCGTTTTTCAATAAACGAATAGCTTTATGATTAGATATGACAGTGATTGATTTTAATGGTTTAGTTGCCTGAATTCGAACAACAGGTTGATTAGGAATATGAAAACTAACAACCTTGCGAAAACAATCAATTTTGGCATGATGAGTAGTTAACCAATCAATCCCTAAAATCACATCAAAAGCAAGTATCTTTAAAGAGATCAAGTCAACAGGTAAGGTGATGGTGCCAACTTGAATGAAACAAGATTTATAAACAGTGGATGTGATAAAAGTTTCTCCTAACGGAGTTTCCACAGATAGGTCAAAGTCTAATTTCTCTGGAGTCAAGTTTAAACGTTGAGCGCAAGCAGGAGAGATAAATGAATGGGTAGCACCCGTATCAAGTAAGGTATAAACTTCGCAAGAATTTATAAATAGCTTACCCGTGATCACCTCGTTTGGGTTCTTCGTATTTTGACCAGTCACAACAAACGCTCTTCCAGGAACCGTTGACTTTGACTTTTCTGGGACAGCCTTTTGAATCACCGTCCCCGCTGGAATTGGTTTCGCTACTGTACAATCTCGAGCGATATGTCCTTCATTTCCACAATTATAACATACCTTAAACTGTTGTGGGCAGTTTGGACTGATATGTCCCTCTTTCCCGCATTTGTAGCATATGACCGGTGGTCTTTCTCCTCCCTTAGAACCAGTTGTTGCTGGCACTGTCGTCTTCACATGGTCGTTGTTAAATCTCCTCTTTTTAAAATCTCCTTCTGACTCGCTTCTTCTATTTTCATAGCTATGATTACCACCAGAGTGGTTACCATTTTTGTCCGTCTTTTTCTTTCTCCACTGGTTATTGTTGTTTTGCTGACTTCTATCTCCAGTATGATCCTGATTGTGGTACCTCGGTTGACCGTACTCGTTGTCTCGCTCCAACAATTGAGCCATGTTAACAACATCTAAATAGAGAGAAAATTTATGAGGGATGAGATATTGTAGTATGCCTGGTTTCAAACCTCTCAGAAACATCCGCGTCATACGTTCCTCATTCTCCACCAAATGAGGTGCAAACTTGGATAACTCTGCAAACTTTGCCTCGTACTGAGACACCGTCATGTTATTTTGTTCTAATCTGATGAACTCCACTTCCTTCATATGACGAACACTTTCAGGAAAGTATTTGTCATTAAATAGTTTCTGAAACGTCTCCCAAGACATGCTGAGTGCGGCTGGATGGGTACGCTTCACAGACTCCCACCAGTAGTCTGCCTCGCCACGGAACATAAAGGTGGCGAATGGAACCTTCTGTTCCTCCGTGCATCCCAAGACATCGAATATCTTGGTAATTTGCTTGACCCATGTCTCCGCCATGATCGGATCTGGCTTTCCCTTAAATTCTGGTGGTCCCAACTCTTTGAACTGCTTGGCTGTGACAACCCGTGAATTGTTATCATTTCCTCCTGTATTTTGAACACGAGTCTCCCTCGTCTGATTTTGCATGAACTGCAAAAAGCTTCTAAACATTGCGTCGTTCATCGTCTGATCAGTGGTGTTGTTCACAGGAGGAACATTGCCAGCCTGTTGCACGTTCTCCTCGTTGGTGTGTACAGGCGTCTCCACGGTCTCATTTCCACTGTTAATATTCTTAGTCGACATTCTCAAATACTGTCATAAAATAAGGTTTAATTAAGGAAATCAATATATCACATAATATCCCTATATACTGACCAACTAACAAATAAGCTTAGGTAGGACACACTAGCGAAGGATTTACTCGTCTCTCCCCTCCTAGTTCTATTCCCCGATCTCCGCCAGAGATCATATCCCTAAGCTCTGATACCAACTGTGACGTCCCCAAAACAGGTATACATCACCCATTCTGAGTTGTCAAATACATGGTACAGAATTAACTTCAACTTTATTATTACAACATATAACTGTGAGTTTAAATACAGATATTGCCATCTAGACAATATCCACATACAAATAAAACCTCATCATAATTATTGATACATTATTTTACAAAAATGGTGAGGACTACTAAACAACTCTCTCAAGAACCATCAATTCATACCCCGACTCGTACCCGATATGTTCTCGTCTCCTGAGAAGAAAAATGGAACAAAAAGGAAAAGGGTGAGCTCAACTAGCTCAGTAAAGAATATTATGACTAAGATAATATACAACAAATTATCGTTAGTCTTCAACAGGGAAAAATCTAATAGAATACAATAGACAACAAGTTTTAAATCCATATTCGCAGCGGAAAATATTAATTCATAGAAGAGTTACGTAGAGGATGAAATCTACTAATGTCTATGGATTTAACAGTCCATCAACAGTATTTTTATCCCTGTAACATCAATCAATGCACATCTTGAATCATATATTCATCCTTGCACTACAGGCCAAGGATATTCATCTGTTGGTCATGTTCATCTAAACACCTGTTCATCTTTGCACTACGGGCCAAAGATATTCATCAGAAATCATTCATCTTTGCACTACAGGCCAAAGATATTCAATAATAACATCATTTAAGACTGAAGATGATAAAAAAATATTTTTAAAGAAGCGAATCCAGTGAAACAAAATGACAAGGATTAAGGATTAAGGATTCATACTTTGTTTTATCCATGTCCAAAAATACCTCAAAAATAATCATAGTGGTGTAAAATTCAAGAATGATCAAAACATGGATACAATCAAAGCTAGTATCCACAGTAGATATTTTGGACAAAAAGAAAAAAAATAATTTTTCTGTGAATAGTTCCGTATTCGTGAATAGTGCCGTATACGTGAATAGTAACTCCGGCACAAAAAGTTCCAAATTTGATAAAAACGTTCACCAATATTTCGGCATAATGATATTGAAGAAAATAATATCATTTAAGAAGAAAATAACATCCCTTATCTCAAAATAACCGTACTTCTGACTGAATTTCGGTATAGTGCTGACAGAAACTCGCACCGTATAGCAACACTCAAAGTATACTCACAAGAATACGCTCGATAATATAAAGAGAGAAAGAGAGAAAACTTTGTTTCTGGTGTGATTTTCAATTCTAACTTAGCCCTCTATTTATAGGAAAATGTTAGAACGCCAAAGGAGACTAAATAATAAATTAATATTATTTATTTTTTCAAATCTCACGCATGCTTTGAATGTTTTGGGCAGCCATGTTGGAAGAATTCAGCAGCCCATGTGTTGTTGACACCAACCAAAGTGGGTCCCACCCATAAATTTAATAAAAATCATTATATTTTCCAAAACTTCAATAATTCGTAGAAAATAGCTCGTTTATCAGAAAAATTCGAAACTTGCGACTTTCCATGGGAAATTCCATTCTCTACAACTTTGCAGAAGAAAATTTTTCCAAATTCCAAATAGAAATTGACCGAAATCCACAAACAAACGATTTTACAGTCTATACTCAATTTTCGGTCAAAAATTATGTCCACCGACACACAAAATATGTGTTAAACATTTAATGCCACAAAAATACTCTACCTCCTCATATACTCATATATCCCACATTCATTTTAAAAATATCATCGTTAATATATTATTAAAATAATATATTTAAATGAATTATTTTATCAGAAAAAGATAAAATATTAATTTTCAACAATTGTCACATTAAAAATTTTCTCCATCTATATCCACATAAAATAAATATTTTCTTTATCATAATAATCAATAATTAATTATTAAAAATAATATTACAGAATCACAGTACTGACAATCAGGCCGTTCCCAAGATAGAGGGGGCTTTCCAATAAGGATTTCTCCTTACTGGCGCGCAATTAGATGACCAAACCTCTCCTTGACAGAACTTTCTAGACATTGCCAATAATGTTATCTGATAATATTATTCAAATAATATGAATTATTGATCTGATAATGGAAAATACTGTGCAATGACAATTATTGAAACAATAATAATATAAATATCAATGCAGCAATTATTGAATCAATAAAGTAATGAACAGTAACTCCTGTAGCAATTATTGAGTAGTGCCTTCTTACGTAAGGATCAATAATTCAAAATATTGTGCAATACCGTGTGCTACTGTGCAACAACGCGTATTACTGTATTTTAACCACCGGGTATTTCAACAGTGTAAACGGTAACAACTACGCCGTTATTTTTAAACAACTTATATTTGTCGTTTTCTTCCTCCAATCGCTTTCCGTTATGGGGCCCACACATGGCTGCGCCGTCATACGAATATTCCCCGACAGTACGAATATTACACGACCAAACGAATATTCCCCGACAACAATGAATATTTTATAACCACTTGCTTATTTTGAAATATTTGCGTATTTTACCTATAACTATTCACATTAATCAAATCAACCCTTACTATTCAAAATAATAATTAAAGGAAATTAAATTTCATTTATTAATTATTTGGGGTCTTACACATCTACTTTGACCGACAGAACTGTTTCCCGTGGCAGTAGTTGTTCCCAAATCACCTGAATATCTCGAGGCTCCTCTTCTCTAGCCTGACTGGATCCTCCTATATTAGCCATCCTGTCAACCAAATTTTAAGTTTTAATTACTAATCATTACTACTTGACACTCACGAGCACATAAGTTGTAATCACATAAGCACATAAGTGTTTTATTAATTTCTCTTTCCTAAAACTCGATAAGAGTTTATCATCACTATCTTTTCAAAGGTTACTTCATAAGGCTTTTCCCCACATAAGGTTCATAACCTATGGCTTTGATACCAACTTGTGACACCCCCAAATCTAGGTACTTTATTCCCACAAGATTTGGTGCTCACTATCCAAACATTCATACTATCTACCCAAATAAAATAATATTTAAACCAAAACTCTCCCTTTAAATAGGGTTACATCATTAAGTTCAAAAACATCTCAGGTTATCTAACCTTAAAATATCATTCAAGTGCGAAATTAAATTATTACATTACATCATTATTAAATGTCTATGATCATAAATGTAATCAAAAGTACAAATCAACATCACTTGTACATTTTTCCCTTTCCTTTGCTAGTTGAAGGCTCATCTACCTTCTCAACTTTAGCTGCAATAAGTTTATAAATATGCAAGAGTGAGCAAAACAATTGTTAACTGGATATAACAATGAAATAACATGAGAATAATAATAATATTAACTGCCAACAATAGGCTCATCAAGACTGAATAGTACTCTAACAATGATAATCAGGACCTGGAATCCAAAATATGGAATATACATAACTGAGGGTCATAAGATCATGAACTATGTCCATAGTTGCGAGTAATCTTTCAACTCCAACTTTAACAATCATAAGACTATAAAGACTCCTCGTACTTAGGGGGATCAATCCTTCGTACAATGTATTATGCATAAATATTTTAACGCTACGCGTACGTTATCCCCTAATAATAATAGGGTTGTTCATCTCAGTATTTAGAGTACAAGTCCGCACCAAAGAAAGTTTGGTTTGGATAAGCTTTCAAGGGTAATTTGAAGTTTAAAGAACATCAACTAGAGGACTAGTTGAATCAATAGTGTTTGATAATCACAACAGATGTTTTAATAACAACATGACATAAAACAATTGAGAATCATAAATGAGCTGATTATACATATTAAACTCATGCTTGAAATAACTATAGAGCATAAGTATTCAACAAAATAAATAAATGGTAAACCTTTGCTTGAACAATAAATAAGCTAAGGTTAGAGTCTTATAACATTATAAATGAAATCACAGAACGTACATTAACTGATAGCAAGCTGGAAACTAAAAAAAACTTGCCTAACATGGTATTAACTCATTCAAAGAATTAAAACATTTCAATAATAGAGACGAGAGTTTAAAACCTGCGTTCATTGTACAATAATAGAACTTAAGAAACTTGTTTAACTATAAACAAGTTAGAATGAATCAATCAAATGAGAATTTCAAATTACATTAGAGTTAAAGTTTGCTCGAATAAATTTTTGGAACAATTGACTTATTCAATAACAGTTAAGATAATAAGCTTGCTCAATCAAAAAAATAAAGTTACACAATATAGTAATAGAACTAACTCAACGAAAGTGTAGAGTTAGAAAAACTTTCTCAATGTAAAAAGATAGGGTTTAGAAACTTGCCTCGAGCGTAAGCTACAATATTAAACTCACGTTCACCTATACATTGGTTTAAAACCACATTATCTATTAGATATGCTAACATACCATAACATGTATACTTCTATCTAAACTTATCATTTTAGCACAAGTCTTTCTTTACCATCTACATTTCAGATATTCCAAGTGTTTACTTCGCAACACTTGCCTAACATTCTTTTTGTATACTAAGTTATCGCATAATGCGTTCTCAATTTACTAACCATTTTTAAAATTTTGAATTCATAATCCACATCACAAGACTCTATTTAACCTTGTTGATACATGATTCTCACATTACCATAACCTTAGGCTAAGCTATAAAGAACAACCAAAGTCTGCGGTACAAGCAGACTTCAGTGTTTGAAAATGGGCACTGGCGCGGCCGCGCCAGTTTTATACTGGGATGCGGCACGCCCGCGCCTAAGGGCTGCGTGGCCGCGCGACTCATAGAACTCAGTTTTGTAGAATAGAGCTTCGACACTTTTCTTAAACCAACTAACACGAATTTCACCCACCAAACAGTGATAATAACATGTAACTAAAACTATTCAACCACTTAGCACAATTTAACAGTAACTAAAACTATATTAATTTCTCAATTTTCATGTTTTTCATATAAAACTCCAATTTCGATATTCATCCCAAAAATTATCACTGTAAATTCATTACATGATCAAATCACTCCATTCAAATTTCATTATGTTCGTATCTCAATGAACTAACATCTACAAGCTTCAATTTATACTTTCACATACAAATTGGCCATTAAAATTGATACTTGCATAGTTACATATGAAAACATATATATATATATATATACTAACAAAATTTCTACTGATATCTGAAATTAGCATGCGATTATTGTTGAAACATAATATCTAATCATCATAAACACATGCAATCATCATAACTAATTCAAGAACATCAATTCTAAACACATAAATTCACAGAGTATGAAAATTATTGTTGTAATATTCATATATATGCTTATAATATCAAAGTTGTAAAACATACCTTCAATTACAAATACAATCGCTGGTAATCACTTGAATTTACTATGAAAATTCGTAACTCTCTCTCAGTTTTCTCTACTAACCTCTAACAAGTTCTCTGAACTCTCTCAAAACCTAGCAACTAGTATGCGTAAAATTAAAACAAACTGATAGCCAGTATGCGTAATATCAAAACACAAAACTGATATGGCCTTAATAGTCATCATCAGTTATCAAAATAACGTATACATTATACTTATTATTCTAATTTATTTTATTTATATTATTTATTTAAATTTAAAAATTAGAAATTTCAAAAGCCATAAGGCTTGTTTGGCAACTCTTTAAATTTTAAAGAATTAAAATACTTTTAAGCCTTGTTTGGCAAAAAAACTAAATTAAACCCCTTTTTAATTTATTTACATAAACACTTTAGTTTATCATTATAATCACATATTATTTATTTGAATTTCCATATCCAACACTAACCCATTACATTAATCACATACTATATTTTAATTAAATATAATATTTTAACAAATATCACAAAATTATAATTTTTATTATAACTTTATTTAATAATTTAATATATCATTTAAATTATTAAATCAAAATAACAATATAACATCTCATGTTATTTTACAGCTCTCTAAATTATAAATTAATTTAATTTAGAAAAAAATTCTCTAATAAATTTAGATTTATCAACCACCACATCAATAAAATATTTATTTAACAATAAACACCTCAAATAATATTTAAATAACTCAATAAATATTTAAATTGAAATTTGAAATTTCGGATCGTTACATATGCCTTGAGAAACCTTGGGAAGACCAGTAACGAAATTCATGGTAATGTGTTCCTACTTTAATTCTGGAATTTCAAGTGGTTGCAATGGACCTTTTGGTACTTGATGCTCCGCCTTGACTCGTTGACAAGTTAGACACCTTTAGATAAACAGCGTTATCTCTCTCTTCATATTGCTACACCAAAATTTATGACGAAGATCACGATACATTTTGGTACTCCAGGATGGATTGCAAACGGTGTGTTGTACGCCTCCATCATGATTTTATACTTTAAATCAGGGTCGTTAGGAACACAAAGTCTGGAGTTGACTCGAAGTATTCCTTCTTCATCGATTCTTGCTTCCGACATAGCACCTTCTTGCACTTTCTTCCTCATACGCATCAGCTCTAGGTCTGTAGCTTGAGCAGCTTTAACTTTATCGATTAAAGTCGGTTCTACTTGTATATTCGCCATCATCACATGAGTCCCTGGAGTCTTTAACTCTATCTTCATCCTTTGCAAGTCACATAAAATGGGCCTTTGCGTTGACAATATCGCACTCGTACCCGCATATGATCTTCTACTCAATGTGTCAGCTACCACGTTCGCTTTTCCAGGATGGTATTGGATGGCATGATCATAATCTTTCAACAGTTCAAGCCAACGTCGTTGTCGCATGTTGAGTTCCTTTTGAGTGAAGAAATATTTGAAGCTTTTATGATCCGTAAATATCTCCACTTTCTCCCTATACAAGTAATGCCTCCAAATTTTAAGTGCGAAGACAACAACTGCTAACTCTAGATCATGAGTAGAATAATTCCTCTAATATTCTTTAAGTTGCCGAGAGGCATAGGCTATGACTTTCCCATATTGCATGAGAACACATCCTAACCCTTTGCCCGAAGCATCACTGTAGATGACAAATCCCTCCGAGCCAGATGGTATTGTCAGAACAGGTGTTGAAATGAGTCTCCTCTTGAGTTCTTGAAAACTCTTTTCACATTCCTCGCTCCAACCGAATTTTGTATCTTTTCGAGTCAGCTGAGTTAGTGGAGTAGCGATTAGAGAAAATCCTTCCACGAATCTCCGATAATAACCAGCTAAACCGAGAAAGCTACGTACTTCGGTCACTGATTTAGGTTGCTCCCAGTTTTGAATTGCTTCAATCTTTGTCGGGTCAACAGATATTCCATGACTTGATACTACGTGCCCAATGAATGCTACTTCTTCAAGTCAAAACTCGTATTTCTTCAACTTGACATAAAGCTTATTTTCACAAAGCTTTTGGAGTATCAGCCTCAAGTGTTGCTCATGATCTTCACGACTTTTGGAATATATGAGGATGTCATCAATAAAGACGACCACAAAGTGATCCAAATATTTCTTGAATACTCGGTTCATCATATCCATGAAGGCAGCAGGAGCAATAGTCAATCCAAAAGACATGACTAAGAATTCATAATGCCCGTACCGAGTTCTGAAAACCGTCTTTGGAATGTTATCGGTTCTAATCTTCAATTGGTGATATCTGGAACGAAGATCAATCTTTGAAAAGAATTTGGTGCCTTGCAACTGGTCAAATAAGTCATCAATGCGAGGCAATGGATATCTATTTTTGATAGTGACATGGTTCAACTCCCGATAATCAATACAAAGTCGCATACTCCCATCTTTCTTCTTCACGAATAGAATAGGAGCACCCCAAGGAGATGTACTAGAGCGAATGAAACCGATGTCTAACAATTCCTGCAGTTGGGTCTTTAACTTCTAAAGTTCAATAGGAACCATTCGATATGGGGCTTTGGAAATGGGTTTTGTACTGGGTTCAAGGTCGATACAAAATTCAATTTCACGCTCTGGGGGTAGGCCAGGAAGTTCTTCAGGGTATACGTCAGGAAATTTATTAACAATAGAAATATCATTCAAAACTGACGTATTTTTGTTTAGATCCGTGACATGAGCTAAGAAAGCTTGACATCCATTTTTCAATAAACGAATAACTTTATGGCTTGAGATGACAATGATTGATTTTAATGGTTTGGTTACTTGAATTCGCATACTAGATTGGTTAGGAATATGAAAGCTAACAACCTGGTGAAAACAATCAATTTTTGCATGATGAGTAGTTAACCAATCAATCCCTAGAATCACATCAAATACAAGTATTTTCAAAGAAATAAGATCGACGGGAAACGTGCGGGTGCCGATTTGAACTAAACAAGACTTATAAACAGTGGATGTAATGAAGATTTCTCCCAACGGAGTTTCAACAGATAAGTCAAAGTCTAATTTCTTCGGAGTCAAATTTAAGCGTTGAGCGCAAGTAGGAGAAATAAAAGAATGGGTAGAACTGGTATCAAATAAGGTATAGACTTCACTAGAGTTTATGATAAGCTTACCCGTGATGACCTCGTTTGGGTTCCTTGCTTTCTGGGAGGTCACAACAAATACTCTCCCTTGAACTACCGGCTTTGACTTTTCTGGGACGACCTTTAGTGCCTCCATCCTAGCTGAAATTGCCTTTCCTGAACGATAAAATCGAGCTAGCAATTGTAACACGTTTTGGACTGCTGCGCACAGTTTGGACTGATGTCCCTCCCATCCGCATTTGAAGCATATGATAGGTGGTCGTTCTCCTTCCTTAACAACGGGTGCTGATGCTAACGTCTTTCCATCATTGTTGAATCTCCTCTTCTTGAAATATCCGTTCTTATTGTTTTGGCCATGATTACCACCAAAGTGGTTACTATTTCTGGCATGTTGATTCCCTCCACGCTTATTGTCACCACTTCTATGACTACTATCACTGGTATTTTCATTTTGCCGGTTGCTCTCTTTTGGTTGGGTTGACTCATTATCGCGCTCCAATAACTGAGCCCTATTAACAACATCTGAATACAAATACAGTTTATGAGAGATAAGATATTGACGTATCTCGGGTTTCAAACCTCTTAGAAATATTCGCGTCATTCTTTCCTCATTATCAACCAAATTGGACGCAAACCGGGATAACTCGGCAAACTTGGCTTCGTACTGCGACACGGTCATGTTGTTTAGCTCTAGCTTGATGAACTCTACCTCTTTCATGTGACGAATACTTTCGGGAAAGTACTTGTCATTGAACAATTCTTGGAACTTTTCCAAAGTCATCTTCAGTGCGGCAGGTTGAGTACGCTTTACAGATTCCCACCAGTAATTTCCCTCTGCTCGCAACATGAAGGTGGCAAAGGAAACCTTTTGCTCCTCGGAGTATCCCAAGATATCAAATATCTTGCAGATCTGCTTTATCCACGTCTCTGCCTTAAGTGGTTTTGGCTCTCCAAAAAACTCTGATGGTCCCAATTCCTTAAACTGTTTGGCGGTGACCGTCCGAGAGTTGCCAGTGTTTCCACCTGTATTTTGGATAGGAGCCACTCTTGCCTGATGTTGCATGAATTGCATAAAGCCTCTGAACATTCCATCGTTCATCATTTGGTCAGTGTTGTTATTTGCAAGAGGATTATCGCATTCCTGATGCACATTATCCTGATTATTGATCTATGGAGACTCAACGGTCTCTTGTGCTCTATTGCTATTCTCAACATTCTCGGATGTCATTTTCAAATACTACCACAAAATAAGGGGTTAATTAACACATCACATATTATCCCTATATTCTGACCGGCCAATTAAATACCAAATAAACTTAGGTAGGTCATACTAGCGAAGGAATTTCCCGTCTCTCCCCTCCCAGTTCTTGTCTCATATCTCAACCAGGGATCATATCCCTAAGCTTTGATACCAACTGTGACGCCCCCAAAACAGGTATACATCACCCATCTTGAGTCTCCAGATACATGGTACATAAATTCAAATACAACTTAATTATACAACAGTCGTGTAAAAATACGACAAATCATAGCTGAGAGTTTAAACAAGAATATTGTCATCTAGACAATATCCACACTCAATGGTGTACTCATTATAATTATTATTACATTATTCCATAGAATAGTGAGGACTAATAAAGCCATTTATCCTAGACCATCACTCCATTTTCCGACTCGTCCCAGCTATATTCTCAATTACTGAAAAGAACAATGAAAGAAAAGGTGAGCTCAACTAGCCGAGTAAGAAATATTATGACTAAGATAATGCAGGATAAATTATCTTTAGCCTTCAACAGTATAACAACTGATAGAATACAATAGAAAATGAGTTTTAGATCAACAATTGCAGCGTAAATAAGAAATCCATTAGAAGAGTCAAGTTAGAGCATAAAATCTACTATCTTCTATGATTTAAAAAGTTTTTCATCAACTTTATCGCTGAGACTCAGCTTAATAAATAAACCATATCATCGATTCTTCCCTGCACTACGGGCCAAGGATATTCATTAAATCATCAATGATCATGACTATACCGAATAATCTCTTGTCATAATCATACCAAAAACTGTCCATCAATGCACTATAGGCCACTGAGGACTTTCACCACATCATTCGTCACATTACGGTCATGATTATACCGAATAATCCCTGGTCATAATCATACCAAGTCTATCTATGCACGTAAGTCAAAGATGACTTTCATCACAATATAAGCATGAGGATGATGACAATGACTTAATAATTCAATAAAACAAGTTCAAGGATAAATTTAAAAGATTTATAATTTAATTTATCCAGAAATCAATAACATCCAAATTGTCAACATGATACTGTAAAATTTAAGAATAATATTCATGTACCAAAAATAATTTGGACAGAAAAGAAATATATTTTTCGGGTGAATAATACCCCATGAATAGTACTTCGGGAATAGTATCCCGTGAATAGTACCCCGACACAAAAAGTGTCCCGAATACCCGAGTAAATGATACTAGAGTGAATAGTAATCGGATGAATAGTAACCCGTAAATAGTAACTCATAAATAGTACTCTAGCACGGAAAGTGCCCCGAATACCCGAGTGAATAATATTAGAGTGAATAGTAACTGGGTGAATAGTAACCCATGAATAATATCTCGTAACAGAAAAATACCAAAGAAAATGATATTTCATGACGAGTACAAAAGAAATGATATCCCAAATGAGTATAATAGAATACACGAAACTGCAAATGGATTTTCACCCGCCATGCGGTAATCCACGTAGACAGATCATTTCCACAATTTAATAAAGAATGAATACGAAGGATCATTCACCATGCATGCGGTAATCCACATAGACAGTTTATTCCAACAGAATAATAAAGAATAGAATAACATATGAATTCACCAGGCATGCGATAGACCGCACAGACAGGTTATTCCCAACAGAATAATAAAGAATGAAACCAGGTCATGCGTAATCCGCACAGACAGGATATTCCAACAGAATAATAAAGAACGGAACCAGGTCATGCGTAATCCGCACAGGCAGGATATTACAACAGAATAATAAAGAATGGAATAACAACAGAATTCATCAGGCATGCGATAGACCGCACAGACAGGTTATTCCAACAGAATAATAAAGAATGGAATAACAGAAGAATTTCACCATGTATGCGGTACTTCGCATAGACAGGTTATTCCAACATAATAATAAAGAATGAAATAACAGAAGAATTTCACCATGTATATGGTAGTCCGCGTATACAGGTTATTCCAACAGAATAATAAGGAATGGAATAATAATACCTCTTTTCATGAATATGAAAGAAATAATACCCCTTATCTTAAAAAAATAGTATTCCGACGGGTAGGGCAGAGATATACTTGAAGAAAACTTGCACTATTTTTTACGCTCAAATCTTTTTTAAACTCTAAAGGAATACGCTCAAGATTATAGAAGAAGAATTCTCTTAATTTCTGGTGTGTTTTTCAATTCTAACTAAGCATCCTATTTATAGAAGAATGGAAAGGATACTATACAATAAAATATAATATATTCTATTTATAATAATAAAACAAAATTTATAATATATATATTATTTAAAATCTAATAAAATAAATAACTTTATAAAAGTATTCTATTTTATATAAAAAAAATTACTATGCAAACACTATGCAAGTACTATGCAAACACTATTCATAATAAAATATAATATATTCTATATATAATCAAATAAAACAAAACTTTATAAAAAATATTCGATTTTATATAAAAAGTTTTTTGTTTTATTACATTTATAATAATTAAACAAAATTTATATAATATATATATATATATATATAAACTTTCATGACTTCCTAGATTCCCCCTCCCCATTTTTCTTTTGTGGGCCCCACATGTAAGTCCACCTTTTAAGAAATTTCTACCGATTATTTTAAAAAATGGGTAAATGGGGGTCCATAAAATAAGCAAAATTTCATAAAAATCAACTTAATAATTTTAACAACATTTATCACCTTTATTATAATTCACAATATTAATCGATCAAGTCGTTCCCAGGAAAGAGGGGGCTTTCCAATAAAGATTTCTCCCTATTAGCGCGTAATTAGGTGAACAAACCTCTCATTAAAAGAACTTCTATACATTATTAATATTGCAAATAATAATATTAATAACTTTGTCATCTCAATTATTGATTTAATAATATAAAAAATATTGACAATAATTGAATCAAATAACGTGAGATACTATGCAGCAATTACTGTAACAATAATTGAACAAAACTGAGCGACTTCTCACGTAAGCATCAATAATCAATACCGTGTGCTACTATGCAACCACGCGTATTACTGTACTTTTAACACCGGGTGTTTCAATAGTTAACGGTAAAACTTCCACCGTTATTTTCATAAAATATTTTTGTCGTTTTCTCAATTCGACAATAATTCCGTTGTGGGGTCCACCAATGATTGTGCCGTTGTTAAAACGAATATTCTATGTTAAAACGAATATTCTCCGACCAATCGAATATTATATAACAACTTGCGTAGTTTATAAAATTTATAAATATTACCCATAACTATAACATTATATCAAATTCATTCCATAATATTCAAAAATGATATTTATAGAAAAATCATCTTTATTCATAAAAGTCAGGGTCTTACAAACGGTGCATATTGATTTACTATTAAAATGAACGGTCCATATTGATTACTATTAAAATCACAACCGACGGTTCAGATTCATTTACTTTTAAAACCACCACCGACGGTCCAGATTGATTTACTTTTAAACCCACCATCGATGGTCCAGATTGATTTACTATTAAAACCTCCATCAACGATCCATAAAATTAGTAAATCTTCCCATGAAATACTAAGTCAAACTTACAACAAACGCCTCATAACAAATCCCTATATTTATATAAAAAAATTAAATAAATATTTACCATAAATTATTTATCTTTAATAAACACATTTTTAATCTATTAACAATTATTCATTATTAATATTATAACTCACAATGTTTAACAACCAGATCATTCCCCAGGAAATAGGGGGCTTTTCGATAAGAATTTTTCCTTATTAGAGCGCAATTAGGTGACCAAGCCCCCTTCCTCGACAGAACTTTATAGACATCGTCAATATTACAAATAATAATATGAATAACTTTGTCGTCTCAATTATTAATTTAATAATATAAAATATTATGCATATGATACTGTGACAATAATTGAATCAAATAACGTGAGATACTATGCAGTAATTACTGTTACAATAATTGAATAAACTAAGTTGTTTCTTACGTAAGCATCAATAATCAAAGATATTGTGCAATACCGTGTGCTACTGTGCAACCACGCGTATTACTGTATTTTTGTCACCAGATTTTTCAAAAGTTTAACAGTAAAACTTTCGCCGTTATTTTTATAAAAGATATTTATGTCGTTTTCTATATCCGACAATTATTCCTTTGTGGGGTCAACCAATGATGGTGTCGTACATATATTCTCTGACAAAAAGAATATTTTTCGACCAAACGAATATTCCCCGATACAACGAATATTTTATATCAACTTGCTTACTTTATAAAATTTTCACATATCACCCTTAACTTTAACCTTTTATCAATTTAACCATTTACTAAATAAAATAATAATTATAAAAAATTAAATACTTTCATTTCATAAAATTCGGAGGGTCTTACAGATACAATCCAAATTCAGAATTAGTAGCTTAATTTTTATGGGAGGTTCATTACACAAGGTTAATTGAAACATCTCTCATATAATAGGATTGTATAATTAATTAATTTTCATGGTGCAGTTTGATTTCGGTTTTATGCGTGCGATTTTGGCTAGTAATTAAATCGAAATCATAAATTTAATTTTTTAACCCATCTAAAATCGTCACATACATCGGGGTCGTTAGTGCGATTTGTGCTTCGGTTCCAATTTTGTTCATTGCTCAACACTAGTGTTATTTTCTCCGGACTAATGATCCATTTCAGGCCAATTCATCTGTGACCACTAAGGATCAAGTGCATTTCTATTATCTAGCATTCTTCTTTAAATAACACTCATTTAATAAAACTACGTTATTTTGAAGACTCTTAAAAGATAGTGGTCCCAATTATTTTCTTTTTATTTATAAAAATTCCACCCACGATTCCACTTATATTATATAATAATAATAATAATAATAATAATAAGATCCATCTGCACCTCACATTTCGTTGCTCCTCTTTCCCTCCAGTGGCCGAATACTTCTGTAATCAGCTCCGCGGTAACGGTAACCTGAAACGGTCCGTAGCGTTTGTTAAAGAAAACTATTAAAACCTGTAAGCTGCTCTCTCACGAACAATTTGTTTACTTGCGTGTTAGTAATTTATATAAAATTTTAATTTTTATTGTATTCATGATTGAATCTAGTTACGGTTAAGTTACGTTTTTGGTTTCAAAGGAGCTGCTTTACCCTAATTTGTAAGCTCCCGTTGGCAATGTTTGTTTGATAGAGGAAACTTTGAATTTGGTTCACCTTTTTAAAAACCCTAGTCGAAAAGTATTTTATGGTGCATGTAAATTATGAATTTAATATTGTGTATGTAAATTATAAATTTAGAATTTTATACAAGTTCTGGGGAACCCTAAACATACCAAATACTCTTTCCAAAATTAGAGATTAGAAATACATTTAGGCTCTTTTCTTTCTGTGGTTAATTTGCGAAATCCTAAAATTTAAAATCAATACGAAATTATAATACAAACAATTATAATTGCTATAATATAACTAAAATACTACTAGTCATATTTGTTGTTTTTAAAACTTATATGAATTCTTATCCCTAATAGAAGAGGAGCGATGCTGATAGATACACAAGTTTGTCTTAAATTCGTTCAGCCCCAGAACCATCATGTTCAAAACATCATACATACCCGTCAATTGGAGTTGATGAGGGATCAAGACTGTATCTAGCTCTAATGCAGTAGAGCTTGGATCAAGGAATACGAATCTCGATTGCTTCATTACTTCATGTCTTTATAAAGTGAGAACCCGTACATTGCCACATGAAATTGGGTCTGACAATACCATTCTTATCCTGCCCCAGCCCTAAAGAGTATAGAGTGAGAAAATCAAGCTATATCTGACACCGAGAATTTTGAATTTTAGGATTTTGCAAATTGATTTCAAAATGTTAAAATGTATTTCTAATTTTGGAATGGAGGTTGTAGCTTTTTGTGTTCAAGTCCTGGTACCAATTCCACTTATTGTAGCAATATGCATTCTTGGTAACATTCACATTATATGTAGATTTGCAGTACAATATTAACATAGGTGTAGTTTTACTCAAACTTAATACCAAACCTTGGACAGTATTTATGGATCACTGGAGTGCAGTTGGCTCCATGACCTGTACTGTTCTGTTGATGTTTTGTATATGCTATCGAGATCTAGGTATTGGATAACTTAGTCAATGTTTATTCTTTACTATTATTGGATATGGTAAATTTATGTTAAATTTCACCGTCTCTTGGAGGATTATTCATTGTTTATCTTAATCCCCCCTTCTGAAGTTCTGTTGTGTGTAATTATTAACAGTATATCTTATGTTTCATATTCAAGGACCTCTACAAGTAACTGCTTCAAGAGACCTATATGGCAGAAACAGACAAAGTCATGGACCTTGAATTCAAGTGGGGTAAAAAGAGAGGAGTTGGTAAGAAAAATAAAGAGTCCCGTTTCTATGAATCTTTTACTTATGATGGAGTTGAGTACAGTCTCTTTGATTGTGTATACATGCACAAGGAAGGCGAACCTGAACCTTACATTGGTAAACTGATACAAATATGGGAGATTGCAGGCGCGAGAAAGAAAGTGAAGGTTCAGTGGTTTTTCCGCCCTTCCGAAATTTTAAGATGGCTAGGAGATGAGATGACTCTAGAAAATGAAATATTTTTAGCAACTGGTGAAGGCCTTGGTCTTGCAAATGTCAATCCCCTGGTAACTGAGAATTCAAACACATCTTTTCTGTTTTATATTACTGTTCCACTATTGTTGTCTTTGGCACTATAGTAAAATTTTTAATCCGGAACTGATAATAATTTGAAGCCAGTCTAAGACATCATTATGCTGTCAGAGTACCTATTCATTTATAATTAACGGCAGTATGAAGCACTAATACTTGTAGAATATAAAAAAATTTCCCGATCTACGTATGGAAAAGATGTTGTGCTTAAATCTATGTTTGTTTATGGGATAATCATTATTTTTTTCAACTGTTTGATATGTTTGGGATTCTGAAATTGATGACAATTCTTTTAAACATAAGAGGGAGGCCATAACTTACTTGGGTAGAAGTGCTCGAGAAGGATATGTGTGCACGAGTTGTCACATACGAGTTGACCCTAAATAGGGTGGTATGGTGGCAAAAGATTCATGTAGTTGATCCCAACTAGTTCGGGAATAAGGCGTACTTGATTTGAGGACCTACCCCAACCTAGAGTAGCTTGGTGGGGAAGTTGTAGAAAATATAATAAATTGGGGGACATGAAGTCCACCTTTATCAGAAGATTGTAGGATCAGATCAGAAAATGTGATTTGTCCAATCGCGGGTTCTTTAGTGGTAGGTGAGGTGAGCAATCTGTAGAGATTACGGGGTTTGACGAAGTAATGGTTAGGCCAACTTTGTTGGCAATCTAATCAAGGTTCGAAATAGCGCTCGAGGCGTGCGCCTCGAGGCGCGCTTCGTTGCGAGGCGGTAGAAGAATGGAGCGAGGCGAGCGCCTTTTCTAGAATCAGTGAGACTTGGGCCTTTTTCAGCTGAGGCGTAAGCCTCGTCGCGTCGCGCCTCAAGGCGTCGCGAGGCGTCCGCCTCAATTTGCCTTTAAAAAAACCCTAAATTTCATATTTTCATTTGTGCTTACCGAGATTTGTGCTCCTCTTCGCGCGCCTTCGGCTTCTCCTCCTTTTCGGACTTGAACAGGTATCGCATTCTCTCCTCTCCTCTCCTCTCCTCTTCGCCTCTGTCTTCTCTTTCTTCCTTCTCCGACTTCGTCTGTCTTCTCCTTTCCTCTCCTCTAGTCTTCTGTTTTCTTTTTCTTTATCTTTTCTTTTTCTGTTTTCTTTTTCTTTATCTTTTCTGTTTTTTTTCCTTTAATATCTCATATCTGTTAAACTTTTTTAATTTCTGTACAAAAAATTTAATTTTTGTTAAAAAAAAATTAATTTCTGTTAAGGTTTTTAAATCTGTTAAAATTTTTAAATTTTTGTTGAGGCTTTTTAAGTTCTGTTAAATTTTTTTAATTCCTATTAAGGTTTTTTAAGTTCTGTTATATATTAAGTATTAACAAAATAACATATATGATATATTAACAAAGTTGTGTTATATATTTTGTGATTTAACATATATTGTATTCTTATATTTGGTTTTTTTTATTACAAACTTACAGTGAATTAAGATAATGGGTAAGAAAGATCATGCATGGAAATACAATACTTACATAGTGATGGATGATCACTATATAAGTACTTGATGATAATGATATTATGTTGTTTTGATGTTTTGTAATGATACATTACTGTGACGTTGGTTATTTATGTCTTCTATGATCTTAATTTTAATGATGAATTATTTTATGGTTTTATTAGTATTTTTCATAATTTTTGGAGGACTTTTAGGTCTTTAAATCAAGGCTTCTGCCTCGCTCTGCCTCGAGGCTTACGCCTCGCATAGCCCAAAGAAAAACGCCTCGTACCGATTTTAGCTTTTTCAAACATTGAATCTAATGGCAAAACCTTCAAAGGGTCGTGTATGGTGTACACATTAGGGGTTGTTAGAAAAATGGGATTTGCCTGGAGACTAAGTCCTCAAATGACTAAGTGTGAAGAGAATTTAGTCTTGTGGAGACCAAGTGTGAAGAGAAATTAGTCTTGTGTAGACCAAGTGCGAAGAGAAGTTTGTGGAGACCAAGTGTTGGAGTTAAAAAGTTATAGAGAGAGTATGAACTTCTAAATTGAGATGCTCTCAATTTGGGAATTTTAGAGTGAGAAAATTGTATGTGAGAGATGAAGAGAAGGGAGTATTTATAGGCCATGAGATTTCCCTTATGTGTCTCTCACAATTTTGTTTGTGTCATGTGGTTCATGCCTATGTCACTTATAATTTGAGACTTATACTTTTTACAGAGTGTTGGAATACCCTTTCAGAACCTAGACTGTCTTAGTTCCTACTGCCAAATCCCAAAATCAAAAGGCCTCTGCGACCCGAGGGTCGAGGAGGCATCCATCCAACCGGTTGAGCGAATTCCTCTGATAGTCCTCATGTGTCGGAGTCAGAAAAGTACTGCATCAAGTTGGAAAACTGCCCGATGACCGAACATGGGGGTGTCTAGACCTTAAGGAGATCAGACCCTAAGGTTCGACACTTTGAAATTTTCTCTGCTGTCATTTTTGTTGTTGTCGGTCCAGAAGTTTTTTTTTGTATTGGGATGAGATTTTCTCAATTGCTAAATATGAAATCTTTGTAGCACCTTCTTTGTTGGTATTGGTTTGTTGCTTGCTTGTTCTTTTGCTTAATATTCTAAAAGGCGCTAGACGGGAGGCGGGGACTAGCGCCTAGGGGGCCTAGGCGGGATTTTTTATTTTAAGCTAATTTTAATATTTTATCTTACATTTATCCAAACAAAACAATAATATAAAGCAAAACAGTCTATAATAAAGATAATTAAGGTCTTTGCTTAAAGTTCAAACACATCCATATTGCTAATGTCAAAGTTCAAGCACAAACATGCAATTGTTGAAAGTTCAAACATATTTTTAATGTATTAGTTTTATTCATAAACAAGATTGCTATTAAATAATAAAATTTAAAATTTCAAGATTTTAATTCAATATTAAAACTTAAGAAACTAAACATAAATTTAAGAATTATATTGAATTAAACTAAATATTACACATATATCATCATTTATATAATTTGAAGTTGATACAAGTTCAAAAAAGTACAACTATAATAAAATTATCCATTTTGACTTGATATTGTTCACTTCTTGTTGTGATTTGATATGCTACAATCTGTATTATGAGTATGGTAAATCATTAGAAAAATAAATATATCAAAATTTGATTTGGATAGTTATTAAAATAAATAAAAAAACTCTCCGCCTAGACCTTGCCTAATTTCATGGAGGGATTTTTTTGCTGCCTTGGGCCTAGATGAGATGCCAGAGGGGCCTAGCGCCTAGGCGAGGCTCTAGGGGGGCCTAGTGCCTAGGGGGGCAAGAGGGGGCCTAGTGCCTAGGCGGGGTGCCAAGAGGGGTCCTAGACGGACCTAGGTGGAGATTTTTAGAACACTGCCTTTGCTTATTTTTCTTGAAACTAGCTGAAATTTGGTTGAGTCTAGAACAGATGGACTCTAGGGACCATACCCTAGGAGTCTTATTTTCCTTAATTAGCTCTTGTTTTGCTTCGATTTGGTCATTTAGTGTGCATCTTTTGATCAAAATGAAACGATGGAAAATTTGGCCAAGTGTGGGAGAGTTAAAGCCCTTAGAGGGCCGGACCCAGGGGGTATATAGGGGCATCTCTCCCCACACTCGATTTTATTTCCTCTCCTTTGTGCTTTCTGTTTGTTCCTTCTATTTAATCTTTTGGATGAATAAAAGGGTGCTAAATTGGCCGAGTTTGGAGGTGTGGACCCTAAGGCCGGACCTTAGGGGCATTCCACTAGTCTTGGTCTTCTTTTGGCCTTTAAGCTTGTGGATGCTTCTGTTCTGTTCAGTTTGGTTTGGTTTTGACTCTATCCGAGCAACTTTCAAAACTAGGGAAATTTGACCAAATGTCAGTAGTCGCATGTCCCTTTGACCAGAAGTGGGCATGCACAAAAAGCCTAAGGCCTGGTATCTGGCCTGAGCTCGGTCTGGTTTGGTCAAGTCTAAAGGCTACATAGAGATCACTGTTTGGACTGCTTTATTCAACTTGTATCTGCTCGACCTGGCCTGAGATCTAGGTTTAGCCTGGTCTGTCTCATTGCTTGGCTTTGTCCGTTTCAATAGCAAGCCTGGCCTGTTCCGTTTCTTTGAGCCTCTAATTTATTCAATATTCATTATTGTTTAAGTTATTTATAATTTTTTAAGTTTAAAGTTATAATTATTCATTAATGAAGTTTAAAGTTATACTTCTTGTTATACCTTAGTTTTAATTAATGCATCAATAAAGTTTGAAGTTTTAATTATTCATTATTGATTTCTTGTAAATACATTTAAATTATTTTTTTTTTGCTAAAAATACATATACTTAATTAATATACAACTTCATTTAAATTTTTACTTTCTCAATTTTATTGTTATAACTTTTATTAGTTTATATCTTATAGTTTTTATTTTTAATATTTAATACATAATATTTGAAATTAAAAAGTAAAAAGAAGAAAAAAAGGGGATGAAAAGGCATTATTAGACCACGATTTTGGGAAAGCCAATCCCGGCTTGGCCTTGCCTGGTCTATTTTGGGCCTGGTTCGAGTCCTGGTTTTGTCAATGGTCAAAGCCTGGCAGTCTCAGACCCAGGCTAAGCAGCCCGTTTGTGCCGGAAGTCATATGCCCCTAGGGGCCTCTCGTACTTGGTCTCATTCAGCTTTGTTTCAGTTTGCATGTTGAAAGTTCCTTTTATTCTTCCGGTTCTCAAAAATGTCGAAAATGATGAAAAATAACCAAGTCTGGAATCATTTTGAACTCAAGGGGGCAGACCGTAGACGATCTTTCTGACATCCATTTCATGACAATGCTTCCTTGTGTTGTTTCGACTTTATTTATTGACTTCTTCTAATGTGTTGTTTCGACTTTATTTGTCGACTGCCTCTGATCTGTTGAGTAATGATTGTTTCGGGCTTTTGATGTGTTGTTTCGGATTTATTTGTCGACTGCCGCTGATGTGCCACTGTTGTATTAAGTATGTGATCACTTTGGCTTCAGTTACTATTCCCAATACACATTTATTTTCCAGGGCCACCTTTGTGTTGGGGCTTGTCTGATGTGGCACTTGACCTGAGATTGACTCATGGGCGGAACCAAGGGGGGGCGAGGCGAGGCGAGGGGTGGGGGGGTGGGGGGGGGGCGAGGGGGGTCATATGACCCCCACCAATTTTGCACAAGCTATATATTAATAGTCAATAGCATACATATATTAATAGTCAATATATATATATATATATATATATATATATATATATATATATATATATAAATAACAGTAGTTTATAATAGCAGTCCAAAATTTTCTACATGCGTTCCATAAATTAAAAAATAGAATAAATTTTATTTTACAATGAAATTCAAATGAAAGAACTTAAAACACAATCAAATCTAGGTCACTACTTGAGGTTGAAGAATGATCACAAAAACCAAATTATTTATTTACCAAATTATTTTCTACAAACATTTTATATTTTTAAACATCATTAATTTACTTCAGAACTCCCCTTTGTTGATTTATTTCTGGATTAATTTTCTTTGTTCTCTATAGAAAATTGATATTTTCATATAAAAAATAATATTTCTACATGAATCCCTCACGTATTTCTACATGTAATAAAAAAAATATTTTTACATAAATTTTGATATTGACCAAAATTTTGAGACGTTTTCAAACTATGCAGAGTCGCAGGATACAGTTATCTCCTCACAGTCGTACAACCGAAAGAAGCAATCCAAGCGTCAATAAATAATTTTTTTTACTGATGTATTTTGACCCCCCTTTAAAAACGTTCTGGTTTCACCACTGGATTGACTTCTCGAGTTGTGTACTTTCCTTTAGGGCTGCGTGTTGTTTATGCGCCTTAGTTCCATGACCTAGCTTACAAAGATAAATGAGTACTTAAAAAGTCAAAACACTCTAATTTCTGTACAAACCCGTCACTGACTCACTGAGGTAGCCCTAAATTGCACATAGAAAATCGCAAAGGGAAGCAAGAAATTAAATCTATCCCTCAGAGCCTCAAGAAATTAAAGGTAAAGAGCTCCCTCTAAATAGTCTAGCATTACGCTCATCTAAAATTCCATGTCATTCTTTGTGGCTCTTCCTAGAAGGTAGCAAGAGATGGCAAAAATTTCCCGTGTTGTTGAGTTGCCTCTTGGTGTGACCGCAACAATGTCAGTTCAATTGAGTTGAGTATTCTATTTACTGATTTGTTTGTTTCATAATCAGGAATCGATTGCTGGAAAAAGCAATGTTGTCTGCATTTCAAAGGACAGCAGGAATTACCAACCTACAGAGGAAGAACTTAAAATGGCCGACTACGTATTTTACCGTACTTTTGATGTCGGGCTATGTACTATATTGGATAAGATGGGCGATAAAGTTGGTGGGCTTGAAAGTACGTGTAATTGTATCTTGAACTATCCTCTTCTAGTTTTATTTTAATAGGTCTATGTTGCTGTGATAGTTTAAGCTCTTACATTTTTTGTTGCTTTTCAATGTTTTTGTACAGTTAAATTTATATTTAACAGAACAGAGGGTGAGAGTGCTAGTGGTATTCCCAAACTTGTTTTTGATAGGAAGAAGGAGAATAGGAATGCTATAGATTGTGATGGTAATGACCAGCTTTCCATACAATACACTCCTGATGAGCTTGTATCTTTGAAGACTTGCGGAGATTATAACCAATCAGCGGCTGCCAATGATGCTAAAGATTTATTGGTGAAGTGTGAATCTTTACCTGAAGTGAAACCTGCTTCTGGATCTGGTGTGAATTCCAATGCATTGGCTACAACTAGTGTACAGCAAGCAAGTGCTTTATGCCAAAAAGTTACTACGTGCAAAGTTGATGCTGTGAAGGATGAGGTTAGAAAGGCTATTGACAATAAGGTAAAAGCTGAAGAAAGACAAGAATCTGCTAAAGACTCTGATGTTTTGGAGGATAGGCCTACTAAGAAAGCAAGGATGGATAATTCTATTAAATCACCTGTAGACAAGAGCATTAATAGCTCCCAAAAGTTACTTGTTCAAGGTAATGATATGAAGGCTATCTTAACAACTGCTGCTGCTTCTGAAGAGAAAACAGAATCTGGACATGACAAGGATCCTCATAGGAAAGATAAAGGAGTAAAATCTACTAGAGAGTTGGATGATTTTGAAAATAGGCCTTCTAAGAAAGCAAAGGTTGACAGTTCCGTTAAAGAGAAGAGCAGGAACAATATTCAGAACGTGAGCGTTAATTCTGACGGGAATATTGCAAAGGATTTGGTAACATCTGGCAATTCTTATGAGGGGAGAACAAAATCTGGAATTGCTTTTGAACAGAAGAGTCCTAAGAAGGAGAAGCTTGAAGAGAAGATGAGGAATCATTCCAATGGCAAGTTGCCTAAGGCGTCAGCTTCAGACTCTGCAGACGAGGATAGAGAAACTGATGGAAAGGTCTTTGAAGTCACCCAAAGACCAGATGCTGAGGTTTTCTTTTGGATTTCTTCTGGTCATCCCCGTTATTAAATTTCATATAAATATACTTTCAAAAATGAAAAAAAAATTATGCACAAACTTAATGAATGATAATTCTATTAAATCATCTTAAGTTTCTCATTAGCAATTTTGGATCTATGGTCTGGCTCATTGAAATTCGCTCACTCTTTTGATGTTAATTTTGAGAACCAACAACCTTTAAACAAATTATGACACAATACTAGAAAATAGACACCCAATCAGTTGGTTGCTTTCTTAAGCCTGATAATCTAAGACTTTTTTCTCCATTCTGTTGCTCCAGGATGGCTACGGATTATAACTCCTCTGGATCCTTTTATGCTTCCATCCTCTTACGTTACTCTATAATACTTTGCCTTACAACACTAGTCCAAATTTACCTAGCACATCTTATGTGTTACTTAAATGAAATTGGAGCTGTTTTCTTTCCTTGGTTTACTACATTAGGATGAATTAATTGGGTTCAAATTATCTTTTTAAAATTTTGTCTGTACTCAGAAAGTACACGCTCATTGTTGGTCTGCTATGCCTGCTATGCTGTTGTTGTAAGGTTTATCTTTGAATACACATTAATTCTCACACATTGTTTTCTACATGTTTTGCAGGACAAAAGCAAATGGTTTAGAACACTTGTAAGTATATATTTTCATTCTAATGGATATCTCTATATACATATTATATGGATATTTCTTGTGTCTATCATTGTGTTAGCTGACAAGTTTCAAATATATAGGAAGAACATGTTTTCCTTTTATTGGTGGCTCTAAAGTTGATATTTTGCCCGCTGATTTGTTTTTGTGAAATTTGTTATTTTATTTTTTATGTGCGAATGCTAGAAAACAATGTTATTCCATATCATAAAGTGTACAATAGATAGGCTTTGTATAGACTTTTGTATAGACTAAGAGTTAATGCTAAATATAGAAAGTAAATCAATCAGTGATCAATGATTACCACTATTCATGCTTCTAGAATAATTCTACTACTAATCACTCCTAATCAAATCAATCATAGAATCCTAAAGTCCTCTAGGTTACTCAAACACTCCCCTCAAGCTGGAGCATGTATATCAATTATGTCCAGCTTGTTACAGCTATAATGTATTCTAGTAACCCCTAAAGCTTTAGTCAACACATCAGTAAGTTGATCACTTGTTTTCTCATGACTTGTAGAAATAATCCCTTATATTTTCTTTCAAACAAAATGGTAATCAACCTTGATGCGTTTAGTTCTCTCAAGGAACACCCGATTAAAAGCAATATAGAGAGCAACTTCATTATCCCACCAAAATATTAATTCACAAGAGCCATGAGCCATTGCTTGATATTACGATTCTGCACAAGACCTGAGACTCAACATTCTGCTTCTTACTTTTCTACGATACATGATTACATCCAACAAATACACTATCCTATAGTAGACCTAATCAATTGGACTCTCTGCCCAGTCGGCATCACAAAATCCTTGTACTTGTGTGATTATGATCTCTAAATACTAATCCGCGGCCATGAGCACTTTGAAGGTACTTTAGTATCCTCACAACTGCATACCAATATGAGGACCTAAAAGAAGGTAAGAATTGGCTAACCACACTAACAGGGAAATCAATGTCTGTCCGAGTAACTGTAAGATAATTGAGTTTGCCCAGAAATCGTCGATACCTCTCTGGAGATCTCCCCCTTCTGTTGATCCGAGCAAACCTATTTATCCAGCAAGTCTAAAACATATTTAAAGTGAGATAGAAAAATACTTTTACTGGATTGCGCCACCTCAATCCCCAAGAAGTATTTCAATTTTCCCAAATCCTTAGTCTCGAAGTTCTTCAAAAAAGATTTCAGCTCACCATTTCCCTATCTATCATCTCTTGTAATGAGAATATCATCCACATATACAATCAACAATATTCTTCTAGAACTACTCTCACTATGAAACAAAAGATGATCACTATTACATCTTAACATCCCAAATTTGAGAACCGCTTCTGTAGATATACCAAACCATGCTCGTGGTAATTGTTTCAACCTATATAATGATTTCTTCCTCTTAGAGAGAGAAAATGAAATGACTTTGAGATTGGGCAAAATTTTGAAGATGATGAACGAATTGGGGTTTTTAGTTTGAGTTTTTCGAGTAATGGTTACAAGGGAAGATGATGAATGATTTGGGTATTTTGGATTTTGAAATTTTTGGTGAGTTCCATGATAATGGGGAAGATGATGAAGATGGGGAAGAAGAGGAAAAAGAAAACAAAATTAGGTTTGTAAATTTGTAATTTATTGTATTAGTAAATATTAATGTATTACTTAATCTAATTAATCAGGTTTTCAAAGGTTTTATACGATCAAATTAATAAAGGTTTGGTCAAATCGTACTTATACATCCACCACTGGAACACTTGACAGTTCCGACCACTTTTTTTTGCCATAAATTACAAAAGGGTCAGTTATGGTAACTTAATGGTACTTTGGGTAGCGAGATGAGAGCGTTTAAACATCGGGGTACGAATGGTAAAAGAGTGTATATTTCGGGGTATAATTTGCAATTAACCCTAAATTAATTATTCAATGTGTTTTGTAAAATGAGCAAAGTTGATAAGAACATCATGGAGTTGTTTGTCATGCAATTGAACATGGTTTTTTTTAGCTTTAATATAAATTGCTACCCTAAACTCCCAACCTTTTTACACTTTAGGGTATTCGTTTCTATTTTTGCAGTCAAGGTATTGAATTTATATTTTTTTTTCACTTTGGTTCAATTAAAATTGCCACGTCATAAATAAATGACGTGGCTCGGACATGTGGCAAGTTATTGTTGATGTGTTAAAAAATAAAACAATGATTTTATCATTAATAGTTTTAAAAAGGCAAAAAAGTAATAACATATTTAATGATTCAAATCAAAAATAAAATCTAGACTCTCATGACTCATCCGTCCTCCATAGATTTGATTAAAAAACACCACCACCATCCGGAGATCAAAAAACAAAAAAAAACCACGAACATTGCCTTAATTGCAAAAAGTTGTAAAGATAATCTCCAAAGTGGAAAAAAGTAAAGAGTTCAGGTTAGTAATTTATATTTAAGCCATCTTTTTTTTTGGGGGGGGGGGATTATATGTTAATTTGTTTAGAGCGATAACCGTCAATTGTTCTCTCATCAGGCCTGGTAGTACTAGACAATAATAATCATATTTTGATATTTGATGTTATATGGATAAATGTTGTTAATAGTCTGTTGAGGCCATGCAACTTGAAGTTGATGGGGGACTTTCTTTGGTCGGGAGTTGGTGATGAGGATCATTAGTTAAGTGGGAAATGGTGTGTCTTTTCAAAGGGGGGGGGGGTGAGGTGAGGTGAGGTTATTTGGTTCTAAGAATGTTGTTCTGGGGTAGTTTTGAAATTTTCTTTGGAACCTCACTCCCTTCATAAGGTTATTAGGCGCAAGTTTGTATGCAACAAAATGGTTAGATGCCAGGCCCAAAACTTATGCTATCCATACGGGTCTTTGCAAAATTCATCTCTCAAGGCTTCTTTTATTCGACACATGAGATATGGGGGTTGGGATGATCGCTGGATTTTTTTATTTTAGGAGGATTTTTGGATGAGATAACCAATTCTCACTAATTTTTATTCGTCTTTATCACATTTCTTCATTGCATCATACTCCCATTTTTAGTTTCATAAAACGTGATGGGAGTTCTTTTTGTTGGAATTTTCATTTGTGCAAGATTATGAGAATCTCACTGATTTAGAGTGAATGAAATGGTACCTCTACTTCTCTTACTAAATTATATCTAGTTATGCTCCTCTAATAAATGCACGTGGATTTAGGTGCCTGTACCTTTTCTTGGGACAATTATTTATCTTTTTTAACTCACGTTCATAATCTCTCTTTCATATGTTTGGAAGCCAAGGGTATTTTGTAGTATTTGTTTTTTCAAAGACTGAATATTAATGAATTCTATCGCTTATCTCCAAATATTTGTTTTATGGGTAGACAAACTTATGAGACACATGCTCCTTTATTTTTGTAATGAGATACATGCTCATTTATTTTTGTATTTTCATTTGGTTGGAGATTGTGGATCTTTCTTTGGAATGTTAGGAGAGGAATCAATGTGTCATGCCTTTGTGGAAGATATGTTGTTATTTGTTTTTAAGAATTTGAAAGCAAGGGGCATGGCAAAAATTTATAGAAGTGTGATTTCTCTTAGTTTTATGTTGAATCTTGAATGAGCCTAACTAGACTTATGGTTCAAAGTCGATAGGTATCATGATCAACAGATACGTATCGATATTGGCAGTTGCCTATACATAACAGTCTTGACGTTATGTAAAAGGATTCCGATATTAGTATATGCAATATATTAAAAGAATTTACAATTTTGTATCAAGAAATGTTAACTAGTTGAGCAACTATGTATCTTATGATTTTTATAATGTTATATATATTAAATGACAACTTTATATGTATTTAGCTAATTATTTTACTTTTTTCTTATTTTTAGTTTTTTTCCTTAATTTTTAAGTAGTATATAACTTTTTATTGCGTAGCGCTCCGATTCTTGTATTAATACCCAATACTGCATCAAGAATTTATTCGTCCGACACTTATTTCAAAACTGCGTCTTTGAAGTTTGAACCCTAGTTATATTGTTTATAGGGAGCTCCTTATCTTGTAAGTTGTTGAGTGAAAGATTTATTTTTCTTATATATCTTTGAGCTTCTCCTATTGGAGCTCTCATTGTGATCAATTAGTATAGTGATGGGAGGGCTGCACTTTTCTTAAAGACAGAGAAACAAAAGAGCACATAAAAAAGTGTAGTCTTCCAATCTCTACATAAATTAGTCATTGAAATACCTCTAAAAGCCCCAATTGCAGAAGCTCAAAGAGAAGTAAGAAAAATAACTCTATCATTGCCTCATTGGTTAGCTTGAAAGATAAATAATTTTGTCTAAACAATCTAATATTATGCCCCACAAAATAAAATAGAAGGCACACTTCCATAAAACTTTGTGCATCATTCATGTTTTCGAGTTAGCAATATATCTTTCACCAACGCAAGGGACGCCTATTCCTCTCCTGGCACTCTAAAAAGAGAGCTCCAAAAGCCCCAAAAGCCCCAAATAAGCATGTGATCTCATTACTCTGTCTGCACATAAAATAAATGTATGTAGATAGAACGTTTTAAGGCTTGCAATTAGTATTCAATCTTTGTAAAGATCAATAGTATTTGTTAAGTAACCAACTCATCTAAAAGCTTAAGCTATTAGAAAGAGGCACCAACAATGTTAGATCATGCTAATAATACTCTCCCCCCGCCCCCCCCCCCCCCCAAAAAAAAATAAAAAAATAAAAAAATAATATATATATAAATCAATATAAAGGCAACATGCAAGACCTTGCATACCTAGAGCTCTGATACCATGTTAAGTAACCAACACATCTAAGAGCTTAAACTATTGGAAAGAGGCACCGACAATGTATATCATGCCAATAGTGTTTAATTTTAGTAAAACTAGAGACCATACAAAAAGACTCAACTTTGATGGGTTATGAAGAACAAATCAAGTCGAAGGAGGAGTAACTCTATCAAGAAAAGGAACTATTTAGTTGGATCTAAAGTCCAGATGAGGAACATAAATAGTTCCTCAAATACCGAATCAAGCAAGATAAGCAGAGATTTCAGGACAATTGTGGAGGACAAGGAATAGTAGATGTACAAAAGACAATAAAAGATTTATTGTTCTATTGATATTTTTGTTAGTTAATCGTTTGTGGATTCATAAAGTGTACCATGTGTCTACATGTTCTTTTGTGAATTTTTGGGCGAGTTTACGTTGGGAGCATGGCACATCTACTTTTCGTTGCTCTCTTTTTGTATGGTGTAGATGGGTATTTGTTGGGTGGTAGGGTGAAGGTGTCCTTTCTAATAGGACTAATACCCTCGTGTACTTTTTGTACATCATATATACTTAGGTTTTCCCTCGTTATGTCTTCTTTGATACTAATATCAATTGTCCAAATAAAAAAGGACTTGTGGACCTCAAGTGCAACCTATGTTGAGCCATCTCTAAATGTGAAAAGAAACCCTTTCCTCATATACTCTTATTAGAAATAAGGTGAAACTATTTTATCTGCTTATATGTCGAATTAGTTTGATTAGTATGATTTCTTGAGTTACCCCTTGTTGTTCATATGCTCCTCTGTCTCCTTGTATAATTATTTGTTATGCAAAATTCACTTGCGTTGATATTTGTCACTTGTATCTTTTCTCTACCATTTGATATCACCTTTTTCATTCAGCCATTGGAGGAAAGATTGCAAAATGATCATGAGAAAGGAAAACTTATATTGCTTCAGAATTTGGACCCGGAATATACTTCAGGAGAAGTACAGGTGATGATTATCCCTAATGTACAAAATTCTAGTTTGTATAAATATGTGTATTTTTGTGGTCCATTTAGCAACTTACAATTGTCCAGAATTAGTTCCAACTATAATATTGCGATAAATTGGAATGACATGGTGATCATCCTTTAAGTTTTCTTGATCGTCCTGAAATGCTTGAATATTAAATTGTTTGTCTAGTTGAGCCAAAGTGATGTTTGACGAATTTGTTTCAACTAAGTGTGTTGAATCATCCTCCATCTACTAAAATTTTCCTTTTGGGTTGTTCAATGATAAGAGTACCTATTGAAAAGGTAATGGGATTATTACTCATGGAAATGGAAGCATTGTTAGATAAAACAAGAAGATTTATATTCAAAGAAGTGGTAGAATAAGAGGCAAGGAGGTGAGCATAATCTGAAAAAAACATTGGTAGGTGCCAAATTATTGGGAGAGTGGATCATAGAACGAAGAGGTGAAAAGAGGTGATTTTTATTTCTACTCCCGCATATAACTTGTCAGTTGTCTCTGTTTAGGATTGTAATTTTGCAGATCTCTAGAGAAGAAGAAATATTTCATTTGGTTAGGAATACGAGATGAGAGGTGGGACCATTTAGTGGGGGTAAAAGTTGGTGCAAGTTTAAGAGAGAGGGGAGGTTGGGTATTTGTTCCTTAAAATGATGTGGTTGGTAAGTGACTCTGGAGATTTCTCTACGAACCTCATTTAATTTTTTTACAAATGAATGGATAAATGCCAAATTTGGGATTTATTTCTGTATGTCACTCATGCATGTCCTTGGAAATTTACTCATCAAAGTTCTACTTCTTTTGGTCCTCGTATGATATGTGGTTAGGGCAGGGATTTATATTTGTATTTTGGAATACACTTGGATAGGTAATGTTTAGTTTTCAGGGTCTTTAATCTCCTTTTCCCATATATACACTCTTTCTAGTGCATATTAGGGATAACAACAGGTAGGGTACCACAAAGTTTGGACCAGTTGCTACTCATCCCGTGATTCCTGTCCCGCTAATCTCATACCCACTAGTCCACTACCTGTCTTGTACCATTTAAGTTTGGACGTCTACCTGTCTTTTCCTATTTAATATGCCCCACTATTCAACTGTCTCACTTTATAAAGGTAGTGGGTCACGCAGATTCTCTTTTAGTTATATTTTTTCTCATTTCAGTAAAACTAATATATTTTCTAAATAATAATAGTATGTAATTTAAGCAAATAAATTCTTGACTATGGTGCATAGGATTTGTAGTATTCTCTGTTTGGGGTTTTTGGTGAGTGTTTGGGTTGTCCTCTGAGAGTGGAATAGCTCCTCCTTACGTGTACTTTTTTCCAAGAGAAGATATGATTTGGTGTTATGGCAGTGTGGTGACTTGGCTATTTTTGGGTGCATTTGGACAGAAATGAATGATTGGATTTTTTGCGGCCTTAAATTCTACTCATCATTGCTTTTTCCTTTTTAATTGTATAATAATATTAAAATATGTTGCCAAGTGACATGGTAAAGTGGAAAGACAATATATTGATTTGGAGTTCTTGGTGTGACCTACAATTGGGAATAAAAGGCGGAGTTAATGTTCTTGGTGTGACCTACAAGTGAGGATGTTGAATCTCTCTCCGGCCTAAACACTTAAACCCCTCCCTCCATATGCCTCTTATCTGTAATATTCCAACCAGATCTTTTGTATTTCCCTAACATTTTTGATAATATCTTGATTTTCCATTCAATACCTTGAAATGTGTTATGCTTTAGGATCTTATTCGGCACGCCTTTGGTGAGAGTTGCACAGCAAAAATGGTACAACGAACCAGTATATCCAGCCCATACTCTGGTATGAAATTAAGTAAAAATCTTTCACGTGCAATTCCCATAATTTTTTATCCATGTGTTTTTATATTCCAAAACTAAAGAAGAATGATCCATTGAATATTCATGTGTGCTTTATGTAAATTCAAAGCACATGTGAATGATTTTGCTCTCTTGTAACAACTTAAAGTTGATATTTTGTATTTTCATGACCCAGGTCAAGCTATTGTTATTTTCAAAACCAGGGAAGCTACTGTAAAGGTCATCAAAAGATTGTCTGAAGAGTGTTTGATGCTACCGAATGGGAGGTATGTACGCATGTAAATCAACTATAGCACCATAGCTTATGAAAAATGGTTCAAGGAAATAAATTAAATCTATATAAAATATTTGTTATTTATCAAAATAGAAAATGTATCGAACGTCTATAGGTGATGCTTTGTGCCAGAACATGATAATGAGATTTTTGTGTTGTGCTTGCTTGAGATATCATGTACCTATAAAAGATTTTATTTGAAGAGAAGGAATACTAGGAGGTTGTTAAAGGAGTCCTCGGAACTTCCAAGAGAAGTGGTGAATACTTTTACAAAAATTATTGAACAAACCCTCAAATCGCTGTAGATAATATATGGGATTTCAAGGACCTAGCCCTTCCTTTTTCTTTATTTTTTGATAAGGTTATGATGAAAAGATGGTTGTTAGATTGAGAACGTCCCATCGGGTGTTGATGGGCTTACCCAAGTACTGGACTGTCGTCCTTCCACCGACAGGAGAGGGAAGTGATTCCAACTCCTACTTGTAATGGGCAAGCCAGTGATTACCCTCCAGAGCCCAATCAATTTGGACCAAGCCAAACTTCAAGCACCTTAAACTTTAAGCATCTTAAAGCTCTCACTTGAGTTACAGGCCTGCATTACTAGACCCATCTAAGGGACCTACGCGTTCTTTGAATAAGATTTGTTTTTGAAATTTTCAGATGACATGCACCTTTGATAAATCAACTGTTCGTCCAAAATAATTGATGCAACTCTTCAAGGATTCAATTATTTCGTAGGTGTAGTTGGTTAATTAAAATTTCAAATCATCTGAAAATTTCAGATGGTTTGAACAATATCACCTGATGTTAGTCTCATGTTGTATATTGAAACTTCATATTCTATACACTAAGCATCAAACTCTTCACAGTTCCTATTTAAGTTTTGGCTTTGCTAAATATGGTACATTCCAACTTGTTTGACATAAGACGACCCCTGCCCGAAATTCTTCTCTTTCCAGGCCTCTTGTTGGCAGCACTGGATTTCCTCTTAACTTTCCAGGAAAGCAGTCCACATATTATGGTCACCTTGTCATCGATAACAAGCTCCAATCTCAAAGGGAGATGGTATGGTGTCTGTCTCTTTATACCTCTCTTCATCACACTACAAACACATGCTGACACATGCAATCATTCACTGGCATATTTAACATCTTATGCTTTCTAGTTCTATGAATGTGATCTTTCCGGTTTTCTCTTGTCCAGAAAGATGCCGTGTCCACTTCACATTGTTCACAGCCAAATACAATAGAATATGATATGGCCATGGAATGGTGCCTGCTACAGTCTAGATCGGATAGTTGGTGGAAGATGTTGTACAAGGTATGAAACAAGTCATAATGCATTGAAATATATAACGGAAGCTAAATTATCTTCCTTCCTGGGATTCCTCAATTGATTAACTAATTCATTTTGGATTCCTTTAGCAACAAGGGCAGGAATTAGGAAAACTCAAGGCCAATCTCAAGTCTAAATGAACATCAACTGCAATGTACATCCTTCTCCTCTGGGTGAGTACTTCAATATCTCTTCTTCCCAGCACTTCATAAAGGACTTGACATATCCTTAAAGTATGAAGCTTTGGTACATGAATGGAACATACTTACCTCACATTTCACAACATAAACACGGTGATGGAGAAAATTTAAAGTTAGAAGAAAATATACGTACCAAATATCTTTTAATGATTCAGAAGAACATTCAACATTAATTGTTAACTAGTGTCCAAGAGGTTATGGCACATGTTTAAAATTAAGTGGTTTCCCCTTCCTGTTGGATATGTCAAAAATTAACAAAACACATTGAAAATTCTTTGGAGTTATTGTGAGGTGTCACTGTCAAATTTGTACTCGGAACACACACATCTCCCAATTATTATTGATCTGTATAATTTCTCTTTTATGTTATTTCAGGCAACACCCTCCTCCCGAGACAATACCAGAAATGAGGACATGATTGAGAATGTTATCGAATGTGTTATCCTTTCTGGTAGATATACCGTAGTGAGGATCTTCACCTACTTGGCTACTTCGGTAATTTTCTATAATCATCTTTGTAGATGTCTACTCTCTTGCAGGAAATTTTGTCATAATGTTTGTGTCCCTGGTTTTTCATTTTGATTATAAAACAAAACAATTACATTGCCATAGATCAACCTCCTTGCCAAATACGTATCGTCTTCTTCACCATTTGAAACTGATATTCTAGAGTATATAAAGTAGTTGAACATGACTAATATCAAGTATATAGTCCTCGCAACTAGTCTTTTGATTTCTTAAGTGGATGAAGAAAATGACTATACTTTGCTGACAAACCACATGAAAGAAAGAGTGGAATAAACATGGGGTTTGAATTTGGTTTTGTTCAATCATGGGATACATTTTATTAATTAATTTTTTTCCTCAGTTTGGGGTTTAGATATGAATATTTTGTTGGGGGAATAAAAGCAGAAAAGATGATCTTTTTTATTTTAAAAAAGCTAACTTATGTATGAGAATACATTACAGTTGAAGAATCATGTTGAATGTTTGTTTGCTCGAATTTATTTAAAGTTTGAAACTATTTTGTGTTCTGCATACATGGTTATATTCTACTTGTTATAAAATTAGACATACAATTTGACTTCAAATTTGTACGATTCATAAAAGTTTAAAATAAAATAAATTTTGTGATTCATAGTTTTTGTTATATGCTACTCCCTCGTCCTCAAAATGATGATTAAAGAGAGAATTATTTTTGTTCCCTAAAAAGATGAGATAAAAGTGTAATTATGTCATTTAGTGGGGTTCATTAGTAACAAATAAAAGTATTCATTAGTTTGTGAATCTTGTGGGACCGTTAAGGATAAATTTGAACTTTTATTTACTCTCCTCTACTTTTTTTTTAATGTGTGAAATTTGTAATTTGTTCATCCTTTTGAGGATGGAGGGAGTATACAATTATAATAGTTGTATTAATTAAAATTAAATAAATTCATATTAATATGTCGTGGATTAGTCAAATTATATTTTAAATTTTGGAACAGAAGTAGCAGTTTGTAACCATGTCTCTTTCGTTTCTTTAACAGTATTTTTTTTATTTCTGCTTTTTATGTTTTTGGGGATTAGAACAAAAACAGGATGCATGCATACAATTTTTAAATTATGTCAATATTGTTATAAATATCATAAATTATCTTCAAATGAATACTAATTATTCAAGCTATTGTTTTAAAAATTTAAATGAATCATGTTAAAAATATTACATTATTAACTTTTATAAAATTAATATTACAAATGCATTATATTTTGAAACGATTTACACTATATTTAGCAAATGATTAAATATACAATGCATTAGTGTGTGTGTGTGTGTGTGTATATATATATATATATATATATATATATATATATATATATATATATATGAAAAATGATCTATAAAATACGTTAGCTAGAGGGACTGTTTTAACTAAAGATAATCCAGCCGTCCAAAATTAGAGTGAATGGCCGAGATGAGGGCCTAACCGCTATTCCCTCTAGCGGTCCAAATTTTTTTTGTAGTGGCCAATCAAAACGACCGTGTTTTGACTAGCCGCTAGAGGGAGTAGCGGTCAATAAAAAAATTTTGGTTTAATTATTGATTATCCTCATACATACTACTTATTAATCAATAAAATAAAATAATAAAAAATTATAAGTATAATCAGTAATTATCCTTGTACTTGTTAATAAAATAAGTATGTATAAGAATAATTAATAATTATCGTCCTATAATTTTTAATTATAAATATGAAATAGTGATTGAATTTATATTATATTTTTATTCAAATATATAAATTCAATCACTATTTTCTATTTATAATTAAAAATCATAAGACGATTATATATACTTATTTTGTTAATAAGTATAAGGATAAGTGTAAAGATAACTACTGATTATCCTTATAATTATTCTTATAATTTTTTTTATTTTTTTTACTGATTAATAAGTAATATGTATAAGGATAATATGTTAATAAGTATAAGGATAAGTATAAAGATAATTATTGATTATCCCTATAATTATCCTTATAATATTTTTTTATTTTATTTTACTGATTAATAAGTAGTATGTGCGACGATAATCAGTAATTAAGCCAAAAAAATTTGTTGGCCGCTACTCCCTCTAGCGGCCAGTCAAAACACGGTCGTTTTAATTGGTCGCTAGAAGTAGTAGACAACAAAAAAAATTTGGCTGGTCGCTGGAGGGAGTAGCGGTTGGGCCTCATCTCAGCCATTCACTCTAATTTAGTTGAAACAGTCCATCTGACTAACGTATTCTATGGATCATTTTATATATATATATATATATATATATATATATAGGGATTCCATCCATGGCAACCGGTTGTCATGGACACTGTTCTAACAACCTCTTTTTGGACCGTTGATTAACTTATTGGAAGGCTAAGATTGAAACATAAATAACTCCCGACCGCTACAAGCTCTTCCGGCTGTTAATAAAAAAAAATTAAAAAAATCCCAGCCGGCACAAGCTCTCACGGCTTGGCAGACTTTTACTAATTTGATGCTAATTTTCACTTAGTTGAATTTAAGGTAATAATAATAATAAATAATAATAATAATAATATTAAATATTAACTAACTAATAATTTTGTAATAATATTTATTTTAAGATAATATTATTACAAAATTATTATCTTAAACTTTTAAATTAAATGTTATTATCTTAAAAGAGGTTGGATTTTTATCTAATTATTTCACTTAGTTGGAATTTTATCTAAGTATTGTCGCTGTTAAAAATTCAACATCTTTTAAGATAATAAGCTCTCATGGTTGAGATAAAATTATTAACTTAAACTCAACCGGTACAAACACTCACGGCTGAGTTGAGTGTTTTTTTTTTTATGCCATTTTGATTTTCATTCACATTCATTTTTTAACTAAATATTATTACAAAATCATTAACTAAATATTATTACAAAATCACTAATATTATTTATATTAATAATATTAGTATTATAAAATATTAATAATATTAATAATCTTAAAAGAGGTTGGATTTTTAACAGCAACAATACTTAGATAAAAATCCAACTAAGTGAAATAATTAGATAAAAATCCAACCTCTTTTAAGATAATAATATTTAATTTAAAAGTTTAAGATAATAATTTTATAATAATATTATCTTAAAATAAATATTATTACAAAATTATTAGTTAGTTAATATTTATTATTATTATTATTATTTATTATTATTATTACCTTAAATTCAACTAAGTGAAAATTAGCATCAAATTAGTAAAAGTCTGCCAAGCCGTGAGAGCTTGTGCCGGCTGGGATTTTTTTAATTTTTTTTTATTAACAGCCGGAAGAGATTGTAGCGGTTGGGAGTTATTTATGTTTCAATCTTAGCCTTCCAATAAGTTAATCAACGGTCCGAAAAGAGGTTGTTAGAATAGTGTCCATGGCAACCGGTTGCCATGGATGGAATCCCATATATATATATATATATATATATATCCGCCTTCTGGTAAGTACCACTAAGTTGTATTTAATACTATTAAAACTTAAAACCCAATAATTTAAGACTACATAGTTTTCTACTTTTCCTTTTGCTATTGTTTGGAATGCATGTGTGACTCGATATATTTTACACTTTCCATCTAATTTTATTTGTTCTAATTGGTTTTTTATGATTAAATTGGCCATATTTAGAATTAAAAATTATTCTTAAGTTTATTAAATATAGTCACAAATTATGATAAGTACATTGAATATATTATTAAGGTTAATTCATTTGATTTCAAAATTTTTAATACATTTATTTAATTATTAATCATAAAATTGGTCAATTTAACTATTAAAAATCAATTGGGATAAATAAAGTAGAATGGAGAGACGGAAGGAATACAAATTAGTTTTATTTTATTTCTTTAGATATAATTTTAAAAGCAATGGCAAAAAAAAATCTCTCCCCTCTTGGTTCACTCTAGGACTGTATATAATTTGGTTTTTCGATTTTTTGGGATCGGATTGAATCGATCGATTCGGTATAAAAAGAATCGATCGATTCGGTATAAAAAGAATCGGTCCGATTTTGGTACAAAAAAATCTGTATATACCGATTTCGTTACAACCTATTTATGGTTCGGTTTTACCGAATTGGACCAATATATACCAGTTTTTTAATTTTTTTTTATTAATAGATAATTAATAAAAATAATAATAATAAAATAATAATTGTATTAATTTTCGGTAAAAAATGGTATCGAATCTGTCGATAAACCGATTTGGTATACTGATCCAACCGGTACCGGTATCAGTACCGAAATTTGGCTAATTTTGATATCGGTTCTGTACCGGTCCGGTTCAGACCGATTTTTACCGCTTGCACACCCCTAGTTCACTCCCAATCCAATTCCCTACATACCCATCATTGTTTGAATGAGATTTAATTCTCATACTTTCAGTAATTTAATTTTTATTTTCTAGACACCTATTTGTAAATCTCAAATTTTTAGCTTCAAAAATTTCATTTTTTTCTCTCATATACACAATCGCTCAAAGATTGAATCGGTGATGAAGAAGATCACCGAGAAGTGTAAAAGAAGGGTAACATGTATGAAAAATTCATTCAGTGGGCTTAGGAGTAATTCAGTAAAAAAAAAAGTAGCTTATTCGGTCAGTCCAATTGAACTTCTCGATTTAACCATTAAGATTATTTTTATTCAAAACAAACGGACGGACTGAATGACTGGTTAATTCAGACCACAAGTGATTCAGATGCATTAAGTCCCAAATAAACACCCTCGTGCCTTATATATATATATATATATATATATATATATATATATATATATATATATATACAGAGAGAGAATAAAAAAGTTCGGATTCAGTCCGGAATCCCGGACTTTATAAAAATACAGACCTTTTTTTTAAAACAACTATTTTTTTTTAATATTTTATGGAACTGAATTTTTTACATAATACAGTGTTTTGGGTATGATTTGGATATATATAACAAAATATTTCTGTACAGTCAATTTGTCCAGGATCATATAGAGATTTTTATGAAACATAAGAAACAAATAAAAGTGGATTATTAATTATGAACAACAAACTTACATAGAGTTGGAAGCTTGAGAACTTTGAACTTAATAACTCACACAAGAAAACTTAGGAAATAAAATCAAGTACAAATTTCGGATGCCTTCACAGAAGAGCAAACAGATAAAAGCGGAATATTAATTAAGAACAACAAACTTACATAAAGTTGGAAGCTTGAGAACTTCAAACTTAATAACTCATATAAGAAAACTTAGGAAATAAAACTGAGTACAAATTTCGAATGCCTTCACAGAAGAGCAAACCAATCCTCTTTATAGGAACGAGGAGAAAACAAAATCATTACAACAGACAAACAACTTTAAAAGGAATCTACTTTTACAAAAGCAAAATCAACTTTAAATAAAGCTGTTGACGCGTGTCCGGGATAAAGATGGAGTCGAATAGACAACAACCAATGAGGGAAAAGCAGAAAGGACCCCCAAAAGATAGGATAAGATTCCTATCACCGAAAGCCTAAATATTTTAGGCAAAAGACAAAAGAAAAACAGGACCACCTGAACCACCAAGATGCTTTAAGCATTAGCACGCCTGAATTATTTAGGCTGAGAGCACGGGCCACCGAAAGGATCACTGGATGAGGCTTTTTCATCATCACTGTCAAGCATAGTAACCATGTCATCATGATTCCTTAAGAAATCCAGGATCTCATCTTTAGGAATTCCTTTGAGGATAGACTTTAACTTCTGCTGTGAGGCATCATATATACCCATATCAAAATCAACAACATGAGGGGGAATATTTTCAATTTTACCCTCATCAAACTTAGACCACCATTTAATGGCTAGTTGTCGACAAAGCCGATGGACCCCTGTTCCGTCATGCTAAGTAATAGTATAGGACCATTTAAAGATCCAGGGGATTTCATTGGCACAACAGAAAGTTAATAACGCCTGATTATCATTGAGGCAATTTGATCTTTGAAAATATTTTTCAAACATATCTTCAACCTTGGGGGGGAACTCCGGGACTGGTCCCCAATAATAGAACCAAGATTGGAACCATGTTGGAAAATCCTGAGCCTTGATGGTTTTTGGAAATTTAGGGTGAAGAAACCAACTATGGGTATAATGTTCATTTTGATAGTATAAAAATTTTTCCCATGCTAGAGTGTAATCAAAATAATTAAAATATTTAGGAATCATAGATTTTGCTTCAAAATATTTATGAGTCCTTAAATCCCCCACCCAGTCACAAGGGCGCAAGACCTTTAAGATCTTAACTGTTGAGAAAGCCAGATTATAACGATCTCTAGGTTTGTGAGAAACATTGATTGATCCAGTTTCTATTAGAATTTTTTCAAAGAACTCCCTGATTTTAGGGAGAAAAATTGGAAGATCATGAGAGTAAGACATGTAAAGATCTGCTACTTGTTCTGGGGATCTAACTGCATCCACATTCTCAATATCAACTATTTCTCTAATCATGGTTTTGATGTATTGAGAATCCACATGAACTTTAAGCTCAGGAGCCTTTCCTTTATTACTCTGCTTTTGAGATCCTGAAGATTGGCCTTTGAGGAAGTCTTAAGAGGGTCTTTCCATTGCTGGTTTAGCTGAGCGTCTAGGATACCTGACAAGATTCAACAAGCAAACATTAGGGGTATCCTGCAAAAATTCTCTAGTTAAGAAGTCTGGCAAAAAGTCTCCTTTAATAAACTCAATATCAAAATCAAAGGCTGATAATAAGTATTGCCATCGGGCAAAAATATGTTTAGAAGCGACGTTCTTAACATCCTTCTTTAAAACTTCTTTAGTTGATTTGCAATCAACTCGAAGAAGGAATCTCTGATTTAAGAGATCTCCTTGAAATTTATCAATACACAGAACTATGGAACAAATCTCCTTCTTGATAGTGGAATAGTTTTTATGTGCATCATCCCATTTTCCTGAAACAAAACAAACTAAGACTTCTTTAGAGTTTATAATTTGTTTTAGAATGGCCCCATATCCTCTGTTAGAGGCATCAGTCTCGACAATTTTTGGAGCATCAGGGTCAGAGAAATGTAAACACAGTAAGGATTTCACTCTTATCTTAATCCTTTTAATGGCTTGGGTACATTCATCTGTCCAAGGCGTAGGCTTTTTGTTTAGCCTTTTGTAAAGAGGGGCTGCATCATTTGCCAAATCTTTATAGAAATATCTGACATAATTAACACTTCCCATAAATCTCTGGAGTTGCTTTTGATCCAAAATTTTATCTGGAAATTTATTAGCGAAGGCAATGGCTCTATCAATTGGGAAATATTTACCTTGAGAAATTTCAAATCCTAGAAACCTTATCTTAGTTTGGAATAATAGCATTTTACTAACAGATACCACAAGACCTTCTCCTTTGAGATCACCGAGAAGTGTAAAAGAAGGGTAACATGTATGAAAAATTCATTCAGTGGGCTTAGGAGTAATTCAGTAAAAAAAAAGTAGCTTATTCGGTCAGTCCAATTGAACTTCCCGATTTAACCATTAAGATTATTTTTATTCAAAACAAACGGACGGACTGAATGGCTGGTTAATTCAGACCACAAGTCATTCAGATGCATTAAGTCCCGAATAAACACCCTCGTGCCTTATATATATATATATATATATATATATATATATATATATATATATAGAGAGAGAGAGATAGAGTTCGGATTCAGTCCGGGATCCCGGACTTTATAAAAATACATACCTTTTTTTAAACAACTATTTTTTTTTAATATTTTATGGAACTGAAATTTTTACATAATACAGTGTTTTGGGTGTGATTTGGATACATATAATAAAACATGTCTGTACAATCAATTTGTCCAGGATCATATAGAGATTTTTATGAAACATAAGAAACAGATAAAAATGGAATATTAATTAAGAACAATAAACTTACATAGAGTTGGAAGCTTGAGAACTTTGAACTTAATAACTCACACAAGAAAACTTAAGAAATAAAATCGAGTACAAATTTCGGATGCCTTCAAAGAAGAGCAAACAGATAAAAGCGAAATATTAATTAAGAACAACAAACTTACATAAAGTTGGAAGCTTGAGAACTTCGAACTTAATAACTCACATAAGAAAACTTAGGAAATAACACTGAGTACAAATTTCGAATGCCTTCACAGAAGAGCAAACCAATCCTCTTTATAGGAACGAGGAGAAAACAAAATCATTACAACAGACAAACGACTTTAAAAGGAATCTACTTTTACAAAAGCAAAATCAACTTTAAATAAAGCTGTTGACGCGTGTCCGGGATAAAGATGGAGTCGAATAGACAACAACCAATGAGGGAAAAACAGAAGGGACCCCCAAAAGATAGGATAAGATTCCTATCACCGAAAGCCTAAATATTTTAGGCAAAAGACAAAAGCAAAACAGGACCACCTGAACCACCAAGATGCTTTAAGCATTAGCACGCCTGAATTATTTATGCTGAGAGCACGGGCCACCGAAAGGATGACTAGATGAGGCTTTTTCATCATCACTGTCAAGCATAGTAACCATGTCATCATGATTCCTTAAGAAATCCAGGATCTCATCTTTAGGAATTCCTTTGAGGATAGACTTTAACTTCTGTTGTGAGGCATCATATATACCCATATCAAAATCAACAACATGAGGGGGAATATTTTCAATTTTACCCTCATCAAACTTAGACCACCATTTAATGGCTAGTTGTCGACAAAGCCGATGGACCCCTGTTCCGTCATGCTAAGTAATAGTATAGGACCATTTAAAGATCCAAGGGATTTCATTGGCACAACAGAAAGTTAATAACGCCTGATTATCATTGAGGCAATTTGATCTTTGAAAATATTTTTCAAACATATCTTCAACCTTGGGGGGGGGGGGGGAACTCCGGGACTGGTCCCCAATAATAGAACCAAGATTGGAACCATGTTGGAAAATCCTGATCCTTGATGGTTTTTGGAAATTTAGGGTGAAGAAAACAACTATGGGTATAATGTTCATTTTGATAGTATAAAAATTTTTCCCATGCTAGAGTGTAATCAAAATAATTAAAATATTTAGGAATCATAGATTTTGCTTCAAAATATTTATGAGTCCTTAAATCCCCCACCCAGTCACAAGGGCGCAAGACCTTTAAGATCTTAACTGTTGAGAAAGCCAGATTATAACGATCTCTAGGTTTGTGAGAAACATTGATTGATCCAGTTTCTATTAGAATTTTTTCAAAGAACTCCCTGATTTTAGGGAGAAAATTGGAAGATCATGAGAGTAAGACATGTAAAGATCTGCTACTTGTTCTGGGGATCTAACTGCATCCACATTCTCAATATCAACTATTTCTCTAATCATGGTTTTGATGTATTGAGAATCCACATGAACTTTAAGCTCAGGAGCCTTTCCTTTATTACTCTGCTTTTGAGATCCTGAAGATTGGCCTTTGAGGAAGTCTTAAGAGGGTCTTTCCATTGCTGGTTTAGCTGAGCGTCTAGGATACCTGACAAGATTCAACAAGCAAACATTAGGGGTATCCTGCAAAAATTCTCTAGTTAAGAAGTCTGGCAAAAAGTCTCCTTTAATAAACTCAATATCAAAATCAAAGGCTGATAATAAGGCTTGCCATCGGGCAAAAATATGTTTAGAAGCGACGTTCTTAACATCCTTCTTTAAAACTTCTTTAGTTGATTTGCAATCAACTCGAAGAAGGAATCTCTGATTTAAGAGATCTCCTTGAAATTTATCAATACACAGAACTATGGAACAAATCTCCTTCTTGATAGTGGAATAGTTTTTATGTGCATCATCCCATTTTCCTGAAACAAAACAAACTAAGACTTCTTTAGAGTTTATAATTTGTTTTAGAATGGCCCCATATCCTCTGTTAGAGGCATCAGTCTCGACAATTTTTGGAGCATCAGGGTCAGAGAAATGTAAACACAGTAAGGATTTCACTCTTATCTTAATCCTTTTAATGGCTTGGGTACATTCATCTGTCCAAGGCGTAGGCTTTTTGTTTAGCCTTTTGTAAAGAGGGGCTGCATCATTTGCCAAATCTTTATAGAAATATCTGACATAATTAACACTTCCCATAAATCTCTGGAGTTGCTTTTGATCCAAAATTTTATCTGGAAATTTATTAGCGAAGGCAATGGCTCTATCAATTGGGAAATATTTACCTTGAGAAATTTCAAATCCTAGAAACTTTATCTTAGTTTGGAATAATAGCATTTTACTAACAGATACCACAAGACCTTCTCCTTTGAGATCACCGAGAAGTGTAAAAGAAGGGTAACATGTATGAAAAATTCATTCAGTGGGCTTAGGAGTAATTCAGTAAAAAAAAAGTAGCTTATTCGGTCAGTCCAATTGAACTTCCCGATTTAACCATTAAGATTATTTTTATTCAAAACAAACAGACGGACTGAATGGCTGGTTAATTCAGACCACAAGTCATTCAGATGCATTAAGTCCCGAATAAACACCCTCGTGCCTTATATATATATATATATATATATATATATATATAGAGAGAGAGAGAGAGAGAGAGAGTTCGGATTCAGTCCGGGATCCCGGACTTTATAAAAATACATACCTTTTTTTAAATAACTATTTTTTTTAATATTTTATGGAACTGAAATTTTTACATAATACAGTGTTTTGGGTGTGATTTGGATACATATAATAAAACATGTCTGTACAATCAATTTGTCCAGGATCATATAGAGATTTTTATGAAACATAAGAAACAGATAAAAATGGAATATTAATTAAGAACAACAAACTTACACAGAGTTGGAAGCTTGAGAACTTTGAACTTAATAACTCACACAAGAAAACTTAGGAAATAAAATCGAGTACAAATTTCGGATGCCTTCAAAGAAGAGCAAACAGATAAAAGTGAAATATTAATTAAGAACAACAAACTTACATAAAGTTGGAAGCTTGAGAACTTCGAACTTAATAACTCACATAAGAAAACTTAGGAAATAACACTGAGTACAAATTTCAAATGCCTTCACAGAAGAGCAAACCAATCCTCTTTATAGGAACGAGGAGAAAACAAAATCATTACAACAGACAAACGACTTTAAAAGGAATCTACTTTTACAAAAGCAAAATCAACTTTAAATAAAGCTGTTGACGCGTGTCCGGGATAAAGATGGATAAAGATGGAGTCGAATAGACAACAACCAATGAGGGAAAAGCAGAAGGGACCCCCAAAAGATAGGATAAGATTCCTATCACCGAAAGCCTAAATATTTTATGCAAAAGACAAAAGCAAAACAGGACCACCTGAACCACCAAGATGCTTTAAGCATTAGCACGCCTGAATTATTTATGCTGAGAGCACGGGCCACCGAAAGGATGACTAGATGAGGCCTTTTCATCATCATTGTCAAACATAGTAACCATGTTATTATGATTCCTTAAGAAATCCAGGATCTCATCTTTAGGAATTCCTTTGAGGATATACTTTAACTTCTGCTGCGAGGCATCATATATACCCATATCAAAATCAACAACATGAGGGGGAATATTTTCAATTTTACCCTCATCAAACTTAGACCACCATTTAATGGCTTGTTGTCGACAAAGCCGATGGACCCCTGTTTCATCATGCTGAGTAATAGTATAGGACCATTTAAAAATCCAGGTGATTTCATTGGCACAACAGAAAGTTAATAATGCCTGATTATCATTGAGGCAATTTGATCTTTGAAAATATTTTTCAAACATATCTTCAACCATGGGGGGTGGGGGGAACTCCGGGACTGGTTCCCAATAATAGAACCAAGATTGGAACCATGCTGGAAAATCCTGAGCCTTGATGGTTTTTGGAAATTTAGGGTGAAGAAACCAACTATGGGTATAATGTTCATTTTGATAGTATAAAAACTTTTCCCATGCTAGAGTGTAATCAAAATAATTAAAATATTTAGGAATCAAAGATTTTGCTTCAAAATATTTATGAGTCCTTAAATCCCCCACCCAGTCACAAGGGCGCAAGACCTTTAAGATTTTAACTGTTGAGAAAGCCAGATTATAACGATATCTAGGTTTGTGAGAAACATTGATTGATCCAGTTTCTATTAGAATTTTTTCAAAGAACTCCCTGATTTTAGGGAGAAAAACAGGAAGATCATGAGAGTATGACAGGTAAAGATCTGCTACTTGTTCTGGGGATCTAACTGCATCCACATTCTCAATATCAACTACTTCTCTAATCATGGTTTTGATCTATTGAGAATCCACATGAACTTTAAGCTCAGGAGCCTTTCCTTTATTACTCTGCTTTTGAGATCCTGAAGATTGGCCTTTGAGGAAGTCTTAAGAGGGTCTTTCCATTGCTGGTTTGCCTGAGCGTCTAGGAGACCTGACAAGATTCAACACGCAAACATTAGGGGTATCCTGCAAAAATTCTCTAGTTAAGAAGTCTGGCAAGAAGTCTCCTTTAATAAACTCAATATCAAAATCAAAGGCTGATAATAAGGCTTGCCATCGGGCAAAAACCTGTTTAGAAGCGACGTTCTTAACATCCTTCTTTAAAACTTCTTTAGCTGATTTGCAATCAACTCGAAGAAGGAATCTCTGATTTAAGAGATCTCCTTGAAATTTATCAATACACAGAACTATGGAACAAATCTCCTTCTTGATAGTGGAATAGTTTTTATGTGCATCATCCCATTTTTCTGAAACAAAACAAACTAAGACTTCTTTAGAGTTTATAATTTGTTTTAGAATGGCCCCATAACCTCTGTCAGAGGCATCAGTCTCGACAATTTTTGGAGCATCAAGGTCAGAGAAATGTAAACACGGTAAGGATTTCACTCTTATCTCAATCCTTTTAATGGCTTGGGTACATTCATCTGTCCAAGGCGTAAGCTTTTTGTTTAGCCTTTTGTAAAGAGGGGCAGCATCATTTGCCAAATCTTTATAGAAATCTCTGACATAATTAACACTTCCCATAAATCTCTGGAGTTGATTTTGATCCAAAATTTTATCTGGAAATTTATTAGCGAAGGCAATGGCTCTATCAACTGGGAAATATTTACCTTGAGAAATTTCAAATCCTAGAAACCTTATCGTAGTTTGGAATAATAGTATTTTACTAGCAGATACCACAAGACCTTCTCATTTGATGGCCTTTTTAAACACATTTAAGTGTTTCCAATGTTGATCAATGTCTTTTGAGAAAACCAAGACATCATCAATATAGACAATCATAAAATCCATGAACGGATTAAAGATCTCGTTTATAATGTTCTGAAATTTCGATGGCGCATTTTTAAGGCCAAATCACAGAACATTCCATTCATAATGCCCAAATGGCACTGTAAACGCTATTTTATATTTATCTTCTTCTTTGATTTGGATTTGCCAATATACGCTCTTCATATCGAATTTGGAGAAGACATTTGCTTTGAGCAATCGATTTAGCAGATCACTCTTGTTTGGAATTGGATATCTAATCCATCTCAAAACTTTATTTAGAGGTTTATAGTTAATCACCAGCCTTGGAACTCCCCTTTCTATTTCTGCAGCATTTTCTACGTAGAATGCAGAACATGACCATTGTGAGTAACTTTTCCTTATTAATCCCTTTTTAAGAGATCATTAATTTCTTCTTGGTAAAACTTAAGAAACCTTTCATTCATTTGAATAGATCTTGCTTTAGTAGGAATAGACTTTTCGTTGAATCCTTCTATGTAAGGCAAAGAAATGACGTGCTTTTTTCTATTCCAGAAAGTAGTAGGATCTGTAGAACATATTTCTTTACTTAGGTCCTCTTGGTAAGCTTTAACTTTACCTTAAACTTATCATCTTTAAGATGTTCATCAATCTTTTTAATTTCTACCTCTTGTTTGAGAAAGAAAAGAAAATCTTCTTTGCGTTTAAGCAAATGATTAACTCCTTGATAGAGAGGTTCCGAAATAAAATCAAACCTGACTTCTATGCCCTCCTTATTAGTGCTTATTCCCTTATGATCAATAAAAATTGAAAAAAAAAACTAATAAAAGGTGTACCCAAAATAGCTGCCTGAGCCATATTTTTGACTAAGAGGAATGAAGTTTCGAAACAAATCCCATTATTGCACACCTCTGCATCCTATAATTTATAATCTATATACAATTGACTCCCATCGGCAGTACTAAACATTTGAGCTGTTTTTGAGTAATATTTAGAAGGAATTAGACCCTCAGCCAGATAATTTAAGTCTGCTCCAGAATCGATCAAAGCCTCAGTAGTGACTGAGAACTCATCATCAATAAGGATTGTAATTTTCACATACCACTTTTGAGTGATAATTCTATCAATTAAGTTGATCTTCAATCCTTTTGAACTAGATTCACTTGGAATAATTCGTCTATCTTGAGTGGCAAAGTCAAGGACTTCATCCTCAAAATCATGACTCTCTTCTTCATTGATAACGGACGAATTAGTGTCATCCATTTTAGTTTTACCTTTATCATCCATGCCTTTAAGCCAGCGAATCTCTTTTTTGATCTGCTTGATCTCTTTCTTTAGATCCGTAATATCAACTTCTCTAGCGTCGCTATTAGCCTGCAGATTAGTAATCCTTCCTTGTATCTCTTTAAGAGTAGGCTCCTTATGACGGTCATTCACCTTATCAAAGTTCTTGTGTAAGGAATATTGACTTGGGTCAAACCTTTCATTATCCTCATCAGAAGATTTTTTCTTGCTCTTAGCCAGCATGATATATTTCTCGATCATTTGTCTCTTCTTACCAGAGTCTTCCAATTGATCGATAATATCTAATATAAGACTATCTTCTTTAGATAAAACATTAATAGAGAGTCCATTTAAGGCACACAAGCATGCTTGTCCTTGATCGCATTAGCAATCATTCAACTCTTTGCATGTTACTTCTTTATTATTGGAAATGGAATCATCCGAGATAGAGGGAGTTCTTCTAGGACTCGAACTGGAAAAAGAGAATTCATCCTCATCTGAGTTTATGAAGACAGCTAGAAGTTGTTTTTAAACCCTTCATCCTTAACTAGTTGGTTAATTTTCTTCTTAATAGTACACTCAAGACTTTTGTGACCTATCTTGCCACATTTATAGCACGTTGGAGGTTTTGAACTGGTCACCTTTCTTTTAGATGGCTTTCTCCTTTTAGGTTGATCTTCCTTGGTCTGATGTTTAGACCTTTTATGATGATAACTCTTTTTAGATTTCTTGTTATCTTTATAAGCAGAGGATTCTTTTTCAATCTTTCTTTTACGCTTATCCTTAGGGATTTCAGCAAGACCATATTGCTCACAGAAGTCTCCTAGAGCTCTCTTTCCTCTAGCTCTTTCTTCTGAAATTTGCTTCTGGATTTTCAAAATATTACACAAATCCACACCTTTAGCAATGACTTTTGAAGCCAATTCTCCATAGGTATATTCATCCCAGGGAATTACTCCATTTTTATTTTTTAACCTTGTTTTAACTCTTTGAGCGAACAAAACAGGTAATCCTTCAATGAACTTTTCCTTCCAGTAATTGCTATTGCAATCTGTTTTGTTAAAAACCTTAGAGAAAAACGTATCACGATAGAACTTGAATTCAGAGAGCGATTTGCACTTTAAGTTACTCAGTTGCTCATAAGTTCTTGATAATAACAGTTGATTGTTGCCCACAAAGTGGCGCATGATAGTATACATCAAAGTGTTAACTGTATCCTCCACAAAAATGAGCTCGTTCATTGCATCAACACATTTTTGAACTTGAAAATTAATAATGCTCTCCTTTGTTTCGCTTGCTAGAAGGTTATCCCACCAAAGGCCAAGTTGACCTACGAAAGCAGATGCTAAAGCTTGAGCAATCCTTTTTTCAGAGTTCATTTTGATTCTAGCTGCTTGAGCAGACATCGTCATTTGCTTGAGAAGAACAATTATTTGATAGTCAGTAAGACCATCAAGGTTCCATTCACAAATATATTCTCCACTAAACTAAACTCCATCATTAAACGCTCTATTCTCAAATTGAGCATCTATGGGAGAAGGACAATGATAATAGGGCTGATTTTTAATCTTTCCCCATTTTAACCTGTTTATTTGAGGATATTCCTGTTCTTTTTGGATTTAACTTAAGATCTCATCAAGATTTAATCCATCATTTTTAAGAACTGAAACGGAAGGACCTTGAGAAGTTGATCCAGTTGATGTCCGTTTTAAGGACAACTTCTGTAATCTATTATTCAATTCTTCAAACATTTCTGTAGAAGCCGATCCTAGCTTAAATTCTTTAGACATCTCCGGTGGAGGTTTAAATAAGACTAATCCTGGCTTTTCCTTTTTTAAAAGCTTTCCTTCCTTTGAAGAAGTAATAAAAATCTCTGCCGGAGAAGGACTAACAGATAAAGGTTTTACTTTTAAAGTAACAACCTTTTCTATTCTAGATAGTTGTGTTCCAAGGGACTGTAGAAACAAATTAGTATAATTATTTTGTTCTATAACCTGATTGATCCCTTGAACTTCTTCAGACTTTCTTTCAGTCTCTTTATCCAACACTTTCTTGTATGGGACAACTCTAGTCTTTCCCGTTCCTACAAAGACTAGGACTAAAGGAGGATGAATTGATGACACAACTTCGTTGTCGTCTTTGTCATTAGCCAAACGATAGGGCCTGTAAGAATTTTCTACCATGTTTATGGTGATAGAACTAGTTTCATTTTTCTTAACCTTAACCTTATCCCCCCAAAAGGGAAAGTATAACCTTTTCCACGGCTCCAATGCTTAAGAAAGACAAAGAAATCAACATTTTTTCCTGATTCTTTTAAGAAATCGTAATAAATGTTGCGAACGAAATCTTGAATTTCAAGAGAATAAGTGGCAAAGAACCAGTCGCGTTTATCTTTGTTTTTGTTAGAATTAAACTTGGCTTTTAGCAAGGATTTATTTAGACCACAACTCTGATTGTTAAGAGTATAAATACTCTCAGAGTAACCAAAATCAGATGCTGTAGGGCTTTGAGCCCTTGGAACCTCTAGTTCAGAGGGAGTTTCAACCATAAATATTTGACGACTGATTGGATCATCTGGTCGATTAATAACTCCTTGAATGGAAGACACAGATCTTCTCGAAGTTTCACTTGTATTCCTTTGAGGAATAGTTGTCGTGCTATTTTGTCGGGGTTCATCTAAGTTAAGACGAATAGAGCTACTGTTTCCAAATCTAATGCTTACAGATCCATCTGGATTTTCTGTAACATCTTCTAGTTGATGATTTGAACCTTGTACCCTTTTAGGTACAACATCTTGCAGTGCCCAATTCTCTGGAACCGCTATATCATTCCACTTTAAAGTTTTAGGGATTGAAATATTAGCTTTCATAGGGTTGATTTGAAAAATTGTAGTCTCTCCTCTACAATATTTAATAAAATTACTCTTTAGATTAATATCTGGAGTAATTGTATTCATGACCTTAATATAGATTCTATATATGAGTGTCATGTTGGATGATAGAGGGTCCATATCAAAACCTGACGTTTGTAAGGTCGATGTTAAGGTTTTGAGAATAGTGGGATCAAGTAATGAGACTGAAAAGTTTGGAAAACTATTAAAGTAAACCGGTCCTTCAGAAAGAGATGAAGTAATCCATCCTAACAAAGAATCGTTAAACTTTAAATGTCTTTTATCTCTTAAACATAATAATAAAGAAGTGGGGAGGCCAATTCTAGTTAACGGTTTAACCGCCACTTGGACTAACCCAATATGGAGATATTTGTAGCCTCTTTCTACAGCTTCTTCAAGTAACCTCTTGGGTAACATCTCAACAGTCATATGACCTTGAGTTATCAGAAGAGACTGTTCAACAGACTTAATAATATAATCAGATTTAAACAAAAAACTGCATTTATTATACATTTGAGAGATAAGTGTTTTTGGGATAGAGCAATTTTGTAAATGGGTCTCAATGTTTCTGATAGAAACTACTTGTTTAGTAGATGAATCCAAAGTAATTTCCAAATCAGTCCCCCTTCGAGGAGGTTTACTCGATCTGCCTGCTAATGATCGAAAAAATCTTCTTCGGGTGAAGAAATTAAGAAGTAAAGTTACCCCTTTGACCGACGACGAACTCAAGGTACCTTCATCTTCAGCCGACCTACCCCCTGTCATTCCAGTGGAAATACAAGTTTCTAATGACGAGGAGCAAATTGAACATGCCCCAACGCTATCTCGAAAGAGAAAACGTCCCTCTGATAGCCACCCGAGTGCCGCATCTGCTCCATTGCCACCTCGAGAGCCTACTCCCGTCCGATCTCCATCTCCTGAGAACATTTATATGGATCCTTCACCGACCCATGATCAACCTATACCTTCCCCCCCAAGGCCTTCATCGCAAGAGTTTCAAAATGATGCGATGGGAACACCGACCATGTGGCCCCGATTCAACGCCAATTTCCCATTTTATCTTTTTGATACCTTCGTTTGGGAGACCGACGATCATCGATCAGGGAATCATTCTGACGGAGACTTGCTTGATGAAGGGATGAATTATTTGGCGAAGGTAAATGGCAATCTTTTCTACACTTCTGCTTCTGCTTAAATATCTAAAACTGATCGAATATTGTTCGAATGTGCAGGCGAATGCTGTCTTCGGACGTTTACGTCCCAGACACGTAAACGCTGAGGCTGAAGAGGAGTTTTTGAGAAGGGAAAATAATATGTTGAAGGCTTCGTTGGCTTGGGAGAGAAGTGATCACGAAAGTGTCCTTCATACTAATGAAGGTCTTTGGGGAGACTTAGCTCAATCCAAGGAGGACCTGAAGGCGTCTGTCGAGGAGCTTAAGTCAACAAAAGAGGAATTGGAGGCGACCAAGGTCAGTCAGCAGTCCCTATCTGATATGAATGTCGGCCTAGTTGGAGAGAATTTGGTCCTGAAGACCAAAAATGAGGAACTCGCCACGACCAACTGAAGCTTGGAGATACAACTTGGTGAAGCTCAGGCAAAGGCCAAGGACGACAACCAAGCATATAAGGCCAAGCGTCATAAGCTTCGACATAAAATAAAAGCGCTTGAGGAACGAGGTCCTCTTATGACCGAAGAGCTGCGCAAACAGATCCAGGCTGAGTATCGGACTTCTGATGAGTTAATGCTGAAATCCTGAAGGTGTATTCAGAAGGGTACGAAGACTGTCGGGAGTGAGGTAAGGAAAAATTGGCTTCTGCTCAGCTAGACCCAACCTTACTCAATTCCGAAGGCGAAGATAACACCTGAAGATATTACTGCTTCGTTCTGACCTTTTAGGATTTATGTGAAAATTATCTATCTTTTTGGAAGTCATTTTTAAGAACTTTATCAGGAAATTTTTAATTTTATGTAAAAGTTTTAATGTTATAGATGAATAGATGAATGAATGCCTTAACTTATTAATGAATCTTCAGCTTTCTTGATTATGACTTCTGTTTTGATTCGTTTCTTGTCAATAATTCAGTATTAATGGAATTGAATGAACTTAACTTAGGGCATAAATCAGATAAGGCATATAACAGTTAAGTTAAGAAATGAAATGGACCGAATTAAATGAACTGAACTGAATGAACCGAACTCAACACTTGAACAAATTAAAGTAATGTATACTTATCGTTTCCGAAGTGTGAGGTAGGTCATATGTAAGGTGAATTCGGTTGATCCTCCTTGCACCATCAAGATCTTGTTTACCACTCGAGGTAGAACAATTTTATAAGGACACACCTGACAATAAGGCTGCCAGCGAGTCCGACCATACTTCCTTACTTCAGTGCATTTTGTTTACCACTCGCGGTAAATCAAAATTAAAAGGACCATGGAATTTGTCTACCACGCAGGGTATAACAAAAGCATAAGGACACTCCTGCCGAAAAGGCTGCCATCGAATGGCCAACAAGTCTGACCATACCTCCTTACTTCAGTGCCCATTGATTTACCACTCGCGATAAAAGTAATGTTAAAAAGGACCATGGAATTTGTCTACTACGCAGGGTATAACAAAAGCATAAGGACACTCCTGCCGAAAAGGCTTCCATCGAATGGCCAGCAAGTCCGACCATACCTCCTTACTTCGGTGCCCATTGATTTACCACTCACGGTAAAAGAAATATTAAAAAGGACCATGGAATTTGTCTACCACGCAGGGTATAACAAACCCATAAGGACAATCCTAATAAAAAGGCTGTCATCGAATGGCCAGCGAGTCCAACCATACCTCCTTACACCATTGTGAACTTAGGACCAATAGGAAGAAGATCAATTATGAAAAAGTGAATCTTTTATTGATAGTGAACAACTATGTACAGACTTCCAATAAACTGACTCGATCTCTACTGGAAATATTTCTGAAGCCTACCAGCATGCCAGGTGTTCTTGATCTCGGATCCGTCTAATGCCTTTAACCGATAAGTCCGGGCTTTGGTACTTCGGTTACTTCATACGGTCCTTCCCAGTTCGGCATCAGCTTTCTCATGTTCTGTGGCGTAGATGCTTCGACTTCTCTGAGGACGAAGTCTCCCACTTCAAATCTACGAAGCTTAACCCCCTTGTTGTAGTGTTTGGCAACTCTCCGCTGGTAGGCTGCTAACTTGATCAAGGCCACCTCTCTGACTTCTTCTAATAGGTCCAAGTTTGCCTTCAGTCCTTCTTCGTTGTAGATCTCTTTGAATCGACTGACCCGAAGACTTGGAGATCCAATCTCGACTGGGACTAAGGCATCAGTACCGTAGGCCAATCTGAAAGGTGAATCCCATGTTGTAGTCCTCGGTGTAGTCTGGTAAGCCCACAATACGTTGAGCAGCTCCTCTGGCCATCTTCCTTTAGCTTCGTCCAGTCTGCGCTTAATCCCGTTCAGCAGTGTTCTGTTTGTCACCTTAACTTGCCCATTCGACTATGGATAAGCCACCGAAGTCTTCTTGTGCTGAACTCCCAGCTCCTTCAAAAATCCTTCAAATTTTGATCCCACGAACTGGCGTCCGTTGTCCGATATCACCACTTTAGGAATTCCGAAGCGGAACACTACGGACTCTTTAATGAACTTCAAACACTCTTGCTCCGTTATCAACCGAAGTGGCTTCGCCTCTACCCACTTGGTCATGTAATCGATAGCAACTATGACAAAACTGACTTGACCTTTTGCTTTCGGCAACGGACCCAGTATATCAACCCCCCAGACAGCAAAGGATATAGGAGATAAGATCGAGTATAGCTCTTCTGGTGGCTGATGTGGGATCGGACTGTTGAGCTGGCACTTCTCACACTTCTTCACATACTCTATAGCTTCCTTGAAGATCGTAGGCCAGTAGTACCCCTGCCGAAGAACTTTGTATGCCAGTGACTTAGCAGCCATATGGTCACCGCAAATACCTTCGTGAACTTCCCGAAGAGCATACTCAGCTTCAGATGGAACCAGACACTTCAACAATGGTGACGAAAATGCCCTTCGATAAAGATCCCCATCGATAAAAACGAAGTTGGCACTCTTGTACTTGATCTTCTTTGCCAGCATCTGATCCGCAAGGAGGATGCCATCTGCCAGATATTCAATGTAGGGAGTCATCCAGCAGTTGGAATGTTCAATGCACATCACAGCTTCATGCTGAATACTTGGCTGCTGCAAGACCTCCAAATAAACCGACCCGTTGAAAACATCCGCATCCGTAGTGCCAGCTTCGACAGTGCATCAACAATGGAATTGTCGTTATGCTCTATGCCCTGAAACTCATAAGAGACAAAATACTGAAGCCAGTCTTTCAATTCTGCCAAATACTTGATCATTCTCGTCCCACGAGCTTCATAATCTCCTAACAACTGTTTGACGACCAACTGAGAGACGCTGTAAATGATCATCTTCTGAACTTCTAGACTCTTCTTCAGTCGAACTCCTGCCAGCACTGCTTCATACTCGGCCTCGTTGTTTGTCGCTTTGAACCCAAATCTGATGGCCTGCTGCACCTTGAATCCCTCCGGACTTGTCAAAATGATCCCTGCCCCACTAACATTCGCAGTAGAAGATCTATCTGCATACAGCGTTCATGAATTCTGTCCGTGCTAAAGAACTGCAACCGCTCGATCGGACGTCTCAGCTTCTAACAGCCCAGCATCTGCTTCGGAGAACGAACACTCCACCATAAAATCGGCCAAGGCTTGACCTTTGATAGCAGTTCGGGGATGGTATTCGATGAAAAATTGGGACAACTCCATAGTCCATGCTGCTAATCTCCCCGAGATCTCTGGCTTTCCCATTACCTTCTTCAGTGGTTGATCCGTGTAAACGACCAAGAGCCGACCTTGAAAATATTGCCGAAGCTTTCAACTAGAAATTATCAAAGCAAAGGCAAATTTTTCAATATTTGGGTACCTGGTTTCAGTATCTCGTAGGACGTGACTGACATAATAAACCGGATGTTGCTTCCCACTGACCTCCCGAACCAACACTGCTCCAACTGCCAACGAATTAGCTGCAAGGTATAAATACAAGGTCTTTGTCGAGGCAGGTTTCACTAGAAGAGGAGTCGAAGACGGATATGTCTTTATGCCTTGGAAGGCATCTTCACACTCGGAAGTCCATTGGAACGTCTTCGCATTCTTCGGTCCCTTCAATGTGTCGAAGAACGGCAAGCACCTCTCTGTTGATTTGGACATGAACCTCCTCGAAGCTGCAATCCTACCAGTCAGACGTTGGACGTCTTTGAACGATTGAGTAGTCTTCATGTCAAGAATAGCCTGGATCTTCTCCGGATTGGCCTCAATGCCCCTCTGACTGACCAGATAACCCAGGAACTTTCCCGCACCGAGGCCGAAGGTACACTTTGCTGGATTGAGCCTCAACTTGTGATGACGGACAGTCTGAAAGCATTCCTCTAGATCATCTAATTAAGTGCTTCTGAACATGCAGGCTCTTCACGATCATATCATCCACGTATACTTCCATGTTTAGTAAGTGAATGTGACTCAATAGTACACACATGTGAATAAATAGTTATATAAACATTTGAATTAGTAGCAATTAATTGCTCATTTATACGATAAATTACCTGATTTATCAATATAACCCCCAGACATCAATTATCATCGAAATAGATGTCGATTTCAACTAACACCAATAATTCCAACATAATGGAACTATCAAATTCATCTTTAATCAACACGAACTTATTCATTATTAATATCATAACTCATAATATTTAACAATCAGGTTGTTCCCAGGAAAGAGGGGGCTTTCCAATAAGGATTTCTCCCTATTGGCGCACAATTAGGTGTCCAAACCTCTCCTTGGCAGAACTTCTAGACATTGTAAATATTGCAATTTAATAATATATTGTCGTTTCAATTATTGATTTAATAATATATCATATAATGCAGATGATACTGTGACAATAATCGAATCAATAATATGAGAGATATGATGCAACAATTACTGTATCAATAATTGAGTATAACTGAGTGATTTCTCACGTAAGCATCAATAATCAATACTGTGTGCTACTATACAACCACACGTATTACTGTACTTTTATTACCGAGTAGTTCAACAGTATTAAAGTAAAACGTCTACCGTTATTTTTATAAAAATATTTTTGTCTTTTTCTCAATCCGACAATAATTCTGTTGTGGGGTCCACCAATGATTGCGTCGTTGTACGAATATTCCCTGCTAAAACGAATATTTTCCGACGAATCGAATATAATATAACAACTTGCATACTTTGCAGAATTTATAAATACTACCCACAATTATAGCATTATAATAAATTCATTCCATAATATTCAAAAATGATAATTATAGAAAAATCATTTTTATTCATAAAAGTTGGGGTCTTACACTTGTTGTCAATTATTATATTCTATCAGTTGTTATATTGTTGAAGGCTAAGGATAATTTATTCTGCATTATCTTAGTTATAATATTTCTTACTGGGCTAGTTGAGCTCAACCTTTCTTTCACTGTTCTCTTCAGGAAATGAGAATATAGCTGGGACGAGTCAGGGAACGGATTGACGGTCCAGATAGTTGTTTTAGTAGTCCTCACTATTCTATAAAATAGTGTGACAATAAATGTAATGAGGAATCCATTGAGTGTGGATATTGTCTAGATGACAATATTCTTATTGAAATTCTTAGATTATGTTTTGTCTTATTTTACACGACTGTTGTATAATTAAGTTATATATGAATTTAGTACCATGTATTTGGCGACTCAAGATGGGTGATGTATACCTATTTTGAGGGCGTCACAGTTTTCCTTAGTTTTGTTTGAAAGAATATGAGCAAATTTGACGGACGCCAAATATTATTAACAGAATGGTGAAATTTTAAAATTTTAATTAGTTCAATGGGGTAATTTGAATTTTTAAAAGTTTAATAGTGTAATATTCGTTTGGTCGTGGAATATTCGTACTGTCGGGGAATATTCGTACGACGGCGCAGCCATGTGTGGGCCCCAAAACGGAAAGCGATTGGAGAAAGAAAACGACAAATATAAGTTGTTTAAAAATAACGGCGTAGTTATTACCGTTTACACTGTTGGAATACCCGGTGGTTAAAATACAGTAATACGCGTTGTTGAACAGTAGCACACGGTATTGCACAGTATTTTGAATTATTAATCCTTACGTAAGAAGACACTACTCAATAATTGCTACATGAGTTATTGTTCATTACTTTATTGATTCAATAATTGTTGCGTTGATATTTATATTATTATTGTTTCAATAATTGTCATTGCATAGTATTTTCCATTATCAGATCAATAATTCATATTATTTGAATAATATTATCAGATAACATTATTGGCAATGTCTAGAAAGTTCTGTCAAGGAGAGGTTTGGTCATCTAATTGCGCGCCAGTAAGGAAAAATCCTTATTGGAAAGCCCCCTCTATCCTGGGAACGGCCTGGTTGTCAGTACTGTGATTCTGTAATATTATTTTTAATAATTAATTATTGATTATTATGATAAAGAAAATATTTATTTTATGTGGATATAGATGGAGAAAATTTTTAATGTGACAATTGTTGAAAATTAATATTTTATCTTTTTCTGATAAAATAATTCATTTAAATATATTATTTTAATAATATATTAACGATGATATTTTTACAATGAATGTGGGATATATGAGTATATGAGGAGGTAGAGTATTTTTGTGAAACCCCAGATTTTATGAATAAAGAATTAATTTTCTCGAAATAATTTTTTTAATATTATGGTGTGAATTTGAGATAATATTATAGTTGTGGGTAGTATTTATAAATTTTGCAAAGTATGCAAGTTGTTATATTATATTCGATTGGTCAGGGAATATTCTTTGTGTCGGAAAATATTCGTACGACGGTACAATTATTGGTGGACCCCACAACGGAATTATTGTCGGATTGAGAAAACGACAAAAATATTTTATTGAAAATAACGGCGGAAGTTTTACCGTTGATACTGTTGAACTACTAGGTAGTAAAAGTACAGTAATACGCGTTGTTGCATAGTAGCACACAGTATTGATTATTGATATTTATGTGAGAAGTCGCTCAGTTTGATTCAATTATTGTCGATTAATAATATGAATTATTATAGCGATAATGACGTTTTGTTTTATTCGTATTATTAACGTAATAAAACAGAAACATCTTTTTATATAAAACAGAATACTTTATTAAAGTTATTTTATAAATAGAATATATTATATTTTATTATGCATAGTGTTGCATAGTATTTTGCATAGTGTTGCATAGTGTTTGCATAGTAAAAATCTTTTTATATAAATAGAATATATTATATTTTATTTAAAAGATTTTTTTTTAAATATGGACCGTCAGATTAAAGTAAATCAATCTGAACCGTTCATGGATTAGTTACTATGCATTCCATTTTCCTATAAATAGAAGCTCATTCCTTCATTATTTTCTTACGAATTCACTGAACTCTAGAGAGAGAAACTATAGAGAGATAGAAGAAAAGCTTTTTGCTACTTAACTTTTCTCTTCCTATATCCAGTTTCTGTTACGGTAAGGGGTGTTATTCTTTCTTATTCATGAAGAGAACTATTGTTATTCCATTTCTTATTATTCTGTTGGAATAACCTGTATACGCGGGCTACCCTATACTTGGTGACATTCTTCTATCATTCTGTTGGAACATCCTGTCTGTGTGTTTTACACCGGACCTGGTTCCGTCTTTATTATTATTCCGTTGGAACATCCTGTCTGTGTGTTTTACACCGGACCTGGTTCCGTCTTTATTATTCTGTCGGAATATCCTGTCTGTGCTATACGCCGGACCTGGTTCCATCATTTATTATTTCGCATTTATTATTCTGTTGGAACATCCTGTCAGTGTGAATTTCACCTGACCTGGTTCCGTTATTTAGTATTCTGTTGGAATAACCTGCCTGTGCGAAGTTCCGCATGCATGGTGATTTCTGTTGTTATTCCATTCTTTATTATACTCAGTTGGTTAAAGTTTTGACTTCTATACTCCATGAAATTAGTAGAATATCCTTGATATTTGCGCTTCATCCAGTATCTTTTCAGAAAAATATTCTTCTGAGCATTCTTGAATTTTACACCACAAAACAGTATCGTGTGGACAATTTGGACGTTATTGGTTCATGGACAAATTAATTCTTGAACTTGTTTTATTAAATTCTTATATCATTGTCATCATCCTCATGTTTATGTTATGTTGAAAGTCATCTGTGGCCTGTAGTGCATAGATGGACTTGGTATGATTATGACCAGGGATTATGCGGTGTAATCATGACCGTAATATTACAAATGATGTGGAAAAAGTCCTCATTGGCCCGTAGTGCATTGATGGACAGTTTTTGGTATGATTATGGCTATGGATTCTCTTCGACCGTAGTGCAAAGATAATTGTTTTATGGCATGATCAGGACCGTTGATGAAAACACGATTATCTTTGGCCCGTAGTGCATGGATAATTCGTGGTCGTGATACTAAAGAATATCATTGGCCTGTAGTGCAGGGATGATTTAATGATGTGGATTATTTATTGAACTGAGTCTCAGCGATAAAAGTGATGAAAAAACTTTTTAAATCATAAAAGATAGTAGATTCAATTCTCTCTACTTGACTCTTTTAATGGATTGCTTATTCCGCTGCAGTTAAACTTGATGTATATTATATTTTATCAGTTTAACATTGTTGGAGACTAATGATAATTTATTCTGCATTATCTTAGTCATAATATTTCTTACTGGGCTAGTTGAGCTCACCCTTTCGTTCACAGTTCTCTTCAGGAAATGAGAACATAGCAGGGACTAGTCGGGGAATGGAGTGACGGTCCAGAGGATAGCATTAGTAGTCCTCACTATTCTGAGAAATAGTGTATTAATAATTGTAATGAGGACTCTTTTTGAGTTTGTATGATCTCTAGTAGACAATTATTGTATTCAAACTCACAGTTGTATTTTGTCGTATTATACACGACAGTGGTATTAGTAAGTTGTATTTGAATTCTGTACCATGTATCTGACGACTCAAGATGGGTGATGTATACCTACTTTTGGGGGCGTCACAATTTTTGTGGCATTAAATGTTTAACACATGTTTTGTGTCGGTGGACATAATTTTTGACCGAAAATTGAGTATAGACTGTAAAATCGCCCGTTTATGGATTTCGGTCAATTTCTATTTGGAATTTGGAAAAAATTTCTTCTGCAAAGTTGTAGAGAATGGAATTTCCCATGAAAAGTCCTAAGTTTTGAATTTTTCTGATAAACGAGCTATTTTCTACGAATTATTGAAGTTTTGGAAAATAAAATAATTTTTTTATTAATTATGGTGGGACCCACTTTTTGGTGGGTGTTGAATACACATGGGCTGCTGAAATTTTCAGCATTGAGGGGCTGAAGTTGTCAACAAGCTTGCGTAGGAATGTTGATTAATAATAATATTAATTTATTATTTAGTCTCATTTGGCGTTCTAACATTTTCCTATAAATAGAGGGCTAAGTTAGAATTGAAAATCACACCAGAAACAAAGTTTTTTCTCTTTCTCTCTCTATATTATCGAGCGTATTCTCGTGAGTATACTTTGAGTGTTGCTATACGGTGCGAGTTTCTGTCAGCACTATACCGAAATTCAGTCAGAAGTACGATTATTTTGAGGTAAGGGATGTTATTTTCTTCTTAAATGATATTATTTTCTTCAATATCATTATGCCAAAATATTGGTGAACGTTTTATCAAATTTGGAACTTTTTGTGCCGGAGTTACTATTCACGTATACGGTACTATTTACGTATATGGCACTATTCACGAATACGGCACTATTCACAGAAAAATTATTTTTTTTTCTTTTCATCCAAAATATCTATTGTGGATACTAGCTTTGATTGTATCCATGTTTTGATCATTCTTGAATTTTACACCACTATGATTATTTTTGAGGTATTTTTAGACATGGATAAAACAAAGTACGAATACTTAATCCTTAATCCTTGTCATTTTGTTTCACTGGATTCGCTTCTTTAAAAATATTTTTTTTATCATCTTCAGTCTTAAATGATGTTATTATTGAATATCTTTGACCTGTAGTGCAAAGATGAATTATTTCTGATGAATATCTTTGGCCCGTAGTGCAAAGATAAACAGGTGTTTAGATGAACTTGACCAACAGATGAATATCCTTGGCCTGTAGTGCAAGGATGAATATATGATTCAAGATGTGCATTGATTGATGTTACAGGGATAAAAATACTGTTGATGGACTGTTAAATTCATAGACATTAGTAGATTTCATCCTCTACGTAACTCTTCTATGAATTAATATTTTCCGCTGCGAGTATTGATTTAAAACTTGTTGTCTATTGTATTCTATTAGATTTTTCCCTGTTGAAGACTAACGATAATTTGTTGTATATTATCTTAGTCATAATATTCTTTACTGAGCTAGTTGAGCTCACCCTTTTCCTTTTTGTTCCATTTTTCTTCTCAGGAGACGAAAATATAGCGAGTACGAGTCGGGGTATGAATTGATGGTTCTTGAGAGAGTTGTTTAGTAGTCCTCACCATTTTTGTAAAATAATGTATCAATAATTATGATGAGGATTTATTTGTATGTGGATATTGTCTAGATGGCAATATCTGTATTTAAACTCACAGTTATATGTTGTAATAATAAAGTTGAAGTTAATTCTGTACCATGTATTTGACAACTCAGAATGGGTGATGTATACCTGTTTTGGGGGCGTCACATAAGGACTCCTAATTATCCTCACTATTGTAAATATATATGATGAAATGTCATATTTTTGTAATTATTTTATGAGTGTATGATTTTTATAATTATTTTCATAAATGTACTATAATATGTAATTGTTCCTAAAGGAAATATCAGGACCCAACAGGAAGCTTTCTGGGAAAGATGTGGCACGTATGGGGATTAAAGATTTTGTTTTAAACTCCCAAAAAGCTATTGAGAAACAATACATCAGGTTCTAGCCGACTTGGTTAAAGTAGAGGGGAAGAGTTTACATAGAGCGACGTTGGTATGTCCAAGGAAATCCATAACACCATAATAGTTGACTAGTTGTTTATGTGATCACAGGCATATATGGAGCCATCATAACCATCGAACTGTAGGACTTTGAGGTTTGTATCCACCCATCCATACTGGATTTCCTTGATGAAAAGAGATTCGGACGATTTACAGGATGTTCGTGGGAGGTTGTCTAAGAAACGACGCTCGATCGATCTCTATAAATTTTTATTGGACTGCATCTAGGATTTGATCAGGGGATTTTTTTTAAGATGTCTGACCAAAGAGGGGTGTGGTATGGGGAATGACTTCTTTGAGAGTCTGCTTAATGGTCATTGTTTCGATTTTGTGGTGTATCGGATGCCCATCGATCCTGATCATCTCCTGCTCGATGACGAACAAGTTCCCGATGAGGTAAAATACCCCTTAGTCGGCGTGATCGTTGAGCTTTTTCTTTAGATATCAACAGCTTAGGAAAATAATAAGAAGAAAAAAATGTTGGAAATGGTTGTAGATGAAAACCAAACATGCCAAAGTTTGTTGTATTATAAACAAAAGTTTGAAAAGTTTCAAAATAATTTATTGAATAAATTTTAAATAAGTTCAAATGATATAATTACAATATGTCATTTTAATTAGAATAAGAATAAGAAAAAAAATGATCAAATGTATTTGCTTTATATATATAGTTTGTTTGTTAATGAATTTGACAAGTTATTGTAAATAAATAAATATTACATGAAAATTAGAAAAATCGGAAAAAATAAAATAAAATTAGCAACTGACTCGCAAAAAAAAATAATTAAAAATCCGACCAATGAACACCACATCTTTCCCGGAAAACTTATATATAAAAATAATTTTATCTAGCTTCATATACCAATAGACAAATCAGAGGAGGGGTTTAGAAATGTCTATTATAATAGGTATATTTTCTTCTCCATTTTACATAATTTTAGTATTCTATAAACTTCATTATCTGTTTTGATAGTAATTGCAACAAGTAATTTTACCATTAACAGATCCAAAAAATGGATATATAAGTCAAAAATAAACAAAAGAATTTGAATATAATTTTTTATTGTAATTTATCTTTTAATATATGTTATATTATACTAGTACACAAATAAATATTATCACTACCTAAAAACTTCATGTATTTAAGTGTATCTTTCTAGAAAATAGGTGGTTAAGTCAAAAAATATTAAAATCTCAGATGATAAAGTAAAATTTATCCAAAAAAATAATTTTAAAAGAAAGAGATTTATATTTTCTTGAGTTGTTTTAATATCTCAAGATTTTTTAAATAAAATATTTTTACAAACTGAGAAGATCTTTTGATATTTATACAAAATATTTTCTCACGTATTAGGAAAAAAAATTAGCCGTTATAGAAGATTCTTAGCCTTAATTAGATTTAACTTTAAACCAGAAATCCCCAATTCCTCCGTAATTAGTTTTGAATCTAAAACCCAAATTTCTCCCGAGAGCCCCTCTCTCACTCCCTCTTTCTCCAAAATTGATCCTCCTCTCTCCTCTCTCTCTTTCTCAATTTTCTGATTTCACTTCTGTTAATTCCTTCTTTCTCTCTCTATGTTATGTTATGAACATATACAAAAATGTTCACGTTCTTGATCGTGAAATTTGTACTTAGACTCTCCTGCAATGGCGGAAAAGAAATTTCAATCAAAGTTTGTAGAATCGGGCGAAATCTCTCTGTGATTGGGCAACTCCCAGATTGTAGAATTGCCATGGAGCACCAAAGCATCAGCAGGTACACACAACCCTCTTATCTTAATTTATCCGATAATCCTCTCATGATTCTCATTTCCCTCTCTCTCTCTCTATATATATATATAAGTACGTTTATATTTTCATCGTTCAAGACATGGCCAATCATCATGGACTTCATCGTCAACAAAACTAGGTTCCTTCTCGGATTGCAATTCGTCATATTTCCTTCTCGGATTGCAATTCGTCATATTCAATGGCTAACCGTCTTCATCGCGGAACCTGAAATAAAAGAAATCAATAATTCAGCAAAACTCTAACAGGTAAACCCTAAAATCTTAGATATTAAAGAGGAAAACCCGAAAATCTAAGATATTATACTAGTACACAAATAAATATTATCACTACCTAAAAACTTCATGTATTCCTAATTCCTCGTGGTTGCTAGAACTGTGAGCAGAACATAAAGATCACATGTTTCTATTTCGGCTTCATTGTTGTAGTAAAATAAATAGTAGAACTACAGGTAATTTGAGAAATTTAGTAAATATGTTTTTTTTATTTGTAAGTATTCATATATGAACTAGCGGCATTATCTGTAGAAACAATTTGGGTATTCCTAATTTGGTTTTGGGTCATATGGATTTTCAACAACCCTACACAAATTCGTATGGGTCATAATGACTGAGGTTGGTCACTCCTGCTTTTTATTTGATGAAAGGAATTTATATATGGAAACAAAGAAATTAGAAGAGAAATAATAGTCCTATCTAGACAAACCATCAGAAATAAGAAGATTTAACAAGGGTAATGTCTAGTCTCAATCAAAATTGTGAACGTTGCACTCTCTACGATGGCAGGATTTTGCTTGTGGTCATTCAGGTTATGTGGTTGAAGAGGAATGCTAAAGCTCAAAGCGTCACTTCAATCTAAGCATCAAATGTTAGTGCTTTAAAAGCATCGCAATCTCTAAGATTCAGATGAACCAAAAGGTTGTCCTTAATTGATGTTTGTTTCCCTCTTTCCATTGCCTGCCCTCGTGCTTTATGTATTACTAGTTTATATGATACACACTACGTGTGTATTAAAAGTGAGAATATGCTATCCTAAAGTATATGACATTAGATAAATAATGGGGGAGAGGTGAAGAAGTTGAATAAGGGACCTATGTAAAGTTAGTTTAAAGGGTAAAATAGAAAAGTAAAATGCTCTTCACTATTTTGTTTACACCAAATTAACTTTCAACCTTTCTCCTTCCGCTTTATAATATAGATTTTATAATTCACTACTATATTGTAGAACTTGTAGCCTTTTTTGAAAAGTTGAAGATAGAGATATACAAGAGAGTTGGGGCTAGACATGTTACGAAGTGACATTTGATTATCATATTTTTGGGGAGGGGGGTGTGGGGTTGTAATTTTTTCAAGTATGAGCAGACTAAATATACTGAGAGGGAACTGGAACAAATGACGGAGCAAATAAAACAATTCAGTCTCAACATGCCAACTAGGCGTCTGTCTCTTTGCTTTGTAATTCACTCATTTGAAAAGTTTTTTCTGGTGAACTTATTGTTCTTTTTTGTTTAATTTAGGGATATATAACTTGTAATGATTTGGGATTTGGTTTTACATAGTTTGGGGGAAGGGAGAGAGAGTGGCGGTAGTGGGAGTTTTTGTAGATCTATAAGGAAGGATAAGAGAGAGTGGAAGTAGTTTGTTAATGAAGGATTACAGTAGGTTGAGTTTTTTGGCAAGTGGTGTCAATTGTATTCTTATACATGATACATTGGTATCCATGCTCCATGCACAACAATTTTCATGACTGGTACTAATGCATCCATGCATCAACCATTTAAAATAATGCATCAAAAGAATAAAACTTGAGCTAACCCCAAAGTTAATCATGTGGATGGTGTCTACTTAAATTGTTCAAGTACTCTTTTCTTATAATGCTTAGCTTTGGTTCATTTTGACAATTATCCCCAAAGTCTTAATAGATGTATGTTGTGATAGAAATCATGAATGATTTATCTTTTCTATTTAGTATTTATTTTGCTATATGGAGTGTTAATCTTACTATAAACTTTTAATAAGGGGATAGCGGAGTAGGGGCACCGTGAGTTGGTGGATGTGATGGTTTGTTCATCATGTGTATGATGTTTTATTATTATTCACTTATATTTTTGCTTCAACTGGTCAAGTGCTCTTTCATTGTAATGCTCGGCCTTTGTTCATTTTTTGACAACTACCCTTGAATAAGTATATGGTGTGATAGATATCGTGGTTGAGTTATTTTAACATTTAGTATTTATTTTATGATGTTGAGTGTTAATCTTACTTTAAAATTTTAATAAAGAGATAGTGGATAAGTGGTATCAGGTATGAGTTAGTGGATGTGATAGTATACTTATTAATCATATGGATGATGTTTTATTATTCACTTTTCTTTCTACTTTAATTGTTTAAGTACTCTTTACTTGTAATGTTTGGCTTAGGTTCATTTTTATAACTACCTAGGATCATGTTAGATGTATGGTTGTGACAGAGATCGTGGACAATTTATTTATTTTATTTAGTTTATTTTTTATTGTGTTGAGTGTTATTTATTATGGTGTTTTATTTTTCGCTTTTCTTTGTGTTGCAACTGGTTAAGTTCTCTTTCATGTAATGCTTGTGGCTTTGGTTTATTTTGCCAACTAACTCTAAAATCATAATAAATATATGTTCTGATGTAGATTATGGATAAGTTAGTTTTGTATTTAGTACTTATTTTATTGTATCAAGTGTTAATCATACTTTAATTTAATAAGGGGATAGTGGATTAGTGTCATGATGAGTTAGTGGATGTGATGGTATGTTCACCATGTAGTTGATGTTTTATTATTCACTTTTCTTTGTGTTTCAGTTGAGGTGCACTTTGCTTGTGATGTTTGGCTTTGCTTAATATTGATAACTACCTAGAGTTTGATGCATGTTGTGGTAGAGAGGTTGGATTAATTATCTTTTGTATTTAATATTTATTTTATTGTATTGAATGTTAAACTTGCATTTAATATTTAGGTAGTGGATTTGTGGCATGATGACTTGATGGATGTGATGATATGTTCATCATGTGGATGATGTTTTATTATTAACTTTTCTTTCTTCTGCAACTGTTAACGTTCTATTTGCTTGTGATGGTTGGTTATGGTTTATTGTGACAACTACCTAGAATGATAATGTATGTTGTGATAGAGATTGTGGATGAGTTATTTTTCTTATTTAATTAGTAATTATTTTATTGTATTGAGTATTAGTTTTACTTTAAATTTTAACAACGGGATAATGGTTTGTGGTATGACGAGTTGGCCGATGTGATAGTTTGTTCATCATGTGGATGGTGTTTTATTTTTCACTTTTCTTTGTGTTGTGACTGGTTAAATCCGATGCTTGGCTCTGGTTCATTTTGACAACTCTAAAATCATAATAAATGTATGTTGTGATGTCTCGTGGATGAGTTATTTTTGTATTTAATACTTATTTTATTGTATTGAGTGTTAATCATACTTTAATTTAATAGTTGGATTAGTGTCATGATGAGTGAAGTGGCTATGATGGTGGTATGTTCTTTGTGCTCGAGTTGAAGTTCTCTTTGCTTGTGATGTTTTTGCTAATTTTCACAACTACCTAGAATTTGATGTGTTGTGGTAGAGATATTGGATTAGTTATTTTTTGTATTTAATATTTATTTTATTGTATTGAATGTTAAACTTGCTTTTAATATTTAGGTAGTTGATTTGTGGCATGATGACTTGATGGATTTGATGGTATGTTCATCATGTGGATGTGGATGTGGGATGTGGATGATGTTTTCTTATTAGCTTTTTTTTCTTCTGCAACTGTTTACATTTTCTTTGCTTGTGATGGTTGGTTATGTGGTTTATTGTGACAACGACATTAATGATGATAATAAATGTTTGTTGTGTTAGAGATCGTGGATGAGTTATTTTTCTTATTTAATAAGTAATTATTTTATTGTATTGAGTGTTAATTTTACTTTAAATTTTAACAACGGTATAGTGGATTTTGTATAACGAGTTTGTCGCTGTGATGATATGTTTCATCATGTTGATGGTGTTTTATTTTTCACTTTTCTTTGTTCTGCAACTGGTTAAGTGCTCATTCTTTGTAATGTTTAGCTCTGGTTCATTTTGACAACTAACTCAAATCATAATATATGTATGTTGTGATAGAGATTATGGTTGAGTTATTTTTTCAATTTAGTAATTATTTTATTGTATCGAGTGTTATTCTTACTTCAACTTTTAACAAGGGTGTAGTGGATTACTAGTATGATGAGTTGGTGGTAAATTTGATAGTATGTTCACCATGTGGATGATGTTTTGTTATTTATTTTTATTTTTACTAACAACAGTTTAAGTGTTGATTGTTGAGAGTTTATAAATGATTAGTACGCTTCCCCTTCCCCTCCCTGCACTTTCTCAATTAGTCCCTTATAAGAATTTTATAGTGTGTGATTAAAAGTTACTGAATTTGGGTAAAAACTATAGGTATGTGCCACCCTTTATTTATGGAAAAGTTTTAAAGTGTTTTTTTGGTTTGTGTTTACTTGAAACATTAAGTTTCACTAACATGTATCTGGCAAAGTTTCGTATTTAATATTTATTATTGTATCGACTTTCTTTTAATTTTTATAACGGTAGTGGATTTGTGGCATGATGACTATGATGGATGTGATGGTATGTTTCATCATGGGATGATGTTTTATTATTAGCTTTTCTTCCTGTTTCAACTGTTTAAGTACTATTTATTTGCTTGTGATGGTTGGCTTTGGTTAATTTTGACAACTACCTAGAAGAATGATAATAGATGTAAGTTGTGATATTCGTGGATGATTTTTTTTCTTATTTAGTAATTATTTTATTGTATTGAGTGTTAGTTTTACTTTAAATTTTAATAATGGGATAGTGGATTTGTAGGTATAACAAATCGATGTGATGGTATGTTCATCATGTGGATGGTGTTTTTTTTTCCTTTTCTTTGTATATTGCAACTAGTGAAGTGTTCTTTCTTTGTAATGCTTGGATCCATTTTGACAACCAACTCTAAAATCATAATAGATTTATGTTGTGATAGAGATCGTGTATGAGTTATTTTTTTCTATTTAGCTTTTATTTTTATTATGTTGAGTGTATTAGTGGTATGGAGTTGATAGTATGTTCATGACGTGGATGAAATTTTATTATTTACTTTTATTTTTACTTTTAACAGTTGAAGTGTGATTGTTGAGAATTATAAGCGATAGTACGTCTCCCCCTCCCCTTCTCTATGACTTCTTATAAGAAATTTTTAGTGTAGGTTACTGAATTTGGGTAAAATCTATGGGTATGCCTATGTGCCACCCTTTATTTATGCAAAAGTTTTAAAGTAATTTTTTGGTTTGTGTTTACTTGATACATTAAGTTTCACTAACATGCAAATTTTGAGGTATCATGAGAGTATCTGATTTTTGACGGCGTTTCTGTTCTAATAAATATTTGTACTTTTGAGGAGGTAGTGAGTACAAATTTGTTACAAAATTAATATTTTACCGTGCTTCTTATTAATATTCTAGCCTTGCTGAATTTGTGGCAAAATCCGACCTAGATGGTCTTGACATTTACCAAAGTATGTTACAATGCCTTTCAAAATAAACACATATTTGCTCTGATTTCCAGAGTATTTACGGATTCATTTCCAGACACTGTTGAAGCTTAAAAGCTACAAGTATGGAATTACTTACTTCTTTCTTGGTTTCTTTTTGTGCTGGTGATTAAATAAATTTTGACTTCTTAAAAGCTACAGGTTCCTAACCAGGTACTTCTTATTTTGTTTCTCGATTCATCTATTTTTTTGTTCTTTGTGTTGATGCTTAAATCCTACTTCTTGAATCTTAAATCCAGCTACAAGTATTTTTTTGTTCTTTGGTTTTGGTTTATTTTTACTCATACACGACCTCAACTTCTTCATTTTTTTGAATCATCAGTTCATTGCTGATTGTTTTGTGTACAGGTGTACTTGTAAGTTTCATGAAAGAAATGTTTACAAGGCTTGTTGGATTTGAAGTCTTCATTTCCGCTAGTGATCATGAGGTATAGTGCTATATTTGTTTATTTAATGTCCAATTAGAGTAATCTTTTAATACAGAAATTGATTGTTATTACTATATGGTACTGTAGAATGTAAATGGAAAATATGTTGTTTTTACTGAACTTGTGTTGGTCAATTTGGACTTATATGCTGCAGAGGTTGGTTGCAACCCCAACTATTAGACCGAATCATGAAAGCACGACAATTTGGCAGCTCTAAAGATCACTTAAGGTAATATATTATTCTATAAGCTTTAACTTGAACTGATTTGGGATTTGGTCTATGGAGAGGGAGAGAGAGTGGCAGTAGTGGGAGTTTGTAGGTCTAACAGTAAAGGCTAGCAAAGAGAGTGGCGGTTGTGGGAGTTTGTGCTCTTTGCTTGTAATGTTTGGCTTGGGTTAATTTTGATAACTACCTAGAATCATAATTGATGTATGCTGTTTTTGTAGAGATCTTGAACAGCTAAGTCGATTTGGTCTCTTGATTATATGGTAAGTGATATTTCATGAGTTTATAATTGTAGAACATTATCTGATTTATTTATTTGTACCAAGTTTCCTTCTGTATTTTATGGTTAAAAAACTTTTTGTGAGGTTTCTTATTTTTTCCTCCTATAATTTCCATCGTTTTTTTAATGATCAGCACCTCAAATCTTTAACAGTTTCTTGTTTATCTGAATTCTTATTTTGGTCATGACATTTTAATGCTTTAACATGAAATGAAAAATGTTGTAATTTTGGTATGAATCCACTCATCACAAGGTGAAAATCATGTAATAAAACTTAATCAGAAAATCAAATGTTTATAAAACTGAAATCCTAAAATTATGTGGCACTGGGACATCTTGATATTTAAAATATTTACGAAGGGTGGTATTATGAGTAGTAGAATCTGGTAGCTACTGTTCCGTTTATATATATTTGAAAATCTGGTAGAACTCAGATTCATCTACAGATTTCATCTATGTTTGTGTAGCTTAGGCTGGAATATTTGATTGCTTATGGTTCATCAAAAGATCCCAGACAGCCTGGAAAAAGAATAAAAACTTAACTGTCTGGCTTGACTGCTGGAAAGCTTAACTTGGCTTGCCCGATGGTACTAAACCGGCAGGGATAGGAGCTTTTGTACGAGACTCAAAAGGTTCCGATCGAAGGGAATGGCATATTCCAAAACCATATAATGAGAAAGGGCATACCTATCTCCTTACTTATTCGTCTTTCACTTCTTCCTGTGAGTAAGATCCTATGAGATACCTCCTTCTATAAGAGGATAGGCGAGATGCAAGACTCCCGGGATATGGGATTCTTCTAAGGGAGAGGTGCGAAAGGTACGAGAGTTGCTCGACATCAAGGTTTGGAACACACCGACGATCGGGAGTCATTCAATTTCATTAGATGAAGCCGAAGAAGGGGATGTTCTTCTCAAAGAAAAAGACTCCCGAACCCAGGGAAAGAGTTTTGCTCCCGTAGAGCATATCATAATTAGACTAGTGGTGGCATAAAGAAACCCTACCTTAGGGGATAGCCCATAGGGAACGTCTCTTCGCTCCTACTAAACTATCTCCTTATAGCTCCAACTCTTCGACAGGACACAAGGACACATTCCTACTAAAGGCTACCCAGCTTCTTGTGAGCAAACTTTACCTATTATCTTGGGAAAGCCATATGTGGAAATAAGGGAAGAAGCAGGAGATTCCCATAGAATTTTGGCATCGACGGCTACGAAAGGGAGCTATTCAAGCAGAGAGCACTCAAACTCCAAACCCCTTATTCTTTCTATTTCTCTAAGAGATAGCACCAGCGTCGACTCTTCTCTTTCAAAAGATTTGGCTATGAAAAGAAATCCGCCCAATGAGCGTATACTAGATGAGCTAAGGCCAATGTGCAAGCATTCGATGCCTTTTTTTATATGATTCAACCTCCTCTGAAAGCCATCCTTTTTAGCCAGTATCCAGTAGTTTACCTACCAGCTTTCGGATCTATCTTTGAATCTCCTGTTTTCTTACTTCTTCTTACTTCAAACTGTATTACTTAACTTGAGAAAAGTACGTTTTTTCTTTCCCTGTTAGCAGTCTTCCCTTCCTTTCAGCTGTAGGCATGTCAGCTAGTGAGTTCTTTCATTGAAGCCTGTCTAGTTCTATTCTACAATCCAGTTGAGAGAATCATGTCAGGAAGGAACGAGTGTAACGAGAATCAGAACGAGCAGAAAACTTTCCACGAGAGCTAAAGGTTGAAAGGCAGGGAATCAACATTTCCAACTAGTTCTGATAGTTTTTCCCTATATAGTATTGAATCATGAGGCCTTCCTACAGGAGTCTTCCCTCTTTCTTCAGGGCAGCTGTTGAGAAGTCTCATAGGTTGATGACTTTTCTCATATATCCCATTAGAAAGAATTAGCTAAGTCAGTAAGAATGACTGGGGCCCCGAAGAAAGCACAATACGTTCTTAGATTCGACATTACCGGTCAAAGCATTGATTCTAAGCCTTTCCTCGATCGGCATCAGAAAGAAAATCCTGTTAGGGTCACGAGAAAGTCAGTAGTCGACTGGGGATTTCCTTCTATAAACAAGTGTAGCGAAGTCACCTCCGGATCCGGATTCCATTCTTTTTGAGCTCATACCAGCTTTAAATAGAAATCCATCCCTGTGACCCTTGGGTGAGAATTCAATCAGCTCTTCTCTCTTGTTTGCTCTTGCTCATTACTCTTGTTCAGCCTTGTCGGAATAAGCGCTGCTAGTCCTTTCTGTTGGAGGAAAAAGCGCTATGATCTTATCTGTTGTTCTTGTTCACGAATCCGTTTTTGTCTAGGAAGAGTCTCGGCTTTGAATAGCTCTAGTTTTTTACCCGGAGAGTCGGTATTACCGTAGGCTAGTCTTTTCAATGTGTTTTCCGCTTTGAAGGAAGAGTCCGCTCTTAGGCTTTCAGAAAAAAATAGGAAGATACGGTGGGCTTTGCCTGCTCTCCTAATGGTCCTTCTTTATAGAGAGAGAGAGGGGGCACCCTTTACTCACATAGAATAGAAGCTTACTTGCGCTTCGTACTAGCCGATATATTTTCTACTTCTAATAACAAAGAGCTTCGCTCTACTCTAACGCTAGGTCAGCAGGGTCCTGACGGGCGGGAACTAAATCTATGCAATTCCTCAGATCCAACGCACTCAGCAGCCTTTTGTTCTTAGTAAAAGTGAAAGCTGGTCTTTGCAACTCCTAAATAGTAAAAGGTCCCCTACATACAGCCCCCAAGAGGGGTATCTTATCATATATCCCAAGAAACAGCCCAAGAGTTATATAATTTTTTTTTCTTTTTTGTCACAAGTGAATTTAATAAATGAAATGTTGCAGTCTATTCACTTAATTTGGGAGTGGAACAACAGATTCCCTCAATTTTTTTATATCCAATTTAAATGAAATTACAATTTTCCTTCTCAAAATTGTCAGCAAATTCTTATTCTGGTGAACTCTCGTATCAACGGGTTACACTTGGGGCTGTTAGAACAGCCATTAATTCATGACGATAAAGGTAACAATCAATTTTAGGTTTCCCTCTCCAATATTGGTTTTACTTTTAAAATCCTGCATGCATCTAATTGTCTGGTTGCTTGTGGTTGGAAATTTGGTTTTGCTCAATGTAGGGTGAAGATTGTGTTCTTAGGATCGAGAGAGATACACGACCCAACTTCATCAATTTGTTTGAATCATCGGTTCATTGCTGATTGTTTTGTGTACAGATGTACTTGACAAAGTTGTGAAAAAAATGTTTACAAGGCTTTGTTGGATTTGAAGTCTTCATTTCTGTTGTGAGACCATTATTAGTGCTAATACAAAAATTGATTGTTATTACTTTTATGCTACTGTAAAGTGTAAATATGGAAAATATGTTGTTTTTACTGAACTTGTGTTGGTCAATTTGGTCTTAAATGCTGTAGGTTGGACCGAATCATGGAAGCACACGACAATTTTGCAGCTCTAAAGATCACTTAAGGTAATATATTATATTCTATAATTTTAGCTTTAACTTGAACTGATTTGGGACGGTGGTCTATGGGGAAGGAGTGTGGCAGTAGTGGGAGTTTGTATGTCTAAGCAAAGAGAGTTGCAGTTTGTGGGAGTTTGAACTCAACTTGTTAGCTGTAAGGTTGAGTTTTTGGACGTGGGTTAATTACAATTCATATGCATACATACTCACACATAAAAGCACAACCATAATGGTGGATGTCTATTGTGTTGTAGATCGTGGATGACTTGTTTTTTTTATTTAGTATTTATTTTATTGTGTTAAGAGTGTTAAGCATGCTTTAAATTTTAATAAGGGATCCATTATTAGTGGCATGATGAGTTAGTGGATGTGATAGTATATACATAAGGGATCCATTATTAGTGGCATGATGAGATGTGATGGTATATACGTATATATATGGATGATTTTTATTTTTCAATTTTCCTTGTGCTTCAGTTGTTGAAGTACTCTTTACTTGTGTGATGTTTGGCTTCTCACAACTACCTAGAATCATAATTATATTTCGTATTTAACAACTACCTAGAATCATACTTTAAATTTTAACTAGGGATCCATTATTAGTGGCATGATGAATTAGTGGATGTGATGGTATATGTATATGTATATGGATGATTTTTATTTTTTATTTTTTATGTATGTGGTATGTATGTGGTATGTGGTATGTGATGAGTGGATGTGATGGTATTTATGTATGTGGTATGTGGTTTGGTGTATGTGATGAGTGTATGTGGATGATTTTTATTTTTCATTTTTTATGTATGTGGTATGTATGTGGTATGTGATGAGTGGATGTGATGGTATTTATGTATGTATGTGGTATTTGGTATGTGGTTTGGTGTATGTGATGAGTGTATGTGTAAAAAGCTGTTGAAGTGTGGTATGAGTGTATGTATGTTGAAGTGTGGTATGTATTTTTCCTTGTGCTTCAGCAGCTGTCGAAGTGTGGTATGTGGTTTGGTGTATGTGGTATGTAGTTTGTTTGTTTGTTTGTGGTATGTGGTGTGTATGTGGATGGGTTTGGTATGAGTGTTTGTTTGTGATGAGTGTGGTTTGTTTGTTTGTGATTTTTTGTTTGTGATTTGACAAATTTAGAATCATAATTGATGTATGTTGTGGTATAGAGAAGATATTGAATGGGTTATTTTTCATATTTAGTATATTATTTATTCTATTGCATTAACTTGCTTTTAATTTTTATAACGGTAGTGGATGGATGTGCTATTTAAATTTTATTAATGGGTACTAATTTTGTGGTACTATTTTTCATGTGGATGATGTTTTTTACTTTTCTTGTCAAATATGCGAGACGTACTGATAGCGTGTATGAGTTTATTTTACTAGAACAACAAAAACGTTGTCAAAAATAAAATAGTTCTTAAAAACCTTAAAATGTACAAAATTTGCACAGTAGAGAAATTTGATATAAAATTAATATTATTTTAATATTAATTAATAATATTATTATTTTAATTAATTATTTTAATAATATTTTAATATTTAAATTGGATTTAAAAATAATAAAAATAATTTTTTTAAATAATAAAATAATTATTAAAAATAAAAATTAAAAAAATAATAAAAATAAATTCTCTGGGGCTTGTGGTTGTGATAGGTGGGTCTGTAATTGTGGGAGGTGTGACTGTAGTTGTGAGACGTGTTGTGGGAGGAGGTGTCTATAATTGTTGTGGGAGGTGTCAGCAAGGTGGCTGTAGTTGTGGGACTGTAGTTGTGAGAGGTGGTGCTGTAATAGTGAGAGGTGTGTCTGTAGTTGTGGGAGGTAGGGCTGTAGTTGTGAGAGGGTTGTCTGTAGTTGTGGGACCGTAGTTGTGGGAGGTGGGGCGGTAATAGTGAGAGGTGTGTCTGTAGTTGTGGGAGGTAGGGCTGTAGTTGTGAGAGGGTTGTCTGTAGTTGTGGGACCGTAGTTGTGGGAGGTGGGGCCATAGTAGTGAGGGGTGTGACTGTAGTTGTGAGAGATGTGTCTGTAGTTGTGGGAGGTGGGACTGTAGTAGTGAGAAGTGTGTCTGTAGTTGTGGGAGGTGGGGCTGTAGTAATGAGAGGTGTGTCTGTAGTTGTGGGACTGTAGTTGTAGGAGGTGGGGCTATAGTAGTGAGAGGTGTGTCTGTAGTTGTGGGAGGTGGGGCTGTAGTAGTGAGAGGTGTGTCTGTAGTTGTGGGAGATGAGGCTATAGTAGTGAGAGGTGTGTTTGTAGTTGTGGGAGGTATGTCTGTAATAAAAATATAATTTTTATTTTTTTATTAATTTGTGGTTATTTTTTTTTTTTTTTTTTTTTTTTGTTTTTTATTTTATATTTTTTGTATTTTTTTATTTTAATTGTGTATTTTTTTGTGGTGTTTGTGTGTTTTTTTTTTTATTATATTTTTTTTTTATTTTTAAATAAACAACTTTTTTATTTATTTAATATTTATTTTTCAAAAATCACAAAATATATGATCAAAATTGTCCCATTCACTTATATCGATCGGTAACTCAAAATTAACCACGTCGTCACAAGAAGCAAATAGCACTTGCACAGTTGAGGGGCACAACAAGCAAATAAATATGAAAAAATAACCCATTCAAGATCTCTATACCACAACATGTATTAATTAAAAAAATCCACAAATCCATCAAGTAAAAAGTCGTCATTCCACAAATCCTAATCTGATCACTTCAACAGCTGAAGCACAAGTATATATCAAAAAACAAACACAAACAAAAGTACAAAATAAAAAGCACAATCGGATATCCACACAACAAAAAAATAGTCAACAAAAAAAATAAAAAAAAAAGTGAACACAACACATACAAAACATACAACAAAATAAATACCATCACATCACAACAGCTAAACACATACACTAAAAATAAAAATACACATACATACAACAACACAATACATACACACATCACACTTCAACAGCTAAAGCACAAGAAAAAGTGAAAAATAAAAATCATAACCATCACATCCACTCTAATAATGGATCCCTTATTAAAATTTAAAGTATGATCAACACTCAATAAAATAAATACTAAAATACGAAATACTAAATACATCAATAATAAAAATCACACAAGCAAAGAGCACTTCAACAACTGAAAAGCACAAGGAAAATTGAAAAATAAAAATCATCCATATGCATACGTGCTAATAATGGATCCCTTACACATACATACGTATAATAATACCATCACATCCACTAACTCATCATGCCACTAATAATGGATCCCTTATTAAAATTTAAAGCATGCTTAACACTCTCAACACAATAGACATCCACCATTATGTGGATGAATTGTAATTGACTGTCTATGTCATGAGAGCAAAACCTTTATAAAAAAATACCCACACGTCCAAAAACTCAACCTTGCAGCTAGCAGGTTGAGTTCAAACTCCCACAACTGCCACTCTCTTTGCTTACACATACAAACTCCCACTACTGCCACTCTCTTTGCTTATACATACAAACTCCCACTACTGCCACACTCCCTCCCCATAGACCACATATGAGAAATCAGTTCAAGTTAAAGCTAAAATTATAGAATATAATATATTACCTTAAGTGATCTTTAGAGCTGCAAAATTAAAGTGCTTCCATGATTCGGTCCAACCTACAGCATTTAAGACCAAATTGACCAACACAAGCTCCAGTAAAAACAACATATTTTCCATATTTACACTTTACAATAGCATAAAAGTAATAACAATCAATTATTGTATTAGCACTAATAATGGTCTCACAACAGAAATGAAGACTTCAAATCCAACAAAGCCTTGTAAACATTTTTTTCACAAGACTTTTTCAAGTACACCTGTACACAAAACAATCAGAACATGAGTAAAAATAAATCAAAACCAAATTTCCAACCACAAGCAACCAGACAATATTAGATGCATGCATGATAAAAAAGTAAAACCAATATTGGAGAGGGAAACCTAAAATTGATTGTTACCTTTATCGTCATGATTTAATGGCATGTTCTAACAGCCCCAAGTGTAACCCGTTGATACGAGAGTTCACCAGAATAAGAATTTGCTGACAATTTTGAGAAGGAAAATTGTAATTTCATTTAATAATGGATATAAAAAAATTGAGGGAATCTGTTGTTCCACTCCCAAATTAAGTGAATAGACTGTGCAACATTTCATTTATTAAATTCACTTGTGACAAAAAAGAAAATAAAAGTATATAACTCTTGGGCTGCTTCTTGGGATATATGAGATACCCCTCTTGGGGGCTGTATATGTATGGGACCTTTTACTATTTAGGAGTTGCAAAGACCAGCTTTCACTTTTACCAAGAACAAAATGCAGTTAAGTTTTTATTCTTTTTCCAGGCTGTCAAGAGACAACTGGGATCTTTTGATGAACCATAAGCAATCAAATATTCCAGCCTAAGCTACCAGATTCTACTACTCATAATTAATACCACCCTTCGTAAATATTTTAAATATCAAGATGTCCCAGTGCCACATAATTTTAGAATTTCAGTTTTATAAACATTTGATTTTCTAATTAAGTTTTATTACATGATTTTCACCTTGTGATGAGTAGATTCATACCAAAATTACAACATTTTTCATTTCATGTTAAAGCATTAAAATAATGTCATGACCAAAATAAGAATTCAGATAAACAAGAAAATGGAAAGATTAGAGGTGCTGATCATTAAAAAAAACGATGGAAATTATAGGAGGAAAAAATAAGAAACCTCACGAAAAGTTTTTTAACCATAAAATACAGAAGGAAAACAACATATTTTCCATTTACAAAAGCAGGTTGTGCTTTTGTGTCACGTAATGAAAATAACTTGTAATTGACTGGTCCATTTTGCTTGGTCGTGTATGGTATGTGATACCCACACGTCAAAAAACTCAACCTGCAGCTAACTGCTTATCCTTATAGACCTACAAACTCCCACAACTGCTACTCTCTTTGCTAACTTTACTGTTAGACCTACAAACTCCCACTACTGCCACTCTCTTTCCCTCCCCATAGACCAAATCCCAAATCAGTTCAAGTTAAAGCTTATAGAATAATATATTACCTTAAGTGATCTTTAGAGCTGCCAAATTGTCGTGCTTTCATGATTGGGTCTAATAGTTGGGGTTGCAACCAACCTCTGCAAGACCAAATTTACCAACACAAGTTCAGTAAAATCAACATATTTTCCATTTACTTTCTACAGTACCATAAAAGTAATAACAATCAATTTCTGTATTAAAAGATTTACTCTAATTGGACATTAAATAAACAAATATAGCACTATACCTCATGATCACAAGCGGAAATGAAGACTTCAAATCCAACAAGCCTTGTAAACATTTCTTTCATGAAACTTACAAGTACACCTGTACACAAAACAATCAGCAATGAACTGAAGATTCAAAAAAATGAAGAAGTTGAGGTCGTGTACCTCTCTCACTCATAAGAACAATCTTCACCCTACATTGTACAATTAAGCAATAACATGACTAAAAAATAAACCAAAACCAAATTTCCAACCACAATCAAGAGAACTAGAAGCATGAAAGATTTCAAAAGTAAAACCAATATTTTGAGAGGGAAACCTGAATTGAAAGTTACCTTGTCGTATTTCTTCATTATCTTTGAAAATGCCATAAGATTTAAGGATTTAAGCATCAACACAAAGAACAAAAAAATAGATGAATCGAGAAACAAAGTAAGAAGTACCTGATTTTAGGAACATGTAGCTTTTAAGAAGTCAAAATTTATTTAATCATTAGCACAAAAAGAAAATAAAAAATCAATTATAATTAAATAAGGAAACCAAGAAAGATGTAATTCCATACTTGTAGCTTTTAAGCTTCAACACTGTCTGGAAAATGAATCCGTAAATACTCTGGAAATCAAAACAAATATATGTTTATTTTGAAAGGCATTGTAACATACTTTGGTAAATGTCAATACCATCTAAGTCGGATTTTGCCACAAATTCAGCAAGGCTAGAATATTAATAAGAAGCACAGTAAAATAATAATTTTGTAACAAATTTCTACTCACTACCTCCTCAAAAGTACAAATATTTATTAGAACAACAACGCTGTCAAAAATCAGATACTCTCATGATACCTCAAAATTTGCATGTTAATGTTTCAAGTAAACACAAACTAGAAAAGTACTTTAAAACTTTTGCATAAATAAAGGGTGGCACATAGGCATACCCATAGATTTTACCCAAATTCAGCAACCTACAATAAAAAATTCTTATAAGAAGTCATAGAGAATGGGAGGGGGAGACATACTAATCGCTTATAAATTCTCAACAATCACACTTCAACTTTTAAAAGTAAAAATAAAAGTAAATAATAAAATTTCATCCACGTAATGAACATACCATCAACTCATCATACCACTAATACACTCAACATAATAAAAATAAAAACTAAATAGAAAAAATAACTCATACACGATCTCTATCACAACATGAATCTATTATAATTTTAGAGTTGGTTTTCAAAATGGAGCCAATCATACAAAGAAAGAGCACTTCACTAGTTGCAATATACAAAGAAAAGGGAAGAAAAAACATCATCCACATGATGAACATACCATCACATCGATTTTGTTTATACCTACAAATCCACCATCCCATTATTAAAATTTAAATTAAAACTAACACTCCATACAATAAAAAAATTACTAAATAAGAAAAATAAATCATCCACGAATATCACAACTTACATTTATTATTATCATTCTTCTAGGTAGTTGTCAAAATTAACCAAAGCCAACCATCATCACAAGTAAATAGTACTTAAACAGTTGAAGCAGAAAGAAAGCTAATAATATAACATCATCCACATGATGAAACATACCATCACATCCATCAAAGTCATCATGCCACAAATCTGCTACCATTATAAAAATTAAAAGAAAGTATATACAATAAAATAAATATTAAATACGAAACTTTACGAGATACATGTTGGTGAAACTTAATGTTTCAAGTAAACACAACCAAAAAAACACTTTAAAACTTTTCCATAAATAAAGGGTGGCATACCTATAGTTTTTACCCAAATTCAGTAACTTTTAATCACACGCTATAAAATTCTTGTAAGGGACTAATTGAGAAAATGCAGGAGAGAGGAGGGGGGAAGTGTACTAATCATTTATAAACTCTCAACAATCAGCACTTAAATTGTTGTTAGTAAAAATAAAAATAAATAACAAAACATCATCCACATGGTGAACATACTATCAAATTTACCACCAACTCATCATACTAGTAATCCACTACACCTTTGTTAAAAGTTTGAAGTAAGAATAACACTCTATACAATAAAATAATTACAAAATTGAAAAAATAACTCATTCATAATCTCTATCACAACATACATATATTATGATTTGAGTTAGTTGTCAAGATGAACCAGAGCCAAAAATTACAAAGAATGAGCACTTAACCAGATGCATAACAAAGAAAAGTGAAAAATAAAACACCATCAACATGATGGACATACCATCACAGCGACAAACTCGTTATACCACAAAATCCACTATCATGTTGTTAAAATTTAAAGTAAAACTAACACTCAATACAATAAAATAATTACTTATTAAATAAGAAAAATAACTCACCCACGATCTCTATCACAACAAACATCTATTACCATTATAGGCAGTTGTCACAATAAACCACATAACCAACCATCACAAGCAAAGAAAATGTAAACAGTTGCAGAAGAAAGAAAAGCTAATAAGAAAACATCATCCACATCCACATGATGAACATACCATCAAATCCATTAAGTCATCATGCCACAAATCAACTACCTAAATATTAAAAGCAAGTATAACATTCAATACAATAAAATAAATATTAAATACGAAAAATAACTAATCCACTATCTCTACTACCACAACAAATATCAAATTCTAGGTAGTTGTCAAAATTAGCAAAAACATCACAAGCAATGAGAACTTCAACTTAAGCACAAAGAACATACCACCATCATAGCCACTTAACTCATCATGACACACTATTCCCACTATTAAATTAAAGTATGATTAACACTCGATACAATAAAATAAGTATTAAATACAAAAATAACTCATCCACGAGACATCACAACATACATTTATTATGATTTTAGAGTTGTCAAAATGAACCAGAGCCAAACATTGCAAAGAAAGAGCATTTAACCAGTCGCATCACAAAGAAAAGTGAAAAATAAAACACCATCCACATGAACATACCATCACATCAGCCAACTCGTCATACCACACCACTATCCCGTTGTTAAAAATTTAAAGTAAAACTAATACTCAATACAATAAAATAATTACTAATTAAATAAGAAAAATAACTCATCCACAATCTCTATCACAACATATATCTATTATCATTCTAGGTAGTTGTCACAATAAACTATAACCGACCATCACAAGCAAATAAAACGTGAACAATTGTAGAAGAAAGAAAAGTTAATAATAAAACATCATCGATGAACATATCATCACATTCATCAAGTCATCATGCTACAAATCCACTACCTAAATATTAAAAGCAAGTTTAACATTCAATACAATAAAATAAATATTAAATACAAAAAATAATTAATCCAATCTCTTTACCATAACATGCATCAAACTCTTGGTAGTTGTCAATATTAACCAAAAACCAAACTAAGCAAAGAGCACCTCGGCTGAAGCAGAAAAGTGCACTAACTCATCATGACACTAATCCACTATCCCCTTATTAGTATGATTAACACTCGATGCAATAAAATAAGTACTAAATACAAAACTAACTTATCCACGATCTGCATCAGAACATATATTTATTATGATTTTAGAGTTAGTTGTCAAAATAAACCAGAGCCAAGCATTACATGAAAGAGCACTTAACCAGTTGCAACACAAAGAAAAGCGAAAAATAAAACACCATAATAAATAATACTCAATATAATAAAAAATAAACTGAATAAAATAAATAAATCATCCACGATCTGTCACAACCATACATCTAATATGATTCTAGGTATTTATAAAAATGAACCTAAGCCAAACATTACAAGTAAAGAGCACTTAAACAATTAAAGTTGAAAGAAAATTAATAATAAAACATCATTCATATGATTAATAAGTATATTAGCACATCCACTAACTCATAACACTTATCCACCATCTCGTTATTAAAAGTTTAAAGTAAGATTAACACTCAACATGATAAAATAAATACTAAATGTTAAAATAACTCAACCACGATATATATCACACCATACATTTACTGATTCAAGGGTAGTTGTCAAAAAATGAACCGAGGCCGAGCATTACAATGAAAGAGCACTTGACCAGTTGAAGCAAAAATATAAGTGAATAATAAAACATCATACACATGATGAACAAAATAAATATTAAATAGAAAATATAAATCATCCATTATTTCTATCACAACATTCATCTATTAAGACTTTGGGGCTAGTTGTCAAAATGAACCAAAGCCAAGCAATATAAGGAAAGAGTACTTGAACAATTTAAGTAGACACCATCCACATGATTAACCTTGGGGTTAGCTCAAGTTTTATTCTTTTGATGCATTTTTTTAAATGGTTGCTGCATGGATGCATTGGTACCAGTCATGAAAATTGTTGCGCATGGAGCATGGATACCAATGTATCATGTATGAGAGAATACAATTGACACTACTTGCCGAAAAACTCAACCTGCTGTTATCCTTCATTAACAAACTACTTCCACTCTTATCCTTCCTTATAGATCTACAAACTCCCACTACCGCCACTCTATCTCCCTTCCCCCAAACTATGTAAAACAAAATCCAAAATCATTCCAAGTTATATATCCCTAAATGAAACAAAAAAAACAATAAGTTCACCAGAAAAAACTTTTCAAATAAGTGAATTACAAAGCAAAGAGGTAATCACATAGTTGGAACGTTTAGGCTGAAACACACCCCCCTCCCCCAAAAAAATGATAATCAAATGTCACTCTGTAACATGTCTAGCCCCAACTATTGTATATCTCTATCTTCAACTTTTCAAAAACTGCTACAAGTTCTACAATATAGTACTTATTAAATAAGAAAAATAACTCATCCATGATTTCTATCACAACAAACATCTATTATCATTATAGGCAGTTGTCACAATAAACCACATAACCAACCATCACAAGCAAAGAAAACGTAAACAGTTGCAAAAGAAAGAAAAGCTAATAAGAAAACATCATCCACATCCACATGATGAACATACCATCAAATCCATCAAGTCGTCATGTCACAAATCTACCTAAATATTAAAAGCAAGTTTAACATTCAATACAATAAAATAAATATTAAATACAAAAAAATAACTAATCCAATATCTCTACCACAACACATCAAATTCTAGGTAGTTGTCAAAATTAGCAAAAACATCACAAGCAAAGAGTACTTCAACTTAAGCACAAAACATACCACCATCATACCACCATCATAGCCACTAACTCATCATGACACTAATCCCACTATCCCCTTAATAAACTAAAGTACGATTAACACTCGATACAATAAAATAAGTATTAAATACAAAAATAACTCATCCATGAGACATCACAACATACATTTATTATGATTTTAGAGTTGTCAAAATGAACCAGAGCCAAGCATTGCAAAGAAAGAGCATTTAACAAGTAGCAACACAGAGAAGTGAAAAATAAAACACCATCCACATGATGAACATACCATCACATCGGCCAACTCGTCATACCACAAAATTTAAAGTAAAACTAATACTCAATACAATAAAATAATTACTAATTAAATAAGAAAAATAACTCATCCATGATCTCTATCACAACATACATCTATTATCATTCTAGGTAGTTACAATAAACCATAACCAACAATCACAAGCAAATAAAACGTGAACAGTTGCAGAAAAAAGAAAAGTTAATAATAAAACATCATATAGACATGATGAACATATCATCACATCCATCAAGTCATCATGCCACAAATCCACTACCTAAATATTAAAAGCAAGTTTAACATTCAATACAATAAAATAAATATTAAATACGAAAATAATTAATCCAATATCTCTACCACAACATGCATCAAATTCTAGGTAGTTGTCAATATTAACCAAAGCCAAACATCACAAGCAAAGAACACCTCAGCTAAAGCACAAAGAAAAGTGAATAATAAAAAACATCATCTACATGATGACCATCACATCCACCAACTCATCATGACACTAATCCACTATCCCCTTATTAAATTAAAGTATTATTAACACTCATTACAATAAAATAAGTACTAAATACAAAAATAACTTATCCATGCAACAGAACATATATTTATTATGATTTTAGAGTTAGTTGTCAAAATAAACCAAAGCCAAGCATTACATGGAAGAGCACTTAACCAGTTGAAACACAAAGAAAAGTGAAAAACAAAACACCATAATAAATAACACTCGATACAATAAAAAATAAACTAAATAAAATAAATAAATCATCCACGATCTCTGTCACAACCATGCATCTAATATGTTTCTAGGTAGTTATAAAAATGAACCTAAGCCAAACATTACAAGTAAAGAGCACTTAAACAATTAAAGTAGAAAGAAAAGTGAAAAATAAAACATTATCCATATGATTAATGAGTATAGTATCACATTCACTAACTCATACCACTTATCCACTATCTCGTTATTAAAAGTTTAAAGTAAGATTAACACTCAACATCATAAAATAAATACTAAATGTTAAAATAACTCAACCACGATATCTATCACACCATACATCTACTGATTCAAGGGTAGTTGTCAAAAAATGAACCGAGGCCGAGCATTACAATGAAAGAGCATTTGACCGGTTGAAGCAAAAATATAAGTGAATAATAATAAAACAGCATACACATGATCAACAAACCATCACATCCATATGTTTATAGTAAGATTAACACTCCATATAGCAAAATAAATATTAAATAGAAAAGATAAATCATCCATGATTTCTATTACAACATACATCTATTAAAACTTTGTGGCTAGTTGTCAAAATGAACCAAAGCTAAGCATTATAAGGAAAGAGTACTTGAACAATTTAAGTAGAAAGAAAAGTGAATAACAATACATCATTCACGTGATTATCCTTGGGGATAGCTAAAGTTTTATTCTTTTGATGCATTTTTTTTAAATGGTTGTTGCATGGATACATTGGTACTAGTCATGAAAAATGTTGTGCATGGAAGCATATCCAATGTATCATGTATGAAAATACAACTGACACCACTTGCCGAAAAACTCAACCTACTGTTATCCTTCATTAACAAACTACTTCCGCTCTCTGTTATCCTTCCTATCTACAAAAACTCCCACTACCGCCACTCTCTCTCCCTTCCCCCAAACTATGTAAAACCAAATCCCAAATCATTACAAGTTATATATCCCTAAATGAAACAGAAAAGAACAATAAGTTCACCAGAAAAAACTTTTCAAATGAGTGAATTACAAAGCAAAGAAGCAGTCACCTAGTTGTCATGTTTAGCCTTAATAATTTTATTTGGTCCGTCATTTGTTCCAGTTCCCTCTCAATATATTCAGCCTTCTCATACCTGAAAAAATTACAACCCCACACCCCCAAAAAACGATAATCAAATGTCAATCCGTAACATGTCTAGCCCCAACTCTCTTGTATATCTCTATCTTCAACTTTTCAAAAAAGGCTACAAGTTCTACAATATATCAGTGAATTAGAAAATATATATTATGAAGCGGAAGGAGAAAGGTTGAAAGTTAATTTGGTGTAAACAAAATAGTAAAGCCATTTTACTTTTCTATTTTACCCTTTAAACCAACTTTACATAGGTTCTTATTCAACTTCTTCACCTCTCCCCCATTATTTATCTAATGTCATATACTTTGGGATAGCATATTCTCACTTTTAATACACACGTAGTGTGTATCATATAAACTAGTAATACATAAAGCACGAGGGCAGGCAAAGACAAACCATCAGAAATAATAAGATTTAACAAGGGTAAAGTCAACTATCAATCAAAATTGTGAACGTTGCACTTACATTGCATCTCTCGGATGCAGTTTCATCGTCAAGAAGTGGTCCAAGCTCATCTTTGTATACAGGCTCAGCTTCATTTTCCATACTTTGCAGAGCCTTATCGACCTAATAAAAAAGGACAGATTTAAAATATGCACAACTTTCATGCACGTAAATGTGACAGAACATACAGTTTTTGATGGAGTTTTTGATGGCAAGCTTATAACACTATATTGTATTCAGTCTGTTTGCTTAATTGTGGATCCTTCACGCTTATTTTGTTATCTCTCAAGACTCCTCCTTCATTCACTATATAAACTAATCTGGAAGACTGAGGCTATCTTCCAACGTCCAGGCTTTTGTGTGGTTCGTTGCTCTAGATAGGTTTCATACCAATAGATTGTTACAGTATGGTTGACCAAATAACCTTCGTCCGGGATATTTGCATTTAATGCAAGCAGGCTCATGAAATTCAGTCTAACTCTAACTCTCTACGATGGCAGGATTTTGCTTGTGGTCATTCAGGTTATGTGGTTGAAGAGGAATGCTAAAGTTCAAAGTGTCACTTCAATCTAAGCATCAATGTTAGTGCTTTAAAAGCATCGCAATCTCTAAGATTCAGATGAACCAAAAGGTTGTCCTTAATTGATGTTTGTTTCCCTCTTTCCTAGATAGGACCATTATTTCTCTTCTAATTTATTTGTTTCCATATATAAATTCCTTTCATCAAATAAAAAGCAGGAGTGACCAACCTCAGTCATTATGACCCATATGAATTGTGTAGGGTTGTTGAAAATCCATATGACCCAAAACCAAATTAGGAATACCCAAATTGTTTCTACAGATAATGCCGCTAGTTCATATATGAATACTTACAAATAAAAAAAAACATATTTACTAAATTTCTCAAATTACCTGTAGTTCTACTATTTATTTTACTACAACAATGAAGCCGAAATAGAAACATGTGATCTTTATGTTCTGCTCACAGTTCTAGCAACCACGAGGAATTAGGAATACATGAAGTTTTTTAGGTAGTGATAATATTTATTTGTGCACTAGTATAATATCTTAGATTTTCTGGTTTACCTCTTTAATATCTTAGATTTTAGGATTTACCTGTTAGAGTTTTGCTGAATTATTGATTTCTTTGATTTCAGGTTCCGCGATGAAGACGGTTAGCCATTGAATATGACGAATTGCAATCCGAGAAGGAAATATGACGAATTGCAATCCGAGAAGGAACCTAGTTTTGTTGACGATGAAGTCCATGATGATTGGCCATGTCTTGAACGATGAAAATATAAACGTACTTATATATATATATATATATATATATATATATATATATATATATATATATATATATATATATATATATATAGAGAGAGAGAGAGAGAGAGAGGAAAATGAGAATCATGAGAGGATTATCGGATAAATTAAGATAAGAGGGTTGTGTGTACCTGCTGATGCTTTGGTGCTCCATGGCAATTCTACAATCTGGGAGTTGCCCAATCACAGAGAGATTTCGCCCGATTCTACAAACTTTGATTGAAATTTCTTTTCCGCCATTGCAGGAGAGTCTAAGTACAAATTTCACGATCAAGAACGGGAACATTTTTGTATATGTTCATAACATAACATAGAGAGAGAAAGAAGGAATTAACAGAAGTGAAATCAGAAAATTGAGAAAGAGAAAGAGGAGAGAGAAGGATCAATTTTGGAGAAAGAGGGAGTGAGAGAGGGGCTCTCGGGAGAAATTTGGGTTTTAGATTCAAAACTAATTACGGAGGAATTGGGGATTTCCGGTTTAAAGTTAAATCTAATTAAGGCTAAGAATCTTCTATAACGGCTAATTTTTTTTCCTAATACGTGAGAAAATATTTTGTATAAATATCAAAAGATCTTCTCAGTTTGTAAAAATATTTTATTTAAAATATCTTGAGATATTTTACTTTATCATCTGAGATTTTAATATTTTTTGACTTAACCACCTATTTTCTAGAAAGATACACTTAAATACATGAAGTTTTTAGGTAGTGATAATATTTATTTGTGTACTAGTATAATATAACATATATTAAAAGATAAATTACAATAAAAAATTATATTCAAATTCTTTTGTTTATTTTTGACTTATATATCCATTTTTTGGATCTGTTAATGGTAAAATTACTTGATGCAATTACTATCAAAACAGATAATGAAGTTTATAGAATACTAAAATTATGTAAAATGGAGAAGAAAATATACCTATTATAATAGACATTTCTAAACCCCTCCTCTGATTTGTCTATTGGTATATGAAGCTAGATAAAATTATTTTTATATATAAGCTTTCCGGGAAAGATGTGGTGTTCATTGGTCGGATTTTTAATTATTTTTTTTGCGAGTCAGTTGCTAATTTTATTTTATTTTTTCTGATTTTTCTAATTTTCATGTAATATTTATTTATTTACAATAACTTGGCAAATTCATTAACAAACAAACTATATATATAAAGCAAATACATTTGATCATTTTTTTTCTTATTCTTATTCTAATTAAAATGACATATTGTAATTATATCATTTGAACTTATTTAAAATTTATTAAATAAATTATTTTGAAACTTTTCAAACTTTGTGTTTATAATACAACAAACTTTGGCATGTTTGGTTTTCATCTACAACCATTTCCAACATTTTTTTCTTCTTATTATTTTCCTAAGCTGTTGATATCTAAAGAAAAAGCTCAACAATCACGCCGACTAAGGGGTATTTCACCTCATCGGGAACTTGTTCGTCATCGAGCAGGGGATGATCAGGATCGATGGGCATCCAATCCACCACAAAATCGAAATAATGACCATTAAACAGACTCTCAAAGAAGTCATTCCCCATACCACACCCCTCTTTGGTCAGACATCTTAAAAAATCCCCTGATCAAATCCTAGATGCAGTCCAACAAAAATTTATAGAGATCGATCGAGCGTCGTTTCTTAGACAACCTCCCACGAACATCCTGTAAATCGTCCGAATCTCTTTTCATCAAGGAAATCCAGTATGGATGGGTGGATACAAACCTCAAAGTCCTACAGTTCGATGGTTATGATGGCTCCATATATGCCTGTGATCACATAAACAACTAGTCAACTACTATGGTGTTATGGATTTCCTTGGACATACCAACGTCGCTCTATGTAAACTCTTCCCCTCTACTTTAACCAAGTCGGCTAGAACCTGATGTATTGTTTCTCAATAGCTTTTTGGGAGTTTAAAACAAAATCTTTAATCCCCATACGTGCCACATCTTTCCTAGAAAGCTTCCTGTTGGGTCCTGATATTTCCTCTAGGAACAATTACATATTATAGTACATTTATGAAAATAATTATAAAAATCATACACTCATAAAATAATTATAAAAATATGACATTTCATCATATATATTTACAATAGTGAGGATAATTAGGAGTCCTTATGTGACGCCCCCAAAACAGGTATACATCACCCATTCTGAGTTGTCAAATACATGGTACAGAATTAACTTCAACTTTATTATTACAACATATAACTGTGAGTTTAAATACAGATATTGCCATCTAGACAATATCCACATACAAATAAATCCTCATCATAATTATTGATACATTATTTTACAAAAATGGTGAGGACTACTAAACAACTCTCTCAAGAACCATCAATTCATACCCCGACTCGTACTCGCTATATTCTTGTCTCCTGAGAAGAAAAATGGAACAAAAAGGAAAAGGGTGAGCTCAACTAGCTCAGTAAAGAATATTATGACTAAGAAAATATACAACAAATTATCGTTAGTCTTCAACAGGGAAAAATCTAATAGAATACAATAGACAACAAGTTTTAAATCAATATTCGCAGCGGAAAATATTAATTCATAGAAGAGTTACGTAGATGATGAAATCTACTAATGTCTATGAATTTAACAGTCCATCAACAGTATTTTTATCCCTGTAACATCAATCAATGCACATCTTGAATCATATATTCATCTTTGCACTACAGGCCAAGGATATTCATCTGTTGGTCATGTTCATCTAAACACCTGTTCATCTTTGCACTACGGGCCAAAGATATTCATCAGAAATCATTCATCTTTGAACTACAGGCCAAAGATATTCAATAATAACATCATTTAAGACTGAAGATGATAAAAATATTTTTAAAGAAGCGAATCCAGTGAAACAAAATGACAAGGATTAAGGATTAAGGATTCGTACTTTATTTTATCCATGTCCAAAAACATCTCAAAAATAATCATAGTGGTGTAAAATTCAAGAATGATCAAAACATGGATACAATCAAAGCTAGTATCCACAATAGATATTTTGGACGAAAAGAAAAAAAATAATTTTTTTGTGAATAGTGCCGTTTCGTGAATAGTGTCGTATACGTGAATAGTACCGTATACGTGAATAGTAACTCCGGCACAAAAAGTTCCAAATTTGATAAAAACGTTCACCAATATTTCGGCATAATGATATTGAAGAAAATAATATCATTTAAGAAGAAAATAACATCCCTTACCTCAAAATAACCGTACTTCTGACTGAATTTCGGTATAGTGATGACAGAAACTTGCACCGTATAGTTCTGACTGAATTCAAAAGTTTTTTTTTGAAACACATGATAATAGCCTATTATCATGTGTTTCAAAAAAAAACTTTTTGCCATGTAAGGGATAAATATTAATGAGCTGACATGGCAAAAAGTTTTTTTTTAAAACACATGATAATAGGCTATTATCATGTGTTTCAAAAAAAAACTTTTGAATTCAGTCAGAACTATACGGTGCGAGTTTCTGTCAGCACTATACCGAAATTCAGTCAGAAGTACGGTTATTTTGAGGTAAGGGATGTTATTTTCTTCTTAAATGATATTATTTTCTTCAATATCATTATGCCGAAATATTGGTGAACGTTTTTATCAAATTTGGAACTTTTTGTGCCGGAGTTACTATTCACGTATACGGTACTATTCACGTATACGGCACTATTCACGAATACGGCACTATTCACAGAAAAATTATTTTTTTTTCTTTTAGTCCAAAATATCTATTGTGGATACTAGCTTTGATTGTATCCATGTTTTTATCATTCTTGAATTTTACACCACTATGATTATTTTTGAGGTATTTTTGGACATGGATAAAACAAACTACGAATCCTTAATCCTTAATCCTTGTCATATTGTTTCACTAGATTCGCTTCTTTAAAAATATTTTTTTTATCATCTTCAGTCTTAAATGATGTTATTATTGAATATCTTTGGCCTGTAGTGCAAAGATGAATGATTTCTGATGAATATCTTTGGCCCGTAGTGCAAAGATAAACAGGTGTTTAGATGAACATGACCAACAGATGAATATCCTTGGCCTGTAGTGCAAGGATGAATATATGATTCAAGATGTGCATTGATTGATGTTACAGGGATAAAAATACTGTTGATGGACTGTTAAATTCATAGACATTAGTAGATTTCATCCTCTACGTAACTCTTCTATGAATTAATATTTTCCGCTGCGAATATTGATTTAAAACTTGTTGTCTATTGTATTCTATTAGATTTTTCCCTGTTGAAGACTAACGATAATTTGTTGTATATTATCTTAGTCATAATATTCTTTACTGAGCTAGTTGAGCTCACCCTTTTCCTTTTTGTTCCATTTTTCTTCTCAGGAGACGAGAATATAGCGAGTACGAGTCGGGGTATGAATTGATGGTTCTTGAGAGAGTTGTTTAGTAGTCCTCACCATTTTTGTAAAATAATGTATCAATAATTATGATGAGGATTTATTTGTATGTGGATATTGTCTAGATGGCAATATCTGTATTTAAACTCACAGTTATATGTTGTAATAATAAAGTTGAAGTTAATTCTGTACCATGTATTTGACAACTCAGAATGGGTGATGTATACCTGTTTTGGGGGCGTCACAGTTGGTATCAGAGCTTAGGGATATGATCTCTGGCGGAGATCGGGGAATAGAACTAGGAGGGGAGAGACGAGTAAATCCTTCGCTAGTGTGTCCTACCTAAGCTTATTTGTTAGTTGGTCAGTATATAGGGATATTATGTGATATATTGATTTCCTTAATTAACCCTTGTTTTATGACAGTATTTGAGAATGTCGACTGAGAATATTAACAATAGAAATGAGACCGTGGAGACGCATGTACTCACCAACGAGGAGAACGTGCAACAGGCCGGCAATGTTCCTCCTGTGAACAATACCACTGATCAGACGATGAACGACGCAATGTTTAGAAGCTTTTTGCAGTTCATGCAAAATCAGACGAGGGAGACTCGTGTTCAAAATACAGGAGGAAATGATAACAATTCACGGGTTGTCACAGCCAAGCAGTTCAAAGAGTTGGGACCACCAGAATTTAAGGGAAAACCAGATCCGATCATGGCGGAGACATGGGTCAAGCAAATTACCAAGATATTCGATGTCTTGGGATGCACGGAGGAACAGAAGGTTCCATTCGCCACCTTTATGTTCCGTGGCGAGGCAGATTACTGGTGGGAGTCTGTGAAGCGTACCCATCCAGCCGCACTCAGCATGTCTTGGGAGACGTTTCAAAAACTATTTAATGACAAATACTTTCCTGAAAGTGTTCGTCATATGAAGGAAGTGGAGTTCATCATATTAGAACAAAATAACATGACGGTATCTCAGTACGAGGCAAAGTTTGCAGAGTTATCCAGGTTTGCACCTCATTTGGTGGAGAATGAGGAACGTATGACGCGGATGTTTCTGAGAGGGTTGAAACCCGGCATACGACAATATCTCATCTCTCATAAATTTTCTCTCTATTCAGATGTTGTTAACAGGGCTCAATTGTTGGAGAGAGACAACGAGTACGGTCAACCGAGGTACCACAATCAGGATTATACTGGAGATAGCTGTCAGCAAAACAACAATAACCAGTGGAGAAAGAAAAAGATGGACAAAATTGGTAACCACTCTGGTGGTAATCATAGCTATGAAAATAGAAGAAGCGAGTCAGGAGGAGGTTTTAAAAAGAGGAGATTTAACAACGACCATGTGAAGACGACAGTGCCAGCAGCAACTGGTTCTAAGAGAGGAGAAAGACCACCGGTCGTATGCTACAAATGCGGGAAAGAAGGACATATCAGTCCAAACTGCCCACAACAGTTCAAGGTATGTTATAATTGTGGAAAGGAAGGACATATCGCTCGAGATTGTACGGTAGCGAAACCAATTCCAGCGGGGACGGTGATTCAGAAGGCTGTCCCAGAAAAGTCAAAGTCAACGGTTCCTGGAAGAGCGTTTGTTGTGACTGGTCAAAATACGAGGAACCCAAACAAGGTGATCAAGGGTAAGCTATTTATAAATTCTTGCGAAGTTTATACCTTACTTGATACCGGTGCTACCCATTCATTTATCTCTCCTGCTTGCGCTCAACGTTTAAACTTAACTCCAGAGAAATTAGACTTTGACCTATCTGTGGAAACTCCGTTAGGAGAAACTTTCATTACATCCACTGTTTATAAATCTTGTTTCATTCAAGTTGGCACCATCACCTTACCTGTTGACTTGATCTCTTTAAAGATACTTGCTTTTGATGTGATTTTAGGGATTGATTGGTTAACTACTCATCATGCCAAAATTGATTGTTTTTGTAAGGTTGTTAGTTTTCATATTCCTAATCAACCTGTTGTTCGAATTCAGGCAACTAAACCATTAAAATCAATCACTGTCATATCTAATCATAAAGCTATTCGTTTATTGAAAAACGGATGTCAAGCTTTCTTAGCCCATGTTATGGATTTGAATAAAGACACGTCAAAATTGAATAATATTCATGTTGTTATTAACTTTCCTGACGTATTTCCTGAAAAACTTCCCGGTCTACCCCCAGAACGTGAAGTTGAATTCTTTATTGATCTTGAACCTGGTTCAAAGCCCATTTCTAAAACCCCATATCGAATGGCTCCTATTGAACTTCAGGAGTTAAAAGTCCAACTACAGGAGTTATTGGACATCGGTTTCATTCGTCCTAGTACATCTCCTTGGGGTGCTCCTATTTTATTCGTAAAGAAGAAAGACGGGAGTATGCGACTTTGTATTGACTATCGGGAATTGAACCATGTCACCATCAAGAATAGGTATCCTCTACCTCGTATTGATGACTTGTTTGACCAGTTGCAAGGAGCACAATTCTTTTCAAAAATCGATCTTCGTTCTGGATATCATCAGCTGAAAATTAGAACTGAGGATATTCCAAAGACTGCTTTCAGAACTCGGTATGGGCATTATGAATTCTTAGTCATGTCTTTTGGATTGACTAATTCTCCTGCTGATTTCATGGATATGATGAACCGAGTATTCAAGGATTATTTGGATCAATTCGTTGTTGTCTTTATTGATGACATCCTCGTATATTCCAAAAGCCGTGAAGATCATGAGCACCATTTGAAGCTGGTACTCCAAAGGCTTCGTGAAAACAAGTTATATGCTAAGTTGAAGAAATGTGAGTTCTGGCTTGAGGAAGTAACATTCCTTGGGCACGTGGTGTCAAAAAATGGAGTATCTGTTGACCCGACGAAGATTGAAGCAATACAAAGTTGGGAGCAACCGAAGTCGGTCACTGAAGTACGTAGCTTTTTGGGCTTAGCTGGTTATTATCGGAGATTCGTGGAAGGGTTTTCTCGAATTGCTACTCCATTAACTCAGCTAACTCGGAAGGATACAAAATTTGTTTGGAGCGAGGAATGCGAGAAGAGTTTCCAAGAGCTTAAGAGGAGACTTATTTCGGCACCTGTTCTAACAATACCATCTGGTTCGGATGGCTTTTTTATCTACAGCGATGCTTCGGGCAAAGGATTAGGATGTGTTCTCACGCAACGTGGGAAAGTCATAGCCTATGCCTCGCGACAACTTAAAGAGTATGAGAGGAATTATCCTACTCATGATCTAGAGTTGGCAGCAGTCGTTTTCGCGCTAAAGATCTGGAGGCACTATCTATACGGGGAGAAAGTGGAGATATATTCAGATCATAAAAGCCTCAAATATTTCTTCACTCAAAAAGAACTCAACATGCGGCAACGACGTTGGCTCGAGTTGTTGAAAGATTACGACCACACTATTCAATACCATCCTGGAAAAGCGAACGTGGTAGCTGACGCATTGAGTAGAAGATCATATGCAGGAATGAGTGCAATGATGTCAAGTATACGCATAGAGCCAACTTTAATAGAAAAAGTTAAGGTTGCTCAAGCCACCGATTCGGAGCTGATGCATATGAAGACGAAAGTACAAGAAGGTGCCATTCCAGAAGCAAGAATTGATGAAGAAGGAATACTTCGAGTCCACTCCAGACTTTGTGTTCCTAATGATTCTGATTTGAAGTACAAGATCATGATGGAGGCACACAATACACCGTTTGCAATTCATCTTGGAAGTACCAAAATGTATCGTGATCTTCGACATACATTTTGGTGGAACAATATGAAGAAAGAGATTGCAAAGTTTATTTCAACGTGTTTAACTTGTCAACGTGTAAAGGCGGAGCATCAAGTGCCAAAGGGTCCATTGCAACCACTTGAGATTCCGAAATGGAAGTGGAAACACATTACTATGGATTTCGTTACGGGTCTTCCTACGGTTTCTCAAGGCATCAATGCTATTTGGGTTATTGTTGATAGATTAACCAAGTCTGCTCATTTCTTGCCGATACGGGAGACTTATTCCCTTGAACGTCTTGCTCAAATATACGTAAATGAGATTGTAAGATTTCATGGCATGCCAGTATCCATAGTTTCGAAACGTGACCCAAGATTTACTTCAAGATTTTGGGTTAGCTTGCAAAAAGCTATGGGTACGGAGTTACGATTCAGTTCGGCATACCATCCTCAAACGGACGGACAATCAGAGAGGACTATTCAAACTCTTGAAGATTTATTAAGACTCTGTGTCCTAGACTTCAAGGGCAGTTGGGATAAATATTTACCATTGGTGGAATTTTCCTACAACAACAGTTATCAGGCAAGCATTGGTGTGGCCCCATTTGAAGCATTGTATGGACGAAAGTGTCGTTCTCCAGTATGTTGGGACGAGGTGGGTGAAGCAACATTGTTGGGACCCGATTTAGTACGTATGACTACGGAGAAGATCCAAACGATTCGACAACGTATACAAACGGCACAAGATCGACAAAAGAGTTATGCGGATCTTCATCGAAAGGATGTAGAATTTAGTGTTGGGGATCATGTATTGTTGCGTGTTGCTCCATGGAAGGGAGTTACAAGATTCGGGAAGAGAGGAAAGCTTAATCCACGATTTATTGGTCCATTTTAAATTCTTGATCGAGTAGGTAATGTAGCCTATAGACTCGCGTTACCTCCAAGTATGTCTCGTGTTCATAATGTTTTTCATATATCTGTGCTTCGTAAATATGTGAAAGACCCGAACCACGTCATTGAGTTAGAACCGGATGAGATAGCCGAAGATTTAACGTATGAGGAGGTACCTGTCAAGATCTTGGATAGGAAGGAGCATGTCCTACGCACGAAGGTAATACCACAAGTTAAAGTTTTGTGGAGGAATCATGCTATAGAGGAAATGACCTGGGAGTTGGAAACGGAAATGAAAGCGAGGTATCCTCACCTTTTCGAAACATCAGGTACGTATGTCAATTTCGAGGACGAAATTTCATAAGGAGGGGAGGTTGTAAGACCCCAAATAATTAATAAATGAAAGTTAATTTCCTTTAATTATTATTTTGAATAGTAAGGGTTGATTTGATTAATGTGGATAGTTATGGGTAAAATACGCAAATATTTCAAAAAAAGCAAGTGGTTATAAAATATTCATTGTTGTCGGGGAATATTCGTTTGGTCGTGGAATATTCGTACTGTCGGGGAATATTCGTACGACGGCGCAGCCATGTGTGGGCCCCATAACGGAAAGCGATTGGAGGAAGAAAACGATAAATATAAGTTGTTTAAAAATAACGGCGTAGTTGTTACCGTTTACACTGTTGGAATACCCGGTGGTTAAAATACAGTAATACGCGTTGTTGCACAGTAGCACACGGTATTGCACAGTATTTTGAATTATTAATCCTTACGTAAGAAGGCACTACTCAATAATTGCTATAGGAGTTACTGTTCATTACTTTATTGATTCAATAATTGCTGCGTTGATATTTATATTATTATTGTTTCAATAATTGTCATTGCATAGTATTTTCCATTATCAGATCAATAATTCATATTATTTGAATAATATTATCAGATAACATTATTGGCAATGTCTAGAAAGTTCTGTCAAGGAGAGGTTTGGTCATCTAATTGCGCGCCAGTAAGGAGAAATCCTTATTGGAAAGCCCCCTCTATCCTGGAAACGGCCTGGTTGTCAGTACTGTGATTCTGTAATATTATTTTTAATAATTAATTATTGATTATTATGATAAAGAAAATATTTATTTTATGTGGATATAGATGGAGAAAATTTTTAATGTGACAATGGTTGAAAATTAATATTTTATCTTTTTCTGATAAAATAATTCATTTAAATATATTATTTTAATAATATATTAACGATGATATTTTTACAATGAATGTGGGATATATGAGTATATGAGGAGGTAGAGTATTTTTGTGGCATTAAATGTTTAACACATGTTTTGTGTGTCGGTGGACATAATTTTTGACCGAAAATTGAGTATAGACTGTAAAATCGCCCGTTTGTGAATTTCGGTCAATTTTTATTTAGAATTTGGAAAACTTTTCTTCTGCAAAGTTGTAGAGAATGGAATTTCCCATGGAAATTCGCAAGTTTCGAATTTTTCTGATAAACGAGCTATTTTCTACGAATTATTGAAGTTTTGGAAAATAAAATAATTTTTTTTATTCATTATGGTGGGACCCACTTTTTGGTGGGTGTTGAATACACATGGGCTGCTGAAATTTTCAGCATTGAGGGGCTGAAGTTGTCAACAAGCATGCGTAGGAATGTTGATTAATAATAATATTAATTTATTATTTAGTCTCCTTTGGCGTTCTAACATTTTCCTATAAATAGAGGGCTAAGTTAGAATTGAAAATCACACCAGAAACAAAGTTTCTCTCTTTCTCTCTCTATATTATCGAGCGTATTCTTGTGAGTATACTTTGAGTGTTGCTATACGGTGCGAGTTTCTGTCAGCACTATACCGAAATTCAGTCAGAAGTACGGTTATTTTGAGGTAAGGGATGTTATTTTCTTCTTAAATGATATTATTTTCTTCAATATCATTATGCCGAAATATTGGTGAACGTTTTATCAAATTTGGAACTTTTTGTGCCGGAGTTACTATTCACGTATACGGTACTATTCATGTATACGGCACTATTCACGAATACAGCACTATTCACAGAAAAATTATTTTTTTTCTTTTCGTCCAAAATATCTATTGTGGATACTAGCTTTGATTGTATCCATGTTTTGATCATTCTTGAATTTTACACCACTATGATTATTTTTGATATATTTTTGGACATGGATAAAACAAAGTACGAATCGTTAATCCTTAATCCTTGTCATTTTGTTTCACTGGATTCGCTTCTTTAAAAATATTTTTATCATCTTCAGTCTTAAATGATGTTATTATTGAATATCTTTGGCCTGTAGTGCAAAGATGAATGATTTCTGATGAATATCTTTGGCCCGTAGTGCAAAGATAAACAGGTGTTTAGATGAACATGACCAACAGATGAATATCCTTGGCCTGTAGTGCAAGGATGAATATATGATTCAAGATGTGTATTGATTGATGTTACAGGGATAAAAATACTGTTGATGGACTGTTAAATTTATAGACATTAGTAGATTTCATCCTCTACGTAACTCTTCTATGAATTAATATTTTTCGCTGCGAATATTGATTTAAAACTTGTTGTCAATTGTATTCTATTAGATTTTTCCCTATTGAAGACTAACGATAATTTGTTGTATATTATCTTAGTCATAATATTCTTTACTGAGCTAGTTGAGCTCACCCTTTTCCTTTTTGTTCCATTTTTCTTCTCAGGAGACGAAAATATAGCGAGTACGAGTCGGGGTATGAATTGATGGTTCTTGAGAGAGTTGTTTAGTAGTCCTCACCATTTTTGTAAAATAATGTATCAATAATTATGATGAGGATTTATTTGTATGTGGATATTGTCTAGATGGCAATATCTGTATTTAAACTCACAGTTATATATTGTAATAATAAAGTTGAAGTTAATTCTGTACCATGTATTTGACAACTCAGAATGGGTGATGTATACCTGTTTTGGGGGCGTCACAATTACTGTCTTATGATGTCTTGGTTACTGTTTTATGATGTCTTGGTTACATTAATAAGTAACCAATTTACTTTGGTTATCTTTTTGCAACATGTTGTTTACTGTATAATGCTGTCTTGGTTACTGTCTAATGATTTATTGGTTGTTGTCTAACTACTATATTGTGTAATGTTGTCTTGTTTACTGTATTATGTGTGTCTTGTTTAATGTCTAATGATGTCTTGGTTACTGTCTAATGATATTTTGGTTACTGTCTAACCAATATATTTTCTAAAGCTGTATTGGTTACTGTGCAACATTGTATTGGTTACTGTATAATGCTTAATGGGTTACTGACTAATGCTATTTTGGTTACTACATAATATTTCTGACTAATGATTGGTAAGCACATGGCTGGTAACCAATGTATTAGACAGTAACCAACATGTTGCATGAAGATAACCAAGACAACATTAATAAGTAACCAGTTTATATTGGTTACCTTTTTGCAACATGCTGTTTACTGTATAATGTTGTCTTGGTTACTGTCTAATGCTGGATTGGTTATTGATTAACGATATTTTGTTTAATGACTAAAGATATATTGGTTAATTATCTATGTTGTTTTGGTTACTATCATATGATTGGTTGGTTAACTTTGTAAATATGATTTTGTTTATTTGCAGTTATAAGATCTTTATTACGAGGAATGGAACAAAAAATTCAACGGAAAAGTGATATATTGGTGCGACATGGAAGTCCCCAGTATCATTGCAAAAAAAATTGAATAAGAGTTAGCTGGATAAATTTAAGGCAACATGTTTTGGAAATTTTCTTGAGTTTGGTGAGCACCAAATGTATTCCCAGATTATTCACCACGCTCTTGTGAGGGAGGTTCACCAGAGGGATGACGGTAAAATGTGGTTTTTGTTCGTAGAAAAAGGGTCAGGTTTGGTTTGCCTGAGTTTTGTATGATATCTGGGTTGAGATGGAAAGGTGAGGATGATATAACTCTATATAAATGTATGGAGAATATGCTTATTGGTAAGTTTTTTGGTGACGAAGTTGTGACACATAGTTGTATAGGTAGGATATATAGGAAGGCAGTTTTTGATGATGATGACGAGGCTATTAAGATGTCTATGATATTTTTGGTCTTTAATTTCATTATGTGCACATTTTCTGAAAATTACGTTGATGGGGCAATGGTTAATTTTTTGTGTTACGGCGATGTTAATAGTTTTCCTTGGGGGAAAGTTGCTTTTGAGATGACAAAGTACTCTTTGTTTAATGCTTTGAAGGGGGCGTTATAGGAAAAGAAAGAATGGTGTTTCAACATACAATTTTTACATGGATCATTACACCAAACTGTACAAGTTGAATGGGCTTTCGTATGTATTCCAAGTTTTTATGTTTGAAACTATTCCGACATTCAAAATTAGGGGTATATGCAATGACGAACATCCATCGGATGTCCGTTTATTCAGATGGAAGGAGTTAATGAATCCGCTTTCTAATGACAAGTTGAATGAATTAGTTTTTTTGTTCCGGACAGGTATGTTGTTTCACCTTTAGTTATATACTTGATAAATGAAAATATTATGTGAAGTTTACTATCAACAAAGTAGTTAGTTGCCTTTATATACACGTTTGGTTACTGATTATTTTATATGCATGCTAATAATAACAATGTTTTTGGTTACTTGAATATTCAAATACGGTTACTGATTAGATTACATTCAGGTTACTAATGACATTGTTGTTGGTTACCAATCATATACACATTTGGTTACATTTATACATTTAGTTGGTTACTACTTATTATACATTTGGTTGCCTGTATATATGTATTTGGTTACTGATTATGTTTTATGATTCCTTATTTACTGTTTATTTCAATGTAATTGTTTGTTAGATGATATACTAAAGTATACTTATTATTTTTCAGATGAGGAAAAACAGTTTGACTCCCACGGCCGAGGAGAAGGATCGGCTTGATTTGGGCGGTTTTCACTTTTTTAATGGGAAGGATGGTGACAAGAAAGTAGACAAAAAAGTGAAGGCCGACAACATTGGTGTTGATGTATCTGTTGTGAAAGAGGCAATTGATGTACGGTCTAAGCCGTTGGAGAAGAAAGTGTCTGAATTGAAGAAAGATGTTTCTAAATTGAAGAAAGAATTTGGAAAGTTGCAAATTGATATTAAAGATGAAATGCATCTTTTACATGTCCAGTTATGCAGGGACCTTAGGTCCATTATTAGAGATGAGTTACGTGTTATCAAAGACGTGGGGGACAAAAAGCTTGACGGTGATTCTGATGATGACGATTCTGACAATGCTGGTGATGATGATGATGATGAAGATGAAGGTGATGAAGGTTATGAAGGCGGTGAAGGTGGTGAAGGTGATGAAGCTGATGATGATGCTGCTGATGACGTTGCTGATGAGAATGCTAATGTCATGGTGGAGGAGGTCCATGTTGATGAGGATGTTGATCATGGTTCAAAAGTGAATAAGAATAATGATGGTGATGATGTGTTGGATGAAGTTGAGAAGAAGGGTGAGAATGAAATTGAATTGGTTAATGAAGTTGGTGATGATGTGTCAATATTCGTGGAGAAGAGTGATGTGAATGTAATTGAGATTGCTAATGAAGTTGAACGTGCTGTTATGGTTGAAGAACCCGATGAAAAAAAATAATGATGATGAAGAAGATGTCAATGTTAGACATATTTGTTTGTTTTGTTATGTGATATATGTCTTTTGTTTTAATTATTAAATGGTTCTTTATTTTGCGCAGATTGACAATAATAATGACATGCCGTCTTTTGACATATTAAGTCAATGTACTGGGAAAGAGATTGTTATATATGATGCTGATAAGGTTAGTATTATAATTATGGGCCATCATTTATTGAAATGTTATTTATGTTTTGGTTACCATTATATAGTGAATTGGTTACTATGATATTGTGTTTTGGTTACCATTATATTATGTTTTGGAAACTATTATATTATGATTTGGTTACTAGTTTATGTTATTCAGATTACTAATATAACATGTTCATTTTAGTTTATTGGCTGTTGTACAGTCAGTTGGTTACTAGTTTATTTTATTCAGATTACTAATCGTATATATTACCTTTTTATGTCAACTAAAAAAGGGGAAGAAAGGTGAGGCAGCAATCATGTATGCTCTTAATCTTATGGTTCTCACCACACAGGACATAGCTAAGTGTGATGAGTTGGAGAAGAGTGTTCACAAAGTTGGTGGTAGACTTGTACGTGAACCTGCAAAGAGTGCCATTTTACGGTCTCCATATACAGCAGCGTTCGGATCGGCTGGTTCATCATCTACTGTAGTGGGTGCTGTTAGTCAAACACTTGCACGTTTAAGTCCATTCCCCAAATCATGCATGGAGATGCCCTCAAAATTTGAAGAGGCATTGTTTGAAGAATGGTTCAAAATTGGAATAAACAACAGAAAAAGGTCTGTTTTTTGTTGTTAACAATGCTATAGTTTTTTATGAAACAAATAAGTTTGTATTATTGTAGTAACATATGGTTAATATTTAAATAAATGTTATGGTTACTATTATTTTATATTCTGGTTACTATTAGATAATGTTTTGGTTACCTAGTAGTTATGTTTCTGTTACTATGTAATTATGGTTTGGTTACCAGATTAATGTTTAAAATTAAGTTGTTTATTAGTTTACTGATTTTGGTATGCTGTTTTTGTTACTGTCTAATGATGTATTGGTTACTGTCGAATGTTGTATTGGTTAATGTGTAACATTACATTGGTTACTGTATAATACTTAATTGGTTACTGACTAATGCTGTTTTGGTTACTGCATAATATTAAATATTTAATAAATGTTAATATTAAATAAATGGTGTGGTTACTATTAAATAAATGTTATGGTTACTATTACTTTATATTCTGGTTAATATTAGTTTATGTTTTAGTTACCTATTAGTTATGTGTTAGTTACTATTTGATTATGGTTATGATTTTAATATTTGTTGGTTAGCAGGGTACTGTTTAAAATTAAGTTGGTTGATTAGTATGTTAATTATAGAATGTGCAAGTTTGATTTGTAGTAGTGTGTATATTAATACGGTAATTGTTAATGTTAGTGTGTATACTAATATTATGTACAAATTTCCTGGAAAGAACGATATTATCATGCCTTCTTTTGAATTTGGATCCATTGCAATATCATCGAAGATGTGGTTCTATAAATTAAAGACGCCTGGGCAGTGGTTAGACGACGATGTTAGTATTTTTAAAAAAATTATGTTTTTGTAGTTATGTTTACATTATTTAGTTATATTAATCACATACTTGCATTTTCCAACAACTGTTAATATCCTATTAATTTTTTTTGGCTCAGCACATCAATATTGCCTTGTATTATTTCCGTAAATTGGCAAGACATTCCGAAAGTGTTCCTATAAGGGTAACGACCACGGATTGTTGGTTTCACAGCAAGATCACTGCTCTTTTCTAGGAGTATACAAAAAAAAATTGTGACAAAATTGTTCTATCTGGGGAGGGTGATGTTGCTGAATACATACATGGGCTGTTTATGGATGTCAACACACCATGGAGGAACGTTGACTATGTGTTGTTCCCAATTCATATGTCATCACCGGACCATTAGTTGTTGTCGTCTTTTGATGTGTATCGTAGGTGTCTAACCGTTTATAATTCTCTACAACCAAAAAGAAAATCCATGCAAACTAAAATATTTGATGTTTGTGAGCTGTACATCTTCATTCTTCCCATACTACTGCGCAAGTCTGGTTTTTGGAAGGATAGGTCTGACATTGACTTCAGCAGTGACCTGTATCGTAACAAGGACGAAGACAATCTAATTGAGTTGGAATTTGCTGAGACGGTTCCTGAACAAGTAGAGGGGTAAGGGTTAAATTATATACATTTTTTTAATTATTACATATAGGTTGATTTTATTTTTAATTTTTGTTATATATTGTTTGTTGTTACAGTGATTGTGGGATATTCACAATTTATTTTGTTGAGCATGTCATTCATCAGAAGTTTGATCAGATTTCTATTCCTTTCCCCATTGCGAAGTATCAAAAAAAGTTATGCACAAACCTATTTATGCATGCTAGAAACAAGTAGTTGGAGGGCTATGATACTGATAGAGAATTTCCAGGAAGATTTGTTCCAGATTTTGATTAGTTCGGATTTTGTTGTTTTGTCTTTATTAATTTTGTTGTGTATTTTTTTTAAGTTTTGGTGTTATACACAACATTTGTGTATGATTTATGATTTTTTGATGTTCATTGGATCTTATGTAGATGGGATTACATATTTGATTATATTAGCATTAATGAAAGAGATATTGTTTGTTGGTTGGTATTTTGTTTCTTTTTAAGTTGTGTTTATTGAATTTTTTTGAAATATACAGTTGGTAACCAATCATATATAAAGGGGTAACCAGATAATGATTTGATAGTAACAATAGAGTTACAAGATTGTATCAGGACATATATCATATGTTAAATGTACATGTGTTATGTATACATGGGTTTCATAAACTTCAATACCCTTTTAATTACGGGTTGCTGAATATACAGGTTGTTTATTTTGTGGTTACCATTATAAACTGGTTTGGTTACTGTTATGAAATTAGGTGGTTATTGTGATGGTTATTGTCATGTAATTATTTGGGTACCATTAAACATTGTTATGGTTACTGTTATGTAATTATTTGGTTTACATTAAAAACTGGCATGGTTACTGTTATGGTTACTGTTATGTATAAAATGGTAACCAATTATAATTTTGTAATATACAGTTGGTAACCAATCATGTATAAATATGTAACCAGATAATGATTTGATAGTAACCAGAGTAACAATATTGTATCAGGACATATGTCATATGTTAAGTGGACATGTGTGAGTATACATGGATTTCATAAACTTCAATACCCTTTTAATTAAATGTTACTGGATATACAGGTTGTTTATGTTGTGGTTACCATTATAAAATGGTATTGTTACTGTTATGAAATTAGGTGGTTACTGTGATGGTTACTGTTATGTAATTATTTGGGTATCATTAAACATTGTTATGGTTACTGTTATGTTATTAGCTGGTAACTGTTATGGTTACTGATATGTAAATATGTGGTTACCATTAAAAAATTTTATGGTTACTGTTATGTATTTGTTTGATTACTGTTATTGTTAATGTTTCATTGAAATCAAAAATCAATATATAAATGAATAACAATTTTGTTTACTATACACAATCAAAAATTTTACAAACCAATCGTTTAATGGTTACTCAAAGTAAACAATAATACATTCATGTATCTACACTCTTAATTTAACTGCACTATATCAGACCCTTTTTAGTGGTCTTAAAACCGGGGGATTACTGCATGTTTTTCTGCTGTGTCCTTTTTCTTGGCACCTGCTGCATTTGTTTTGAATTTTGATTTCAGATCCGTGTTTGTACCTCCCTTTTTTTGGTCTTCCTGCTGGCCTTCTTTTGTTGGGTGGTTTTATACATATGTTTTTTACTTCTTCTGATACATCCCAGTTTTCTTTGTCATTTAATGGCATGATGGAAGCTGAATATGTCTTGAACAAAGTTGCTTAGTGTAATTTCTTGAGAAAAAATCATAACAGCTCAAATTTCTCTTGCTCATAACAGCAGCAGCGTGCGGGCAAGGCATCTCATGGTACTCAAATTTACGGCATGTGCATGTCTTTTGTTCGATGTCCACAATATACTTTTTAGAGACATCGTAAATAGTGAAAATCACTAAGTTTGATGTCTCAAGCTACAACACTCAATGTATACAATCAGATTAACAGTTGCATGCCAAATATACAGTAACCAATTAACTAGTACACAATGTTAGTCAACAAGTAACCACTAATATAAAAGAAACAATTATAAATCTCAGTAACATTATAATGTACATAGTAACTAAGTCAGTATTGATCAGTAACCAGTATAATGTTACACAGTAACCAAATAAGTATTATACAGTAACCATTATATAATTACACAGTAAGCAATTAAGTAGTAGTTAGTAACCAATATAATGTTGCACATTAAGTAAGTCAACAATAGTATGTAACCAAGTCATTATTAGTCAGTAATATTATGCAATAAAGATTATAATTTTATCTAGTAACCAAGTTTCTGTAGTCAGTATAATGTTACACAGTAACCAACTCAGCAATAGCCAGCGACCATTATATGGTTACACAGTAACCAAGTCAGCAATAGTCAGTAACCATTATATGATTAAGAGTTGCATCCCAAATATGCAGTAACCAATTAACTAGTATACAATATTAGTCAATAAGTAACCACTAATATAAAAGAAACAATTATAAATCTCAGTAACATTATAATGTTATATAGTAACTAAGTCAGTATTGATCAGTAACCAATATAATGTTACACAGTAACCAAATAAGCATTATATAGTAACCAGTATATAAGTACACAGTAAGCAATTCAGTAGTAGTCAGTAACCAATATAATGTTGCACATTAAGTAAGTTAGCATTAGTCTGTAACCAATAAAGATTATAATTTTATCCAGTAACCAAGTTACTGTTAGTCAGTATAATGTTACACAGTAACCAACTCAGCAATAGCCAACAACCATTATATGGTTACACAGTAACCAACTCAGCAATAGTCAGTAACCAATTTAATGTTGCACAGTAACTAAGTTAGCATTAGTAAGTAACCAAGTTAGTAATAGTCGGTAAATTACAAATGCAAATTAGGATGCAATAATTTAAATCGAGTGTTAATTACCTTAAGTATCTTTGATTTAAAGATATTAGATTGCAACTTTCTCTTAACTGTTCTGGAAAGTGTTGTGAATGTTGATATAGCTGCTTGTTTGTTTGTGAAATACCATCTTTGAACCAGACAACATAGACATTCAATCATTGTCGCAACTGGAAGATCCCTGATAAACTTGATTGCATTGTTAATAGATTCGGCGGTGTTTGAAGTCATTGTTGAGTACGTGCTTACAGTCCCTTGGAGCCTGGTGCACCTATCCAACTTAACCTCTTCCTCCAGATATATCCTTATTCGAGGATCAATGGCATCAAGTTCAGCCATGTGTTTATTGAATTGTTCAACAGTGTAAACTCTACAAACCCCGTTGTAAGCCTGTTTAACTTCTTCTCCTTTCTTTTTGAATCTATTTTTTATATTTTTCAGTATATGATATGTGCAGGAACCATGCATGATATCCGGAAACACACAATTCAGTCCTTGTATAATGGCTTCATGTCTGTCTGAAACAATACATTGACCTTCCCTAACTCCACAAGCAATTCTCAAATTTACGAAAAATCATTTCCAAGATAATTCATTTTCGCTATCAACAACTGAAAAAGCAATCAGAATAATGTTTCGATTTGCATCTTATGTGCTTGCTATCAGTAATGTCCCCCCGTAAGTTGATTGTATGAATGTGTCATCGATTACAATGATTGGAAAACAATGGTGCCATGCTTGAATGGATGCTCCAATGGCAAAGAATAGATACTTGAAACGACCATTTGTTTCCAACTCAAGGGTTGTGACAGAACCTGATATAAAACATCAGAACTATCATTAGAATTACAAGTAGTATATTGTATCTAAATCACTAGTAATTGATAACCGTTCATGTGGTTAATGGTACACAAATTGTATATTACATTTAGTAACTAAACATGCGTATTAAGGTAACCAAACATGTATAATAACCGAATACAAATGGTCTAATACTAATAATAACTAAACATACATTCTGTCTAAAGGTGTATTGGTTACTGTGTAATAGTTTATTGTTTACTGTATAATGCTTAATTGGTTACTAACTAATGCTATTTTGGTTACTGAATAATATTACTGACTAATGCTTGGTAACCACATGTTTGGTAACCAATTCATTATACAGTAACCAACATATTGCATGAAGGTAACCAATACAATATTAAACAGTAAACAATTTACATTGGTAAACAATCTATCGTGTAATGATATCTTGGTTAATGTGGAACATCATATTGGTTACTGTATAATGCTATAAAACCAATAAATGTTTTTAAGGTGTTACCTGGATTTGTTTTCTTCAGCATGTGTAACCATGATGGGATGAGTGAGTAGTCGTGTGGATTTCCTCTCACCTTTTCCAACGTTTTCTCCTTCGATCTCCATGCTTTTTGGTAAGAGATAGACACATTATATTCTGACATCATGTCTTCCGCAATATTGGTTGGTGTGTATATTTTCTTCAAATTTGTTATTTTTTGCATTATGCATTCACTGACCAAGTCACTATTTGCATGTCTGTGGTATCCCAACAATACATTGACCGAACAAGTGTGGATATCATTGAATTCTCTAACCTTGAACATACTGGTTTTTCTGAAACTTGATGCTCTCATCTTCCATTTGCAATTTTCATCGCATACACACACTAGCACAAAGTCTCTATAACTTGTTCGTTGGACTTTGTGTTGTCTGTTTTTTCTGATTGAATGCAGACTCATAGCTTGTGAGAGGATTTTTTTGTCTGCGTAGGTTTGATGTAATTTTACTTCACGTTCATTCGGATCCGATATTATATCATCATATCGTTCTTCTACGTATGATTTGTCATGTTGTCTGTCTCGTTGTTCAATAATTTCCATTACAAGCTGATCAGCATATTGTGTTCCAAATTGGCATGATTGGCTTGCTAGTGGAACTAGTGCTGAATTTCCTTGTGTTGATCTGATTGGCATTACATCGGGAATTGTAGATTCTTCTACATTTGTCAAGTTTTGCAAGATCGTTGTGCGTCCCATTCCGTGTTCAATATCCACAATCAGTGGGAATTTACCTTGTTCATCATATTTTCTACTCATTTTCAGAAAGAATTGTAAGGTTGCTTCATCTGATATACTGATCGGTGGAATGTCGTTTCTAATATGAAATTTGATTGACAATGTTGTTGCGTTTGTGTCTAGCCGTAATGCACTGCATATTTTGGTTAGCATTTCTTTGAACGAAATTGTTGATGGAACTAATATACCAGTAACTTCAAATTTGGTGTATTGGTTACTATCAGCCCATGTGCCGTTGAAATAAAGTACAACTGGAATCATCTCCATTGTCTGTCAATAGAATAAGTAATGGTAAGTAACAAAATCAATGTTATCTGATAACCAATATAATGTTAAACAGTAACCAAGTCAGCATTAGTCAGTAACCAAGTCTTCATTAGTACCCATTATAATGATACACAGTAACAAAGTAATTATTAGTTAGTAACCAATGCAATGGAACACAGTAACCAAATCATTTTTAGTCAGTAACATATACATAGTCAGTAACATATACATAGTCAGACAGTAACCAATATAATGTTAAACAGTAATCAATTCATCATTAGTCAGTAACCAAGTCTTCATCAGTAACCATTATAATGTTACACAGTAACAAAGTCATTAGTAGTCAGTAAACAATGCAGTGGTACACAGTAACCAAATCAGTATTAGTCAGTAACATAGACATAGTCAGACAGTAACCAATGTAATGTTAAGCAGTAATTAAGTCAGCATTAGTCAGTAACCAAGTCTTCAGTAGTAACCATTATAATGTTACACATTAACAAAGTCATTATTAGTCAGTAACCAATGCAATGGTACACAGTAGCCAATTCATTATTAGTCAATAATCAATGTAATGGTACACAGTAACCAAATCATTATTAGTCAGTAACCAATGCAACATTAGTTAGTACCATTATGCATTAACCAATCTAGCATTAAACAGTAACATATACATAGTCAGACAGTAACCAATGTAATGTTAAGCAGTAACCAAGTCAGCATTAGTCAGTAACCAAGTAATAATCAGTAACCATTATAATGTTACACAGTGACAAAGTCATTATTATTCAGTAACCAAAGCAATGGTACACAATATCCAATTCATTATTATTCAGTAACCAATGTAATTGACATAGTAACCAAATCAATATTAGTCAGCAACCAATGCAACATTATTTAGTACCATTATGCATTAACTAATCCAGCATTAAACAGCAACATAGACATAGTTAGACAGTAACCAAGTGCATTTTTACATGCAATTGCAATCAAAACATTCATATTGCAATCAAATAATTCATTATTCTTACTGTGTGACCATTTTAAGTGCAAAAAACTTAAGAAAGATAACCAATATAGTAATTCATAGTAACAATAGCTAACTATATTATTATAAATTTTAAACTCACATACCTCAGTATTTTTTGATCGAAGTTGATGTTGATCTTGTAATCAACAATCACTGCAGTATTTGGTTACTGATCTTGAAGGCGTTGTTGATTTTGTATGCTATTTTTGATCTTAGAGATGCGTCGCGACAACCGGCTTCGTCTTCTCCGATTACGAGTTTAGTCGCGACAGGAGGCTTCGGCTTCGTATTTTTGTCTTCTCCGTCGTTGATCTGTTGTTCTGATTTCAAAGTTGCTTGATTTTCGGGACGGTTAATTTTAAATATGAAATTGGATAACTGACTGGATAATGACACGTGATTTTAGGCGCGTTATATTGTTTATGTTTTATTTTTGTAATTATGTTGTGTATGTTTTATTTTTATAATTACTTTCTAAATGTTGTATATTAGTATAAAGGACCCTTTCCTCTATTGGGGCGAATGAATGGATTTATTTGTTTAGTTAGTCCATTGGGTCTTTACTATTGGGTATTAATGTCATTGGGCCCAGTTACCATCTTATTCTTTTCCAAATATTTATAAAACCAGATCGGGTCAGTGGGTTGACCCATTAGATATTTTAATATCTTCATCTTTGACCGGTAATGATGAAAAAGCATGATAGTTGACTGTTGTAACTGCCATGCATTAATGTTGTAACTGCCATGCATTATCGTTGGCATTCAACAGTGTTAAACTGATAAAATATAACAAACATCAAGTTTAACTGCAGCGGAACAAGCAATCCATTAAAAGAGTCAAGTAGAGAATAAAATCTACTATCTTTTATGATTTAAAAAGGTTTTTCATCACTTTTATCGCTGAGACTCAGCTTAATAAATAATCCATATCATCCCTGCACAACGGTCAAGGATATTCATTAGTATCATGACCACAAATTATCCATTCACTACGGGCCAAGGATATTTGTGTATTCATCAATGGTTATGATCATGCCAACAACTGTCCATCAATGCACTACGGGCCAATGAGGACTTTTACCACATCATTTGTAACATTACGATCATGATTATACCGAATTATCCCTGGTCATAATCATACCAAGTCCATCTATGCACTACAGGCCACAGATGACTTTCAACAAAATATAAACATAAGGATGAAGACAATGATATAAGAATTCAATAAAACAAGTTCAAGAATAAATTTATCTAGGAACCAATAAAGTTCAAATTGTCAACATGATACTGCTTTGTGGGGTAAAACTTAAGAATGCTTAGAAGAATATTTCCATGAAAATATACTGGATAAAACGCAAATATCAAGGATATTCCACTAATTTCATGGAGTATAAAAGCCAAAACTTTAACCAACTGAGTATAATAAGGAATGGAATAACAAAAGAAATCACCAAGCATGCGATAGACCGCACAGACAGGTTATTCTAACAGAATAATAAATAATGGAACCAGGTCATGCGTAAACGCACAGACAGGATATTCCGACAGAATAATAAAGAGTGGAGCCAGGTCATGCGTAAACGCACAGACATGATATTACAACAGAATAATAAATAACGGAACCAGGTCATGCGTAAACGCACAGACATGATGTTCCAACAGAATAATAAAGAATGGAATAACAGAAGAATTTCACTATATATGTGGTACTTCGCATAGACGGGTTATTCCAACATAATGATAAAGAATGGAATAACAGAAGAATTTCACAAAGTATAGGGTAGCCCGTGTATACAGGTTATTCCAACAGAATAATAAAGAATGGAATAACTACATAATTTCACCATATATGCGCTACTTTGCATAAACAAGTTATTCCAACATAATGATAAAGAATGGAATAACAGAAGTTCTCTTCATGAATACGAAAGAAATAATACCCCTTACCTTAGAAGAAACTAGATATAGGAGTAGTAAAGTAGCAAAATACTTTTCTTATTTCTCTCTAGAGTTTCTCTCTAGAGTTTCAGTGAATTCGTAAGAAATAATGAAGGAATGAGCTTCTATTTATAGGAGACTAGACTGAATAGTAAATAATTCATGAACAGTCCAGATTGATTTACTTTTAAACGGACGGTCCATATTGATTTATTATGCAGTATTAATAAAATATTCTAATAAAACAAAAAATTTTAAATAAAATATAATATATTCTATTTATATTCTAATAAAACGAATAACTTTATAAAAGTATTCTGTTTTATATAAAAAGATTTTACTATACAAACACTATGCATAATAAAATATAATATATTCTTTTATAGTCTAATAAAACAAATAACTTTATAAAAGTATTCTATTTTATATAAAAAGATTTTACTATGCAAATACTATGCATAATAAAATATAATATATTCTATTTATAGTCTAATAAAACAAATAACTTTATAAAAGTATTCTATTTTAATAAAAAACTTTTCTGTTTTATTACATTAATAATACTAATAAAACAGAATATATATATATATATATATATATATATATATATATATATATATAATATATATATATAAGTGACTTCATAAAAAGACACCTCAATATATTTAACAACATTGATCATCATTATTATAATTCACAATATTAATCGACCAGATCGTTCCCAGGAAAGAGGGGCTTTCCAATAAGGATTCCTCCCTATTGGCGCACAATTAGGTGACCAAACCTCTCCTTAGTAGAACTTCTAGACATCGTTAATATTGTAAATAATAATATTAATAACTCTGTCATCTCAATTATTGATTTAATAATATATAAAATATCGACAATAATTGAATCTAATTACGTGAGATACTATGCAACAATTATTGTAGCAATAATTGAACAAAACTGAGTGACTTCTCACGTAAGTATCAATAATCAATACCGTGTGTTACTATGCAACCACGCGTATTACTGTACTTTTACTACTGAGTAGTTCAACAGTTTTAACGGTAAAAGTTCCGCTGTTATTTTAATAAAATATTTTTTTTATCATTTTCTCAATTTGACAATAATTCCATTGTGGGGTCCACCAATGATTGTGTCGTTGTACGAATATTCCCTGTTAAAACGAATATTCCCCGTCCAATCGAATATTATATAACAACTTGCGTACTTTGCAAAATTTATAAATATTACTCACAACTATAATATTATATCAAATTCACACCATAATATTCAAAAAAATATTTTGAGAAATTTAAATCTTTATTCATAAAATTTGGGGTCTCACAAGGTTGTATATTATTAAACATCTTATATGATAGTGGCAAAACACCCTTCCAAAGTTAGGTTCACCTCACTCTATTCGATTCACCAAAATTAAATATCAAATGACGTATACAATACGACACACTTATCTAAAGTTCTCAATAAAATTATTTTCATACTATTTAGGGAGAACCTCAATAGCTATAGACCACTGTTCTATTCTCTTGTTACCCCCACTCGACTCAGCTACACTCTTATTACTTGAAAGGAATTGTGAAACAAAAAGGGTAAGCACAACTAGCCCAGAAAGAATATCATAACTAAAGATAATTTACATCATCAATAGCCTTCATCAGTAATAAATCAGAGATTTAGAACATATGGTAGATGATAAAACTTTTCAATCATAGTTGCAGCGGAACGAGCAATCCATTAGAAGAGTCAAATAGACCATCAGGTCTATTATCTTCTCCATGTTAAAAGTTCACCAATAATGTTTTATCCCTGTAACATCAATCAACAATTCATGTCCACAATCAAATGAATAACTCATAATCATAATTGTGATTCTAAATTTCTCTCGCACCCAGGACGAAGATAATTTTCATCACCTATCTTCACCTGAAACATCAAAAATCATGGTTATACCAAATCATAATTTCTGCTCATAATCATACTAATAAATTCATCTTTGCACTATGACCAAAGATATTCATTAACAATTCATCTTGGCATTACAGGCCAAAGACATACAACTGTATTTTAGAAGAGTCAAGTAGAGCATGATATCTACTATCTTTTACGAAAAAAATGTATAATCAATATTTTATCGCTGAGACTCAGCTTAATAAATAATCCACATCATCGAATCATCCCTGCACTATGGCTAAGGATATTCATGTAATCATCAATGGTCATGATTATACCAAATAATCCCAGTTTATAATCATACCAATAACTGTCCATCAATGCACTACGGGTCAATGAGGACTTTTACCACATCATCTATAACATTACGGGTCATGATTATACCGAATGATCCCTGGTCATAATCATACCAATAAACAGTTCATCTATGCACATAAGGCAAAGATACTCATAAATCAATAGTTCATCTTTGCACGTAAGCCAACGATATTCAACTGTAAAACCAAAAATCAATAGTCCATTTTTGCACGTAAGCCAAAGATATACAACTGTAAAATCAATAATCAACAGTCCATCTTTGCACATAAGCCAAAGATGACTTTCATTATAATATAAGCATGAGGATGATGACAATGATATAAGCATTAATCAAACGAAATCAAGGATAAATATTAAAGACTTTAAATTTATCCAAATATTATTAATCACTTAATAAACTCATAATTTAATATTATTAATATTATAACAATATTTTAATCACTTCTTAAACTTATAAACAGTTTATTTCAATTGTTTACACTTTACCAAATAATGAATTTAATCATTCAAAAATGTCATACTCATACGATTTCATCACCAATGATCAAATCCCTCATCAAAAATCTGCATATACCCTATATAGGATTCTCAAGCCATAAAATCATATTTTCTAATTTTGTTACTTCACATAACATATTTAATTCATTTACTCATAACGAGTTTATTTTCATGAAAAATACCAAATCGGTCCTAAAAATATTTTTTTCCTGGGAGTTAACAGAATATAGTCCCATATTGAACATATATTTTTCTCGAAATTTTTAAAATTCATTTACTATTTTTCATGTAGCCAAAACTGCCGAATATTTGGACATTTATTATAAATTATATTTTTGTCCAAAAATTCCAAAATTTACAGGGTATACTCCTGTTATATACATGTACTCCCAATAAAAATTTCACCAATTTTGGAGTTAGCCACACGGAGTTATAAGAGTTTACATTTAAAATAGTTTTTCCCATAAAATCCATAATTCTTAATCTATACATCCAAAAAGCGCCATCTTTGGACACAATATAGAAAACTCATCAAATTATCATTTCAATATTTTCCAGAATTTTTGAGGGTCAGAAAAATTACGAAACTGCAAATAGATTTTCACCCGTCATGCGGTAATCCACGTAGACAGATCATTTCCACAATTTAATAAGGAATGAATACGAAGGATCATTCACCATGCATGTGGTAATCCACATAGACAGGTTATTCCAACAGAATAATAAGGAATGGAATAACAGAAGAATTCACCAGGCGTGCGATAGACTGCACAACCAGGTTATTCCAACAGAATAATAAATAATGGAATAACAGAAGAATTCACCAGGCATGCGATAGACCGCACAGACAGGTTATTCCTACAGAATAATAAATAATCGAACCAGGTCATGCGTAAACGCACAGACATGATATTCCGACAGAATAATAAAGAATGGAATAATAGAAGAATTTCACCATGTATGCAGTACTTTTCATAGACAGGTTATTCCAACATAATAATAAAGAATGGAATAATAGAAGAATTTCACCATGTATGTAGTACTTCGCATAGACAGGTTATTCCAACATAATAATAAAGAATTGAATAACAGAAGAATTTCACCATATATACGGTAGTCCGCGTATACAGGTTATTCCAACAGAATAATAAGGAATGGAATAACAATAGCTCTCTTCATGAATATGAAAGAAATAATACCCCTTACCTCAAAAGAAGACTGGATACTGGAATAGTGAGTTAGCAGACTTCTCTTCTTCTTTCTCTCTACAATTTCTCTCTATAATAATTGCTCTATAGCTTTAGTTAATTGGTGAAAATGAAGGAAGAATGAGCTTCTATTTATAGAAAAATATAGTTTCGATAATTGCACGTTTTGGGGCTCGAAATATTACAGTACAATACCTCCAACTTTTCTTTCATTTTTAATTTAGTCCTGAAAGTATTATCAAACTTGCACCACCTCCCCTAATAGTAAATAATGTGAATCAATAGTTCAATCATGTGAATCAATATTTATAATCATGTGAAATATGAATTACAGTATAGTACCTCCATCTATACCTCTATTTTTAACTTAGTCATACAAGTATTATCAATCTTGCACCAACTCCCCTAATAGTACAAGAATGTGAATCAATAGTACACACATGTGAACAAATAGTTATAATCATGTGAATTAATAGCAATTAATTCTTCATTTACCCGATTTATTACCCGGTTGGTCAATATAACTTCTAGACATCAATTACTATCGCAATAAATATCGATTTCCACTAACACTAATAATCCCAACACAATGGAAATATTTTTCTCAACAATTTTATTTTAAAATTTTGAAGTTTGACTTTTTTTGAAAAAGTCAAGTGTTGACTTTTTGACCAAAAAGTCAACCCCGATAAATTTTGTGTTTATAGTCTTTTTCTACTAATTTCATCATTTCGGACTCAAATATCACGTCCGTGTCTCCAAAATCAAATTCAATTTTTAATAACATTCATCATTACTATTATAACTCACAATATTTAACAACTAGGTCGTTCCCAAGAAAGAGGGGGCTTTCCAATAAGGATTTCTCCCTATTGGCGCGCAATTAGGTGACCAAACCTCTCCTTGACAGAACTTCTAGACATTGTCAATATTGCAAATAATAATATGAATAACTTTTTCCTCTCAATTATTGATTTAATAATATATAAAATATTATGCAGATGATACTGTGACAATAATCGAATCAATCATACGTGAGATATGATGTAGCAATTACTGTACCATGCATATTACTGTACTTTTATTACCGGTTATTTTATGACAACTTGCTTACTTTGAAAAATTTTCAAATATGACCTTTAACTTTAAACTTTTATCAATTTAACTATTTATCAAAATAAAAAAATTGAATACTTTTATTTCACAAAATTCGAGATCTCACATATACGGTAGTTCGCGTATACAGGTTATTCCAACAGAATAATAAGGAATGGAATAACAATAGCTCTCTTCATGAATGCGAAAGAAATAATACCCCTTACCTCAAAGAAGACTGGATACTGGAATAGTGAGGTAGCAGACTTCTCTTTTTCTTTCTCTCTATAATAATTGCTTTAAAACTTTAGTGAATTGGTGAGAAATGAAGGAATAATGAGCTTCTATTTATAGGAAAATATAGTTTCGATAATTGCACCTTTTGGGGCTCGAAATATTATAGTACAATACCTCCAACTTTTCTTTTATTTTTAATTTAGTCCTGCAAGTATTATCAAACTTGCACCACCTCCCCTAATAGTAAATAATGTGAATCAATAGTTCAAACATGTGAACCAATAGTTATAATCATGTGAAAATATGAATCACAGTATAATGCCTCCATCTATACCTCCATTTTTAACTTAGTCATGCAAGTATTATCAATCTTGCCAACTCCCCTAATAGTACAAGAATGTGAATCAATAATACACACATGTAAACAAATAGTTATAATCATGTGAATTAATAGCAATTAATTGCTCATTTATTCGGTTAAATTCCCGATTGGTCAATATAACCTCCAGACATCAATTATTATCGAAATAAATGTCGATTTTCACTAACACTAATAATTCCAACACAATGGAACTATCAATTTCATCTTTAATCCACACGAACTTATTCATCATTAATATTATAATTCACAATATTTAACAATCAGGTCGTTCTCAGGAAAGAGGGGGCTTTCCAATAAGAATTTCTCCTTATTGGCGTGTAATTAGATGACAAAACCTCTCCTTGATAGAACTTCTAGACATTGTAAATATTGTAATTTAATAATATGAATAACTTTGTCGTCTCAATTATTTATTTAATAATATAACATATTATACAGATGATACTATGACAATAATTGAATCAATAATATGAGAGATATGATGCAACAATTACTGTAGCAATAAGTGAGCCTCACGTAAGCATCAATAACCAATACCGTGTGCTACTATTCAACCACGTGTATTACTGTACGTTTACTACCGGGTAGTTCAACAGTTTTAACGGTAACACTTTCGCCGTTATTTTTAATAAAAGATAATTCTGTCGTTTTCTTACTACGACAATACTTTCGTTGTGGGGTCCACCAATGATTGTGCCGACGTACGAATATTCCCTGTTAAAACGAATATTCCTCGGCTAATCGAATATTATATAACCACTTGCTTACTTTGTAAAATTTGTAAATATTACCCACAACTATAACATTATATCAAATCCATACCATAATATTCAAAAAAATATTTCAAGAAATTTAAATCTTGTTTCATAAAATTCGGGGTCTCACAGTGATGACTTCTAATGAATATATAATAAATGATGGAGATGGATGTATATATGCCAAATTTAATATTGAGAATTCTAGTGTTATTGTATGCCTCTATGTGGATGACTTGCTTATTTTTGGAACCAATATTGATGTTATATATGAGACTAAAAATATGTTATCTACTAAATTTGATATGAAAGATTTGGGAGAGGCAAATGTTATTCTCGGAATTAATTTAAAAAAAGTTTGCAATGGGTATATGATTTTTCAATATCATTATGTGGAGAAAATGCTTAAAAGATTTGGACATTATAATGTTAATCCTATAAGTACTCCGTACGACTCTTGTTTGTATTTGAAAAAGCACGAGGGACCAAGTGTATCTCAATCTGAGTATGCCCAAGTCATAAGTTGCTTAATGTATCTTATGAATTGCACAAGACCTGATATATCATATGCAGTCAATAGACTCAGCAGATACACTCATAATCCTAATTAGGATCATTGGACTACTTTATGTAGAATACTCAAGTATTTGCGAGGTACTATTGGGTTTAGTTTGTATTATTGCGTTAATCGTGCAGTTCTTGAGGGCTATAGTGATGCCAACTAGATCTCTAATTCAAATGAAATCAAATCTGTAAGACCCCAAATAATTAATAAATGAAATTTAATTTCCTTTAATTATTATTTTGAATAGTAAGGGTTGATTTGATTAATGTGGATAGTTATGGGTAAAATACGCAAATATTTTAAAATAAGCAAGTGGTTATAAAATATTCATTGTTGTCGGGGAATATTCGTTTGGTCGTGGAATATTCGTACTGTCGGAGAATATTCGTACGACGGCGCAGCCATGTGTGGGCCCCATAACGGAAAGCGATTAGAGGAAGAAAACGACAAATATAAGTTGTTTAAAAATAACGGCGTAGTTGTTACCGTTTACACTGTTGGAATACCTGGTGGTTAAAATACAGTAATACGCGTTGTTGCACAGTAGCACACGGTATTGCACAGTATTTTGAATTATTAATCCTTACGTAAGAAGGCACTACTCAATAATTGCTACAGGAGTTACTGTTCATTACTTTATTGATTCAATAATTGCTGCGTTGATATTTATATTATTATTGTTTCAATAATTGTCATTGCATAGTATTTTCCATTATCAGATCAATAATTCATATTATTTAAATAATATTATTAGATAACATTATTGGCAATGTCTAGAAAGTTCTGTCAAAGAGAGGTTTGGTCATCTAATTGCGCGCCAGTAAGGAGAAATCCTTATTGGAAAGCCCCCTCTATCCTGGGAACGGCCTGATTGTCAGTACTGTGATTCTGTAATATTATTTTTAATAATTAATTATTGATTATTATGATAAAGAAAATATTTATTTTATGTGGATATAGATGGAGAAAATTTTTAATGTGACAATGGTTGAAAATTAATATTTTATCTTTTTCTGATAAAATAATTCATTTAAATATATTATTTTAATAATATATTAACGATGATATTTTTATAATGAATGTGGGATATATGAGTGTATGAGGAGGTAGAGTATTTTTGTGACATTAAATATTTAACACATGTTTTGTGTGTCGGTGGACATAATTTTTGACCGAAAATTGAGTATAGACTGTAAAATCGCCCGTTTGTGGATTTCGGTCAATTTCTATTTGGAATTTGGAAAAATTTTCTTCTGCAAAGTTGTAGAGAATGGAATTTCCCATGGAAATTTGCGAGTTTCGAATTTTTCTGATAAACGAGCTATTTTCTACGAATTATTGAAGTTTTGAAAAATAAAATAATTTTTTTATTAATTATGGTGGGACCCACTTTTTGGTGGGTGTTGAATACACATGGGCTGCTGAAATTTTCAGCATTGAGGGGCTGAAGTTGTCAACAAGCATGCGTAGGAATGTTGATTAATAATAATATTAATTTATTATTTAGTCTCCTTTAGCGTTCTAACATTTTCCTATAAATAGAGGGCTAAGTTAGAATTGAAAATCACACCAGAAACAAAGTTTTCTCTCTTTCTCTCTCTATATTATCGAGCGTATTCATGTGAGTATACTTTGAGTGTTGTTATACGGTGCGAGTTTCTGTCAGCACTATACCGAAATTCAGTCAGAAGTACGGTTATTTTGAGGTAAAGGATGTTATTTTCTTCTTAAATGATATTATTTTCTTCAATATCATTATGCCGAAATATTGGTGAACGTTTTATCAAATTTGGAACGTTTTGTGCCGGAGTTACTATTCACGTATACGGTACTATTCACGTATACGGCACTATTCACGAATACGGCACTACTCACAGAATTTTTTTTTTTCTTTTCGTCCAAAATATCTATTGTGGATACTAGCTTTGATTGTATCCATGTTTTGATCATTCTTGAATTTTACACCACTATGATTATTTTTGAGGTATTTTTGGACATGGATAAAACAAAGTACGAATCCTTAATCCTTAATCCTTGTCATTTTGTTTCACTGGATTCGCTTCTTTAAAAATATTTTTTTTATCATCTTCAGTCTTAAATGATGTTATTATTGAATATCTTTGGCCTGTAGTGCAAAGATGAATGATTTCTGATGAATATCTTTGGCCCGTAGTGCAAAGATAAACAGGTGTTTAGATGAACATCCTTGGCCTGTAGTGCAAGGATGAATATATGATTCAAGATGTGCATTAATTGATGTTACAGGGATAAAAATACTGTTGATGGACTGTTAAATTCATAGACATTAGTAGATTTCATCCTCTACGTAACTCTTCTATGAATTAATATTTTCCGCTGCGAATATTGATTTAAAACTTGTTGTCTATTGTATTCTATTAGATTTTTTCCTGTTGAAGACTAACGATAATTTGTTGTATATTATCTTAGTCATAATATTCTTTACTGAGCTAGTTGAGCTCACCCTTTTCCTTTTTGTTCCATTTTTCTTCTCAGGAGACGAGAATATAGCGAGTACGAGTCGGGGTATGAATTGATGGTTCTTGAGAGAGTTGTTTAGTAGTCCTCACCATTTTTATAAAATAATGTATCAATAATTATGATGAGGATTTATTTGTATGTGGATATTGTTTAGATGGCAATATCTGTATTTAAACTCACAGTTATATGTTGTAATAATAAAGTTGAAGTTAATTCTGTACTATGTATTTGACAACTCAGAATGGGTGATGTATACCTGTTTTGGGGGCGTCACAAAATCCACTAGTGGCTACATATTTACCTTAGGAAGAGGAGCATTTTCTTGGAAGTCTGCTAAATATACTTGTATAGCTCACTCTACTATGGAGTCTGAGTTTATTGCCTTAGAAAAGGCAGGTTCTGAAGTAGAGTGGCTCAAAATCTTTTGGAAAATATTCTCTTGTGGATGAGACCAGTTCCATCTGTGTCTCTACATTGTGATTGCCAAGCTGCTATAGGCAAAGCTAAAAATAAGAGCTATAATAGCAAGAGTATGCATATACACCTAAGACATAATATTGTAAGACAGTTGTTGTGTGATGGGATTATATCCCTTAAATTTGTTAGGTCAGAGATAAATCTTGTTGATCCTCTGACAAAGCCACTAAGTAAGAGGCTAGTGAGCAATACATCGAAAGGGATGGGGCTACTGTCTATTACAAAAATCAACATTGATGGTAACCCTAATTTCTTCGTTTCTGTATATAAATTCCTTTTATCAAATAAAAAGTAGGAGTGACCAACCTCAGTTATTATGACCCATATGAATTTGTGTAGGGTTGTTGAAAATCTATATGACTCAAAACCAAATTAGGAATACCCAAATTGTTTCTACAGATAATGCCGCTAGTTCATATATGAATACTTAAAAATAAAAAAAAACATATTTACTAAATTTCTCAAATTACATGTAGTTCTACTATTTATTTTACTGCAATAATGAAGCCAAAATAGAAACATGTGATCTTTATGTTCTGCTCATAGTTCTAGCAACCACGAGGAATTAGGGATCTAGTAACAGCTCAATAGTAGTATTGAATTAAGTAGATTTTAAACAATACCTAGTCAGCTATTCCAAATTAAAACAGTTTCGATGAATAATGAACTCTCTCTGTCGATGAAGTGACACTAACGAAATCTCTCTCCATATTTCGCTCGATGAATAAAGAAGAAGGAAACTGAATAAGAAAAGATAGTTTGGGTCAGGTCAGGTCAGTTTGGCCCCTAACTAGAACAGCTTGCATTTTCTATCCCAGGTCTACAATGGTTTAACCCAAAAATATACATGGGACATAATTGATCGATAATTATTTTTATTCAGTCCGCTAGTTGAACTAGCGGACAACGTGTTTAACAATTGAATATATATATATATATATATATATATATATATATATATATATATATATATATACAGACAGGATCAGGTAAGGGCTCCCTTATTTTGTTAAAATGCGGACTCTTTTTTTTTTTGATTTTTTTTGGTTTTTTTTTTTTTAAAACAACTAAAAAAATATTTAATATTTTATGGAACTGAAATTTTTCCATAATATAATGTTTTGGGCGTGTTTTGAATACCTATACCAAAAAGTGGTGGTACAGTCTGCCCAGACTGTACATACATATTTTTGTTATACGTACCCAAATCACATCCAAAACACTGTATTATGAAAAAATTTCAAATCCAAAATTTTTTATTTTATTTTTTTTAGTTGTTTTAAAAAAAAAGCAAAAAAATAAAAATAAAATAAAGGTCCGTATTTTAACCAGGTGCGGGATCCCGCACCTGATCCGCTCCCTATATATATATATATATATATATATATATATATATATATATATATATATATATATATATATAACCTTTCAAATAATGCTATAGTTTCAGTAATATAGAAGTGACATGCCAAATAATACATAAAGCAGGAGGGGTTGACAAAGACAAACCATTAGAAATAAGAAAATTTGTTAAGAAATGTAATGTCAACTGTTAATCAATATTGGGAACTTTGCACTTACATTGCATCTCTCGTGGATGAAGCTTCATCGTCAAGGAGTAGTCCACATCTTCCCTACATACTACTATTCTATTCCTACTTTACTATTATTATTTTTTTGTCATTTTCTCTAAAATCAAGTGACAAATTTTGTCATTTTGTCATTTTAAAATTTCAATTAGTTCAATAGGATAATTTAAATTATTAAAAATTTAATAGTGTAATAAGTAAAACTTGTCAACTACAGTGAAATTTTCCTTAGTTTTGCTAAGATTATATATATATGAGTGATGTGGCATTGAATTTGTAAAAAGGTAGTTGTCTTTTAGTATTTTATATAGAGAAATCAACCGACATCCACTAAGCTACTAAGAAGCATCAGTTGAGATCTAGCACATAATTAGAGAGTAAAAAGCTCAGTTGAACTTTTGACAGAGAGAAAGTGAGGCAGAGAGAGAAGTTGAGAGAAAATAATCAGTTCATTTTTCAGATAAAAAGGTTTGTAATCTTTAATATTTTTATAGAAGATTTTTGAGATCTCTCCATGTTAGCTGTTGGATTTTTTATGTAAAATTCTTGTGTCATTTATTTTTGTATTTCATACAATATTGTGTTGTGTAATCTTAACGTGTGTTTCTATGCTTGATTTTGCAACAATTGGCATCAGAGTTTGGTTCATTCCGTTGAAGAGAAATTTCGTAAGTCACAAATATGAATATGGCAAACACGAATATAAGGTACGATATTGAGCCATTTAACCAAAAGTCAAATTTTAGTATTTGACATAGTATTGTGAATGATGTGCTAGTTCAACAAGGACTAACAAAAATAGTTAAAGGGATGGACATGAAAATAACAACTGTGACAGATGAAAAATGGACCGATCTTAAAGTAAAGGTCGTGATAACAATTAGATTGAGTTTGACACCACAAATCAAATATCAGGTTTTAACAGAAACCTCTCCGAATAACTTGTGAGAAAAACTTGAGAAAATTTATAAGTTGAAATCTCTGTCAAATTGATTATATTTGAAGAAGGAATTGTACGGATTTCGGATGGAAGAAGGTTTAGATTTGACCAATCATATTAATGGGTTTAATAAATTGGTGACTCAGATGACCAATATAGATGTGAGTCTGGATAAAGAAAATAAAGCATTATTACTTCTCGTCTCTCTACCTGATTCATATTCAACTCTCCAGACTACTCACTTTGTATGGAAGGAAATGTTGAAAGAATTGGTTTTCTCATTCATATTTTTTTCATTTATCAGTATAGCATTGAGTAGCTATATATATATATATATATATATATATATATATGTGTGTGTGTGTGTGTGTGTGTGTGTGTGTGTGTGTGTACGAAAAACCTATTTTTGGAAGGAAGAAAATTACACTAATCTAGGCTAGAATTATGGAGATCTACAACCAGTTGCAGCAATTGTTTGCTTAGTTAATTCTTATAATCACTCCAAGCACTTCTCTCACAGCAACTGACGTCAACACTTCCTCTCAAGTTGGTACATAAATGTCTTCAATGCCCAACTTGCCAAGTGAGTTGTGGAATACTTTGCTAGTTACAACTTTTGTAAGTATGTCTGCTAATTGTTCTCTGACTTTACAAGTGGAAACTGCAGCATCTTGTCTTCAATTTTATACTTGATGAAATGTCGATCCACTTCAACATGTTTGGTTCAGTCATGTTGAATTGGATTATGTGCAATCTCTATAGCTGCCTTATTATCATAATATAAGTTCATTATAATCTTATAAGAGCATCCAATTTCTTCTAACAACCTTTTTAACCAGAGTAGTTCACACAATCCTTTAATCATGCCTCTAAACTCGGCCTCTGCACTAGATAGAGCAACCACCTTCTGTTTTTTAATTCTCTAAGTGGCTAGATTACCTCCCACGGATGTGAAGTAACCCAATATAGATTTCCTATCAGTAATGCGCCCTGCCTAGTCCACGTCTGAATATCAATTGATGTGCAAATGGTGGTTCTTCTTGTACATTAGTCCTTTCCAGGGAGAAGACTTTAAGTACCGTAAAATACAAATCATCGCACTCGCATAATCTTCAATGGGACAATGCATGAACTGACTTATATATGGGTTGTGAAGGTGAATAATTGACTAAAATAAATTCAATACATTTAATAGGTGAAATTCAAATTACATTTGGGTCTAATTTTCAGGTCACGTGTAGTTTTTGTTTCTTACTCTTTTATTTTTGGCTTATATATCCATATTTTGGATCTGTTAATTGTGATGCCCCCAAAATAGGTATACATCACCCATCTTGAGTCGCCAAATACATGGTACAAAATTCAAATATAACTTAATTATACAACAGTCGTGTAAAATATGATAAAACATATGCTGTGAGTTTTAATACAAATATTGTCATCTAGACAATATCCACATTCAATTAAGTCCTCACTACATTTATTAGCACACTATTTAACAGAATAGTGAGGACTACTAATGTTATTATCTGGATCGTCACTCCGTTTCCCGACTAGTCCCTGCTACGTTCTCATTTTCTGAAGAAAATAATGAAAGTAAAAGGGTGAGCTCAACTAGCCCAGTAAGAAATATCATGACTAAGATAATGCAGAATAAATTATCATTAGCCTTCAACGGTGTTAAACTGATACAATATAATAAACATCAAGTTTAACTGTAGTGGAACAAACAATCCATTAAAGAATCAAGTAGAGAATAAAATCTACTATCTTTTATGATTTAAAAGTTTTTTCATCACTTTTATCGCTGGGACTCAGCTTAATAAATAATCCACATCATCCCTGCACTACGACCAAGGATATTCATTAGTATCACAACCATAAATAATCCATGCACTACGGGCCAAGGATATTCGTGTATTCATCAATGGTCATGATCATGCCAACAACTGTCCATCAATGCACTACGAGCCAATGAGGATTTTTACCACATCATTTGTAACATTACGGTCATGATTATACCGATAAATCTCTGGTCATAATTATACCAAGTCCATCTATGCACTACAGGCCACAAATGACTTTCAACATAATATAAACATGAGGATGATGACAATGATATAAGAATTCAATAAAATAAGTTCAAGAATTAATTTATCCAAGAACTAATAACGTCTAAATTGTCAACATGATACTTCTTTGTAGAGTAAATTCAAGAATGCTCAGAAGAATTTTTCCATGAAAAGATATTGGATGAAGCGCAAATATCAAGGATATTCCATAAATTTTATGGAGTATAGAATTCAAAACTTTAACCAACTGAGTATAATAAAGAATGGAATAACAAAAGAAATCACCAGGCATGCGATAGACCGCATAGAAAGGTTATTGCAACAGAATAATAAACAACGGAACCAGGCCATGCATAAACGCATAGACAGGATATTCCAACAGAATAATAAATAACGGAACCAGGTCAGGCGAAATTTGCACCGACATGCGAAATTATTTATTCTATTTATAATCTAATAAAACGAATAACTTTATAAAGTATTCCGTTTTATATAAAAAAATTATTTTATTAAATTAATAATAATAAAACAAAACTTCATCATCATTATTATAATTCATACTATTAATCGACCAGGTTGTTTCCAGGAAAGAAGGGGCATGCCAATAAGGATTTTTCCTTATTGGCGCGCAATTAGGTGACCAAACCTCTCCTTGGCAGAACTTCTAGACATCGTTAATATTGCAAATAATAATATTAACAACATTGTTATCTCAATTATTTGATTTAATAATATATAAAATATAGACAATAATTGAATCAATTGACGTGAGATACTATGCAACAATTACTGAAGCAATAATTGAACAAAACTGAGTGACTTCTCAGGTAAACATCAATAATTAATACCGTGTGCTACTATGTAACCACGCGTATTCCTGTACTTTTTACACCGGGTGTTTCAACAGTTAACGATAAAAATTCTGCCGTTATTTTCATAAAATATTTTTGTCGTTTTCTCAATCCGACAATAATTCTGTTATGGGGTCCACCAATGATTGTGCCATCGTACGAATATTCCCTTTTAAAACAAATATTCCCCGACCAATCGAATATTATATAACAACTTACGTACTTTGCAAAATTTATAAATATTACCCACAACTATAACATTATATCAAATTCATTCCATAATATTCAAAAATGATAATTATAGAAAATTCATCTTTATTCATAAAAGTTGGGGTCTTACAATCTCCTCTTCTTATGAAATTTCCCCCTCGAAATTAGGGTACGTACCTGGTATGTCGAAGAGGTAAGGATACCTTGATTTCATTTCAGATTCTAACTCCCAGGTCATTTCCTCAACATCGTGGTTCCTCCATAAAACTTTGACTTAAGGTATAACCTTGGAGCGTAAAATATGTTCCTTCTTATCCAAGATTTTAATAGGAACCTCTTTATACGTTAAATCTTCCACTTTTTAGTTCGGTTCTAACTCAATAATGTGGTTCGGGTCTTCCATATATTTAGGTAACATGGATATGTGAAAAATATTATGAACACGAGACATACTTAGCGGTAAAGCGAGTTTATATGCTATAGTCCCTACTCGATCGAGGATTAAAAATGGGCAAATGAATTGAGGATTGAGCTTTCCTCTCTTTCCAAATCTCGTAACTCCTTTCCATGGAGTAACACGTAACAACACATGATCTCCAACATCAATTAAAGTCAGTTCCAGGTCTGTAATTTAAGCAGCTTTAACTTTATCGATTAAAGTCGGTTCTACTCGTATATTCGTCATCATCACGTGGGTCCCTGGAGCCTTTATCTCTATCTCCATCCTTTGCAAGTCATACAAAATGTGCCTTTGCGTTGACAATATCGTACTCGTACCCGCATATGATCTTCTACTCAATGCGTCAGCTACTACGTTCACTTTTCCAGGATGGTATTGGATGGTATGATGATAATCTTTCAACAGTTCAAGCCAACGTCGCTGTCACATGTTGAGTTCCTTTTGAGTGAAGAAATATTTGAGGCTTTTATGATCCGTATAGATCTCCACTTTCTCCCCACACAAGTAATGCCTCCAAATCTTTAGTGCAAAAACGACTGCTGCCAACTCTAGATCATTAGTATGATATTTTCTCTCATATTCTTTGAGTCTTCGTGAGGCATAGGCTATGATTTTCCCATGTTGCATGAGAACACAACCTAACCCTTTGCCCGAAGCATCACTGTAGATGACAAATGCCTCTGAACCAGATAGTATTGTCAGAACAGGTGCTGAAATAAGTCTCCTCTTGAGTTCTTGAAAACTCTTCTCACATTCTTCGCTCCAACCGAATTTTGTATCTTTCTGAGTCAGCTGAGTTAATAGAGTAGAGATTCGAGAAAATCCTTCCACGAATCTCCGATAATAACCAGCTAAGCCGAGAAATCTACGTACTTCGGTCACTGATTTGGGTTGCTCCCACCTTTGAATAGCTTCAATCTTTGTTAGGTCAATAGATATTCTATGACTTGATATTACGTGCCCAAGGAATGCTACTTCCTCAAGTCAAAACTCGCATTTCTTCAACTTTGCATAAAGCTTATATTCACGAAGCTTTTGGAGTATCAGCCTCAAGTGTTGCTCATGATCTTCACGGCTTTTGGAATAAATAAGGATATCATCAGTAAAGACGACCACAAAGTGATCCAAATATTCCTTGAATACTTGGTTCATCATATCCATGAAGGCAGCAGGAGCATTAGTCAATCCAAAAGACATGAGTAGGAATTCATAATGCCCGTACCGAGTTCTGAAAGTCTTCTTTGGAATATCATCAGTTCTAATCTTCAATTGGTGATATCCGGAACGAAAATAAATCTTTGAAAAGAATTTGGCGCCTTGCAACTGGTCAAACAGGTCGTCAATACGTGTCAATGGGTACTTATTTTTCATGGTGACATGGTTCAACTCCCGATAATCAATACAAAGTCGCATACTCCCGTCTTTTTTTTTCACGAATAAAACAGGAGCACCCCAAGGAGAAGTACTAGGACGAATGAAACCGATGTCTAACAATTCCTGCAATTTGGTCTTTAACACCTGAAGTTCAATAGGAGCCATTCGATATGGGGCTTTGGAAATAGGTTTTGTACCGGGTTCAAGGTCGATACAAAATGAAATTTCACGCTCTGGGGGTAGACCAGGAAGTTCTTCAGGGAATACGTCAGAAAATTCATTAACAATAGAAATATCATTCAAAACTGACGTATTTTTATTTAGATTCATGACATGATCTAAAAAAGCTTGACATCCATTTTTCAATAAACGAATAACTTTATGGCTTGAGATGATAGTGATTGATTTTAATGGTTTGGTTGCTTAAATTCGCATAATAGGTTGGTTAGGAATATGAAAGCTAACAACTTTACGAAAACAATTAATTTTTGCATGATGAGTAGTTAACCAATCAATCCTTAGAATTACGTCAAATGCAAGTATTTTCAATAAAATAAAATCGACAGGTAATGTGAGGGTACCGATTTGAACTAAACAAGACTTATAAACAGTGGATGTAATGAAGGTTTCTCCCAATGGAGTTTCAACAGATAAGTAAAAGTCCAATTTCTCCAGAGTCAAATTTAAACGTTGAGCGCAAGTATGAGAAATAAAAGAATGGGTAGAACCGGTATCAAATAAGGTATATACTTCCTTAGAGTTTATGATAAGCTTACCCGTGATGACCTCGTTCGGGTTCCTTGCTTTCTAGGAGGTCACAACAAACGCTCTCCCTTGCCCTACCAGTTTTGACTTTTCTGGGACGACCTTTTGTGCTTCCTTCCCAGCTGGACTTGTCTTCGGTGAACGACAAAATCGGGCTAGGTGACCTTCTCTTCCACAATTGTAACACGCTTTGGATGGCATCGCACAGTATGGACTGATGTGTCCCTCCCCTCCGCATTTGAAGCATATGATAGGTGGTCGTTCTCCTTCCTTAACAACAATTGATGATGCTGACATCTTTCCATCATTGTTGAATCTCCTCTTCTTGAAATATCCATTCTTAATGTTTTGGTCATGATTACCACTAAAGTGGTTACCATTTCTGGCATGTTGATTCCCTCCACGCTTATTGTCACCGTTTTGATGACTATTATCACTCGTATTATCATTTTGTCGGTTGCTCTCTTTTAGTTGGGTTGACTCATTATCGCGCTCCAATAACTGAGTCATATTAATAACATCTGAATACAAACACAGTTTATGAGAGATAAGATATTGACGTATCTTGGGTTTCAAACCTCTTAGAAACATTTGCGTCATTCTCTCCTCATTATCAACCAAATGGGACGCAAACCAGGACAGCTCGGCAAACTTGGCTTCGTACTGTGACACGGTCATGTTGTTTTGCTCCAGTTTAATGAACTCTACCTCTTTCATGTGACGAATACTTTTGGGAAAATGCTTGTCGTTGAACAGTTCTTGGAACTTCTCCCAAGACATCTTCAGTGCGGCAGGTTGAGTACGCTTTACAGATTTCCACCAGTAAGTTGCCTCTGCCCGCAACATGATGGTGGCAAAGGGAACCTTTTGCTCCTCGGAGCATCCCAAGACAACAAATATCTTATCGATCTGCTTTATCCATCTCTCCGCCTTAAGTGGCTTTGGCTCTCTAAAAAAACTCTGGTGGTCCCAGCTCCTTGAACTGTTTGGCGGTGACCATCCGAGAGTTGCCAATGTTTCCACCTGCATTTTGGACAGGAGCCACTCTCGCCTGATGTTTCATGAATTGCATGTAACCTCGGAACATTCCATCGTTCATCATTTGGTCAGTGTTGTTGTTTGCATGAGGATTGTCGCCTTCCTGATGCACATTATCCTGGTTATTGATCTGTGGAGACTCAATGGTCCTGTGCTCCATTGATGTTCTCAACATTCTCGGATGCCATTTTCAAATACTGTCACAAAACAAGGGTTAATTAACATATCACATATTATCCCTATACTCTGACCGATCAATTAAATACCAAATAAACTTAGGTAGGTCATACTAGCGAAGGAATTCCCCGTCTCTCCCCTCCTAGTTCTTGTCTCACATCTTAGCAAGGGATCATATCCTTAAGCTTTGATACCAACTGTGACGCCCCCAAAAAAGGTATACATCACCTATTCTGAGTCACCAAATAAATGGTACATAATACAAATACAATCTTAAATATACAACAAGAGCTGTGAGTTTTAATACAATCATTGTCTTCTAGACAATATCTACTCTCAGAATAAGTCCTCATTACATTTATTATCACACTATTTTATAGAATAGTGAGGACTACTAAGACACCATCTCGGACCGTCACTCCGTTCCCCGACTAGTCCCGACTACGTTCTTATTTCCTGAAGAGAACAGTGAAAGAAAGGGTGAGCTCAACTAGCCTAGTAAAAAATATTATGATTAAGATAATGCAGAATAAATTATCATTAGCCTTCAACAATGTTAAATTGATAAAATACAATAGACATCAAGTTTAACTGTAGCGGAACAAGCAATCCATTAAAAGAGTCAAGTAGAGAATAAAATCTACTATCTTTTATGATTTAAAAAAAAAATTCATCACTTTTTATCGCTGGGACTCAGCTTAATAAATAATCCACATCATCCCTGCACTACGACCAAAAATAGTCATTAGGGTCACGACCACAAATTATCCATGCACTACTGGCCAAGGATATTCGTGTATTCATCAATGGTCATGACCATGCCAACAACTGTCCATCAATGCACTACCGGCCAATGAGGACTTTTACCACATCATTTGTAACATTACGGTCATGATTACACCGAATAATCCCTGGTCATAATCATACCAAGTCCATCTATGCACTACAGGCCACAAATGACTTTCAACATAATATAAACATAAGGATGATGACAATGATATAAGAATTCAATAAAACAAGTTTAAGAATTAATTTAACCAATAACTAATAACGCCCAAATTGTCAACATGATACTTCTTTGTAGAGTAAAATTCAAGAATGCTCAGAAGCATATTTTCATGAAAAGATACTAGATGAAGCGCAAATATCAAGGATATTCCATAAATTTCATGGAATATAGAAGTCAAAACTTTAAACAACTGAGTATAATAAAGAATGGAATAACAAAAGAAATCACCAGGCATGCGATAGACCGCACATGCAGGTTATTTCAACAGAATAATAAAGACGGAATCAGGTCCGGCGTAAAACGCACAGACAGGATATTCCAACAGAATAATAAAGACGGAACCAAGTCTGGCATAAAACGCACATACAGGATATTCCAACAGAATAATAAAGACGGAACCAGGTCCGGCGTAAAGCACAGACATGATGTTCCAACAGAATAATAAAGAATGGAATAACAGAAGAATTTCACCATGTATGTGGTACTTCGCATAAACGGGTTATTCCAACATAATAATAAAGAATGGAATAACAGAAGTTCTCTTCATGAGGACGAAAGAAAGAAATAATACCCCTTACCTCAGAAGAAACTGGATACTGGAATAGTGAGGTAGCGGACTTCTCTTCTTCTATAGATTTTCTCTCTATAGCTTCTCTCTATAATTTCTCTCTATAATAATTGCTCTATATCTTTAGTGAATTGGTGAGAAATGAAGGAAGAATGAACTTCTATTTATAGAAAAATATAGTTTTGATAATTGCACATTTTGGGGCTCAAAAAAATTATAGTACAATACCTCTAACTTTTCTTTCATTTTAATTTAGTCCTGCAAGTATTATCAAACTTGCACCACCTCCCCTAATAGTAAATAATGTGAATCAATAGTTCAATCATGTGAATCAATAGTTATAATCATGTAAAAATACGAAATACAGTATAGTACCTCCATCTATACCTCCATTTTTAACTTAGTCATGCAAGTATTATCAATCTTGCACCAACTCCCCTAATAGTACCCAGCTGCCTCTCGAAGATGAAGTTCATCATTCTTTGGTAAGTGGCTCCAGCATTTATCAGGCCAAAGGTCATCTTCTTATAGGCATACACCGAACGGTGTGTGATGAAGGCTGTCTTCGAAATGTCCTCCTTGCACATGGAGATTTGATGATAACCTGAAAAAACATCCATAAAGCTTAGTAATGCATACCCCGAAGTGGCGTCGATGAGCTGATCAATATGGGGTAGAGGATAAAAGTCCTTCGGACAAGCTTTATTCAGGTCCGTGTAGTCGAAGCAAACCTGCCACTTTCCATTCTACTTCTGCACCAACACTACATTAGCCATCCACTGTGGGTAGTCAATCTCAAAGATGAAGTCAGCAGCTATCAGCTTAGCAATCTCCTCATCAATGATCCTTTGACGCTCAGGTGTAAAGATCTGTCTTTTCTGCCGAACTGGCTTCTTCGATGGATCCACATCCAGTCTGTGCTCGACAATCTTTCGGCTAATTCCAGGCATATCATGCGGCTCCCAAGAAAAAATGTCCGCATAGCAGCGAAGAAGTTCCATAAGGTTTGTCCAAAGAGGTTCTGGCAGACCCGAACCAATCTTCACTATTTTGTCTTTCTTTCTGAGGACCAGCTCGATCTCCTCTGTCTCTCCTGCAGGAACAACCAATGGCTCTGAACTGCTTTTAGTGAAGGGCTCGATCTCAATTGCCATGGTTTTCTTCTGCTTGTTGACCCCTACTCCCGAGGAAATAACAGCATTCTGATAACAGCGCCGGGCCAAATTCAAGTCCCCTACCACCCCTCCAACTCCGTGTGTTGTTGAGAACTTGATCTTGAAGTGAGGGATGGAAGTCACAGCTTGGAGAGCTGTCAGTGTAGGTCGTCCCTGTATGGCGTTGTAAGCCGAATCTACATGCACAACATAAAATTTACAGGTTATTTCTACCTGCTGAGGAGCTATGCCGAAGACCACTGGCAGTTCGATTGTGCCTGCAACTCTGACCGGATAGTTGCTAAAACCATATAGGGGAGCCTCTTGTCCAACCTCCATCTTTCGCCCATCAAGATGAATCCTTTGATAAGCATGGGCATACAGAATATCCACAGAGGACCCGTTGTCTATCATTATTTGTTTCACATCTACCGAACCTACTTGTGCAGTGATCACCAATGTTCCTTCATGAGGCTCGATGGGCTCCGAAGGATAATCTACATCGGTGAAAGATATAACAGTCCCTGGAAATGGTCTGTCGGCCTTCGGGGGAGTACCCACCACGGACATGATCGAATCCAGATACCCCCTTCTCTTCTTCCCTACCAACTTCCCTGCTGTCCCACTGGTTATAACATCAACGACGTGCCTTGGTGGTGGTGGAACATTTTTGGACGGGTGGAACCGTTTGAACCGTCTGAACAGTACGGTCGATATTCTTCTGATCTTGTTGGTCCCTCTCGGCCACATACTGAACCAGCAAACCACTTTGAATCTTCCTTTCCACGAAGTCCTTCAAATTGCAACACTCATTAGTGTCGTGACCGGCGGCTTGGTGATAGCCACAATATTTTCGAGCGTTACCCTGTCCTGTCTTGTAGTTATCACGAGGTGGCTCAAAGAATGACTAGTTCCTGATCTGGTCCAAAATCACCGACCTATTCGTATTCAACTTGGTGTAAACCTTGTTCACTTTCTGGGTGGGAACAGGTGGACGACTACTCCCCTGTCGCCATGAGTTATTATACATCTTTGAACTGCCCTCTGGCCGATCACTATACCCTCCCCCCTTTTTCTGATCGCCATCAGCTTTAGGAGCATCTGCCTCCTTTATTTGGTCCGAAGAAGGACGTTTCAGGCTATTCATAGCCTCTTCCACTACGATATAGCCTTCTACTTTGTCGAAAGCTTCTGCCAAACTCTTCGGATGGTGGAACATCAACTTCTTCACCAACTTTTCGGACTTCACCAGATCTAACCCATTCTGGAACAAACCCATAGCCTAAAGATCATTGAGGTCGGACACCTGGCCTACTTCTTCTCTGAACCTCTTCACATACTGGCCTAAAGACTCGTTGGTGAACTGTATAACCTGTGCTAAAGAGCCCGTAGGCTTCCCTCTTCTCCAGTTGCTCCCAAAGCGAGCATGAAACTTGTCACAAAGCTCGGTCCAAGAGGATACTGAATTTGTCGGCAAAGTCCCCATCCACTGCCTCACATCCTTCCTTAACGTTGTAACAAACGTATGACACTTCTCAGCATCGGTAAAGTCATAATAATCCATAAGTCGATTGAACGCCTGGCTATGGTCATAAGGGTCTCCAGACCCATCGTAACTCTCCATACGAGGCAACTTCTTGGTGATGTCTGCCTTCTCCTTAAGAATGTCCGAGGAAAAAAGGGATGCCTTCTTTCCCGGAGTATCCTTCACCTGTTGCACCTCAACCAACTGCTTTCTGAGCTCCTTCAATTCTTTTACCAGAAAATCCACACCTTCTGGCTGCGAGGAGACTTCTTTATCCTGAATGACTTTCTGCTTCTGTGTGGATCGACCTCCTCTATCCGACCCCACTGCCTTTGTTGGGCTTCTGGATCTACTCCGGCGTGCAACCCTATCCTCATGATGAGAATATCCACGTTGATGCTCTCTTTTTCTAGCCTCTGGCACGACTTTCCTCGACCTGCTAATCTGCCTGTCATTGTCTCGACGCTGAGAACCAACGACCATAAGTGCCTTCTTCGAAGCCACGGGAGTTCTGCTCCTCGATCTCCTTCGGTCGTGAGAACGATCTCGAGACACATGTATAGAATGATCCAGCTCTTTCCCCTCTCGCCGTTGCATCTCCTTATGCTTGCTTTGTCTTTCGGACTGAACATGACTGGATGTTTCGTCTCTTAACTCAGCCACCCGAAGCATCTGCTCTGCTATATCTTCCCTTTGCTTTAGAAGGACCTCTAAGGCCTTATCTGCTTCGTCCGCCATCCTCGCCAACTTGGCAGCTCTATCCTCCTGACCACTTCGGTGATGAGTCTTGATCGGTGAACCTTCTGTCCGTCTTCGACCATGATCACGCTCCTTATCGGTACCAAAGACCAGCCTTCGTCTGGCTCCACCATGAATCTTCGGACGAAGACTTCCTGATTCGTGCTTGGAGGTCGTACTCTCATGAGCACTTTTGGAAGGACCCATACGATCTTTTACTGAAACACGAGGCAATGATGAGCTTACAGCCATCGCCTACCCCTCTGGCGTACTATTTATACTCCTCACCATCTTTCAAAGTAGGTTAAATGAATGTGATTGAAAGCTCAATGACACTAGAACAGCCCTCCTTCTAGCGCCAATGTTAACGCCAAGATCTTCTGCCACATCCCAATCACGTAAGACGCCCTGATCCTGCACAGTAAACACGATAAACACCAAAAGCTTGACGGCTTCGACCGTCGGGGGATAGCTCAGGCGTGAGAGTCAGTATCGGTGTTCACAAGGTTAACAATGGAGGATAATAATGTCTAGTGTCTTGAGAGATAAAATTATCAGTTGTAATATATTTTTTCGTACCTCTTGTTTGAAGACTTCCTTGCTAGGTTATACTCTCTTGCCTGGTTAATCGTGTCATCCCCTACTGTCTGACACAGCCCCCATGATCTGATGGTTCCTGCCGGGTGTGTACAGTTCACCCACTACCTCTGACCTCTGTTTTCTATCGCCGGCCGTCGCCGGATCCCATCCTCATTAATGCATGGCAGTAACAACAGTTAACCATCATGCTTTTTCATCATTACCCGTCAAAGAAGGAGATATTAAAATATCTAATGGGTCAACCCACGGACCCGACCCGATCTCGTAGGGTTTTAACAGATATAGGGTAGTGACTAAGCCCAAATAATATTAAGACCCAATAATGAGGACCCAAAGGACTAATCGAATAAATAAGCCCAATCCATTCGGCCCAATAGATGAAATATCATGACCCAACAATTCCAATTAGCACTTTTGAATTTTGGGTTTAGCTCTGTTACAAATTTTTGTTGACTCTTTTTGGCATTTCTGAGTTATGGGTTTAGCTCTATTCACCTTTCTTGCAAATTCTTGTTGATTCCAATAGACATTTTTGAATTCTGGGTTTATCTCTGTTACAAATTCTTGTTGAATCTTTTTGACATTTTTGTAGTAGTGTTGGTACAACTACTAAAAATCATTGCTCGCTTTACTATCGCTCCATTAATCCATTGAACCAGAAAATTGCAAGGGACATTTAATAAAACATCAAAAACAGACTAATAAATTTATACCGACTACAAACAAGACCAAGTTTGCAGGATCTACACACTAAAACAGACTACCCAGAAAGAGATTCTAAATTTATATAGAGTACTGTAGAACAAGGCTTTATGGAAACTAAATTATATCTATATCTCTGTTGAGCTGATCAGGCCACAGCCTTCTTAGTTTTCTTGGCAGCAGCGGACTTTATAGACTTGGGTTGCTTGGCCTTTGCCTTAGTTGGTGTCGCTCTCTTCTTCGTCTTTTGCCTTTGTCTTCTTCACCGCTGATTTCCCCTTGGAAACACCTTTTGCTGCACCGGACTTAATTTGTTCCGACTTCTTCGTCTTCTGCACAGGCTTTGCTTTTGGTTTTGCGGTTGCTGCCGCCACCGCCTTTGTCTTCTTCACCGATTCATTTCCCCTTGGAAACACCTTTTGAGACATTTGCTAACTTTTTCGACTAAAATAATTTTGGAAACCAAATTTTCAATATTTTACAAACCGTAAGTTGACGATGTTGTGCTGGAGAAATGAATCCTTCCTCTTTGGGTGTCGAATTCAAATCAAGTAATGGCTTCACTTGACGATCTTGTGTCGGAGAAATGAATCCTTCATCTTTTGGTGTTGAATTCAAATTATTTATCGTGGTTGCTTTAGTGAAAGATTGGGAATGTTCTTCCACTGTTTTATTCATAGTTTAAGAGTAAAAATATTGCTGGTACAATTGTCTTTTATACACAAAATATATTAAATTATTAAAATCTAAAAAGTTGAATTCTTTTATTGAGAATACAACAACATTAAATATGATGATAAAAATAATGATATTAAATGTTATTTCTTCAAAAAAAAATAATAATTGAAAACTAACTAAATTTTATAAATAACAAATAATCTATATATTAAAATATTTGAAAATAGAAAATCACCTTATAACTACTATAACTATGGGACGGAGAGTAATTAGTTTTCTCTCCGCGTTATAATAAGAGAGTTTATTGACAAACAACTTTTTATGCTGAATGTATATCACCAGCCAATTTAGCCAAAAATACCTTCATAATCATCAACCTAAACGACATCGCTTTTCTTCCTCGAAGTTTGTGACCGTTACTTAATATATATTTTAAACTGCGCGTACACTTACAAATGGTACTCGCGAGCGTACTCAAAAACATTTGTACGATCACCAAACTGTGCCCTCTCTACTCCGTGCTCCGTGCTCAGTGCTGACCTCTGTGCAAAATTGTCCGTTTCTCTTTTCTTACATTCATTCATTATCACCATTTCTTCAATTTATTCTCTCTCTAAAAAACCCTCTTTAGCCCTAATCCCTCTTTCCATCTCTAGATTTCAATGTATAATTTATCTGCGTAATTTTTGTTTAAGACTCTGATTGTTAAAACCCTCAAAACCCCCCACAAAAACCCAAAAAAACCCACAAAACCTAGTTTTGATTCAAGCCCCATTCTTGATTCTTGATTAACAAATGGGTTGTGCTCAATCGAAGATTGATAATGAAGAATCAGTTTCCAGATGCAAAGACCGGAGAAATTTCATGAAAGATGCTGTTACTGCCCGGAATGCATTTGCCTCCGGCCACTCCGGGTATGCTATAGCCTTGAAGAATACAGGGGCTGCGTTGAGTGATTACGCCCAAGGGGAAGCCCACGAGCAAACCCACCATCAATTGGGTCAGATGCAACCTCCTTCAGAACACCCAAAACCCCCACCGCCGCCGATGATGGATCATGGGCTCCCTCCGCCACCGCCGCCGCTCCCCAGCTTCTCTCCTGCCCCACCGCCGCTCCCCAGCTTCTCTCCTACCCCGCCGCTTCAGCGTTCGGTTACAATGCCGGAGTTTTTGGGTTCGAAACCTATAAGGAAGATGGAGAGTATTGAAATTGTTGAGGAATTGGATGAGAAAGAAAATGATGAAAGTGAATTGCAATTGAGGAAGAGGAGAAATGGGGTGAAGGAGGAGACGCCGCCTCGGACTCCAGTGGCACCACCGCCACCTGATTCTAAAGGGATGGCTTGGGATTATTTCTTTATGGTGGATAATATGCATGGACCCTCATTAGGTGAAATGGAGGATGTTAGAGAGGAGGATGAGGGAGAAGGTTTTGATGAGAGGTATGATGAAAATGAGATGGATAATACTAATAATCATGAGAATTTGGTGGGTGGAAAATTTGGTGGAGTTGTTGTTGAGCCTAAGACCCCGGAGAAAGTGGTGATGGAGGGGTTTACCACTGAGGAGGAGGAGACGCCGGTGGTGGTGGGGGGTAGGGAGAAGCAATTTATGCACTCCAATACAGCTCCTCCGGATATTAGGAGAGGGGTTGGGAATTATGGTAAAGGCGGGTCTAGTCAGTCTGGTGTGAACTTGTTGAAGATATTAGGTGACATTGATGATCATTTCCTGAAGGCATCGGAGTGTGCACAAGAGGTGTCGAAGATGCTTGAGGCGACTCGGTTGCATTATCACTCAAATTTTGCGGACAATCGAGGTTACTAAATTGTCTATTGACGGAGTATATTCGCTTCAATTTTCAGTATTTGGTGTTTTTTCTAGAACAATCTTTAGTATTTTGTGTTTGAAGATTATGGCTCTATTGTTTAGGTGTATATATTATATGCTAATATTGATAAATTGACCAACTTTACTGTTTGACATTTGAAAATATGGGGAATTTTTTTGGTTTCTAGTCCAAGTGTGATGCGGCAAGTGTTGTTTTGGTTTGTTAGATTTTGGTTACATGCCAATAGTGGAACTTTTTTTATCTTGATTTTTTGTTGTTGCATAAGAAATTGTTATGTTCAAATTTTATGGTTAGTAACTTGGTATATTTTTGTATCTTGATTAGTCAATGGATTATCAATATGATTTTGTAGCAAGGCAACTTGTCACGTAAAGTTGAATAGTTAGTATCAAGGCATCCCAAGTCATTTGGCAGCTTTGGCTTATAGTGTTACATGCAGAACTTATACTTCTAATCAGAAGTTTGGCTGTAAATTGTTAGAAAGATTTTAGGAAATTTGGAAGTTTAGATTGCTCAGTTATCTCTCGTACAAGAAAATGTTCACACAATTGCTTAGAGAATTCTATCTTGATTGTTTGGTAAAAAGCCAAAAACTTGGTATATAATTCGAAATTAATCCCAACAGTTGGTATAAATTGAAATGCTTCATTACAACAATTTAGAAGATTCTAGTTTTGGCCTGAACAGTCTGTAGAAAGTATGTTCTTAAACTATCCCAGTTTGTGGTACAGAGTTTGAAGATTTCATATACTTTTCATACTGGTTTTATTGTGCTCAAGGCTTGTCTACCTATATGCTTGTTCTCTTTCTTCCTTTCTTTTATTGTGTGGATAAATTTCTTTTGTTTGATTCAAGGAGGAAGAGAAGCTATTATTTGGAAAGTTAGGTCACTAAGTTTGCTTCAGTCTGTGTACTTGGTAAACAACAAAAGAAAATAGGAGAAATGTACTTACTGTTTCTCATTTTGTGACTTAGATTCTTCAATTTTAGTTTAAATTGTAGAATATTCCGTTCATTATGCTGCTTTGCAGTATGTTATCAAAGTCCGATTTTGTCCACACCGGAACTTCCTAATGTCCCCAAAGACCAGGCATAATTAGTGAGAATTGTCTTCCACTTGTTATAGGCAGGATGGAGTCCATTGTCCTTCCCCTAAGCTTGTAATATCTTTTCTCATCTAATAAAATTTCTTATTTTTTTACTCCATAAAACTAGCAAGCGTTACCTACTAGTCTTCCCCAGACAGAGTGCCATGTGAAACAGTTACGAGTGTGATCTGAATAGAATTTCAACTTGCAACTTAGTACTGTTGAACTTTTGTAATTTATAAATTATAATATTTCTGATATATTATCAGATTCTAATGTATTGCACTCTATATCTGCAGGACACATTGATCATGCAGCAAGGGTCATGCGTGTTATTACATGGAATAAATCATTTAGAGGTGCAATCAATGGTGAAGGTGGGAAGGATAATTATGATACCGAGGAATATGAGACACACGCCACTGTTTTGGATAAGTTGTTGGCATGGGAGAAAAAGCTATACGAGGAAGTGAAGGTTCGGTACATCATTTACATTGGTTTGGTGTTTGCATTTCATTTGTTCTGTTTCTTTTCTCATTTTTCTTTTTCTCCATCCCATTCTTGGAATTTTTTTATTATAGTTGTATTAAATTGTATCTGTTTGGAAGGCTGGTGAGCTTATGAAGCTCGAGTATCAGAGGAAGGTTTCCCAACTGAACAAGCTGAAAAAACGCGGTGCTAGTTCTGAGTCATTGGAAAAGACAAAGGCTGCTGTAAGTCATTTGCATACAAGATACATAGTTGACATGCAGTCTCTGGATTCAACAGTCTCAGAAGTAAATCACATACGAGACGATCAGCTGTACCCAAAACTTGTAGCTCTTGTTGACGAGTAAGTACTGCAGAGTTATGAAACATTATGAATAATACTTTGGCCCCATTTCTATAATATCTTTACTTTGATGCATAATTAGAGGTCAAGATGTGGGAATCCGTGAGCATACATCACCAAAACCAATGTTATAAAAATAGGACATGCGAGTTGTTAACGTTATTAATCTAATTTGCAGGACAGCCAAGATGTGGGAATTCATGAGCATACATCACCAAAACCAGCTGAAGATTGTGATGGACTTGAAATCCCTAGATGTCTCTGGAACGCCCAAGGAAACCAGCAGACATCACCATGAGCGCACTGTCCAGCTTTGGAACATCGTTCAAGAATGGCATTTGCAATTCGAGAAGCTTGTGACCAATCAGAAACAATACATCCAAGCTCTTAGCAGCTGGTTGAAGTTGAATCTTATCCCCATTGAGAGCAACTTAAAGGAGAAAGTATCGTCACCACCAAGAACCCAGAATCCTCCAATTCAACCCCTCCTCCTTACTTGGCATGACCTTCTTGATAAGCTTCCCGATGAGATTGCTAAAACCGCAATCACCTCCTTTGCTGCAGTGATAAAGGCCATTATTGTCCACCAGGAGGAGGAAATGAAACTGAAGGAGAAGTGCGAGGAGACAAGAAAGGAGTTTTTACGCAAGAGCCAGGCGTTTGATGATTGGTATCAGAAGTACATGCAACGTAGAACGCCGCCCGATGAAATGGATCCCGATAGAGGTGCAGAGACAGATCCCAAAGATCCTATTATAGAGAGGCAATTTGCAGTGGAAAGCTTGAAGAAGCGGTTGGATGAAGAAGTGGAAGCTCACCAAAAACACTGCATTCAAGTTAGGGACAAGTCACTTGGGAGTCTTAAAATCCGGTTGCCTGAGCTCTTCCGAGCCATGTCAGACTATACTCGTTCTTGCATGGAGGGGTATGGAGGGTTGAGATTGATCACGCAATCACAGAAGGCTAATGGAAGTTCCTAATGACAATCTGTTAGCGGGGTCCATTTTCTTATTTGGAAGTGACTTGGGTTTTCTTGAAAACCTTCTTATTTTACTTGTTTGGTTGTTTGAATTTATTCATTCATGTTCATGTAGAGTATCTGCGTCTGCATTTTTCAAACTAGGGAACTAGGCATAAGACCATTCTGCATTTTATCGATCATTTTCCCCTGCAACAATTCTTCTTCTAGATCAAAATTTTAAAACCCCATGATAGATAAAATGTTCTGAAATTATTTCTTTACCAGTGTAGGATCCTTACCAGGGGATTCAGAAATTATTGTTACCCAATTATACTGCAGTTGGTCAACTCAGAAACTCCTTGATTTTGATTCTTCAACTCATCATCTACAGCCTTCAGAAATAATGATGTGCCCCTGAAAAACAAGAGTGTATGTGCAACCTGTGTTACATACACAACAAAATCCTTTTATTTATTATCAGATTCTTGCAAAATTAAAATTGCAACACTCTTTAGTGCAGCTGGGATGGAGGGGTTGTAACATTATGGGTAGAGCTCAGTTTAAATCAATTCATTGTTTCAACCAGCGTTAGTTAATTGGGTAATCTTAGCTCACTATGTCTCTTACAACCCGAGTTCAGTTGTCTCTAAAACTATATTTGCAAAGGATAACTCTTGGCAGACAGGGATACCGGACAGGAAAATTGGACCGGTGAAGGGTTTTTTTTTTTTTTTCTCGTGACTCTAAAAAAATATATAGTATTTATTTGAACAAGAATTTTTACAAAATATAATGTTTTAGGTGTAATTTGGATACATATACAAATACAGGATTATACAGGTTTATACAAATACAGGGTTATACCCTGTATTTGTATATGTATCCAAATTACACCTAAAACATTATATTTTGTAAAAATTCTTGTTCAAATAAATACTATATATTTTTTTAGAGTCACGAGAAAAAGAAAAAAAAAAAAAAACCTTCACCGGTCCAATTTTCCTGTCTGATATTCCGGTCTGTGTAGCAAGACTCATTTGCAAATTGACATGTTTCGAAATGAGAATAAGATGTTACACTACTAATTGTGAAAGTGTAACAAACATATTGCTTGTGTATGTATGGAAAAGTGGTTAGAATGAAATTCACTTTGGTCAATTGACTAATACATTGTCGACACGCAGACCGAAATATGATCTCTTTCTGCTGTTAGCACTGTATTGGTCAATTGACTAACTTATGTGTGTACGGGTACTGTATTAAATTTTTATATATTTTTTGTGATACTATTTATGTTCCACAGAAAAATAAATCGTCATATTTTAAACTTTTAAAATCAATTTGTGAAAATTTAAAATTGATATGAATTAATTCAGTTTATATGGTACAATTGTGTATTATATGATATTAAAAAATATTACTAATAAAAAATTACCTACTTTCAAATTTTAATTTATATAAAATTTTAGTAAATGCATATCAATTTAAATTCTAAATTTATGTAAATCAACTTCAAAAAGTAAAAAGAAGGGAACTAATATTTACTAGACATTTTGGTAAAAAGTTGATTTCTCTATTAAATTTAGAAAATTAATATTTTTACATAATTTTTTGATATTTTTATATTAAAATTATCGCCATAAATTTTATAGTGACTGTCGCTATACATTTATAACAATATTTTTTATATATAAATAACAAAAAAATATAAAAAATAATTTAGAAATATTAAAGACCAAAATATAACCCTGACATTTTTTTGTGGGACGGCGCAGGCGCTCTCTATCTATCTTTCTTCTCCAATAAAAAGGAGAACCCTAATCTAATCTGTTTATCAGAACTAATCGGCTTCATCTTTCTCTTTTGATTGCAGAAATATATATACAAATCTCTATAGATATATGTATACCTCTATATGTACAAACGCATAATTCTTCATACATACAGAGCTGTATTCCTTGAATGGTGGCGATTGAAATGGTGGATGAAAAGGATCATAGCAGGAAACGACGCCGTCTTACATGGGATGTGGCGCCTCCTGAACAAACAGAGGTTGGTTTTGGCTTTGGGCCCTTTATGATTGATTTAGGGTTTGATTTTCGTTTTTAGTTGAAGAAAATTGTTCCAGGGCCAGAAATGAATTAGGGTTTTGTGTTTTGGGTCCAATAAACTGAGGTATTGGGAATGATTTGGTGCAGGCTTATGGTGAGATTCGGCCTCCGGGGTTGTGCCGTCACGTTTCGCCGCCGAAAAGGGATGATGATCGTGAGGGTCATTACGTGTTTAATCTTGGGGAGAATCTTACTCCAAGATGTGAGATTTTAATTGAATGTTATGGTGGTTGTTTGGTTATTTCATTTTAATTGCTGAGTTGGAAAAGATATGATTTTTATGAAGCGGGTTGAAATTTTCTACCACTCTTTAACTTATTAATATTATGTTAGAGTTCCATATTCAATTTCTGTTTTATTATTGCTGAACCTACAGAAGCTCTCACATGGACAAATGTTTGAATGAATTTGATTAATGATTATGTTACTCGATTTTTTTAACTAGTTATGCTTATGCCTATTGTAGTTTTCGTTTAAATTATATCTGGAGATTGTATTTTTGATTAACACAATGAATCTAGTTTGGACTGACTTGAGGTATCAAAGATTTGATGTTGAAACTGGAAGCACTTTTGTCCATAAAGTGGTTCTATATCAATCTTATAGCAACTGGATAGACATTTTTATTGGGACAAGATACAATATGTTGTCAGTGTTTTTTCTCTTTTACTTCAAAAGAAATATATAATTCAAGATCTTAGTTAGTTGGTTTCAAGTCCGATCAGCTCGTGATGCTTCAAGGATACTTCTCCCAGTTTAATTTTTATATACAAATGTGTGTGTGTGTATGAGAAATTGGGAAGTTGGTTTAACCCAATTAACCCTTACCCTAAATCTTTAGATATTTTTACTTTTATTAAGTTTGTCTAATGTTGTCATATACAGTGCTGAATTACAAGATCTTAATGTCTATATGTACTTGCGAACTGATTCTTGGAAAATTTTCTTCTCTCTAATGTTTTACAGATAAAATACTCAGCAAGATGGGTGAAGGTTAGCTGTCAAGTGTCTGCTCTCTACAAACTCTTATATTTTTGCCATTCTTCTTCTGTCGTCACAGCAAATTGCTAGTGCTGTAGGCACATTTGGTCGAGTATTGGAGTGTTGGGATCGTCAAACACGAGAATATGTGGCAATCAAAGTAGTTCGAAGCATACGCAAATATCGTGATGCAGCAATGATTGAAGTAGATGTACTTGAGAAGCTATCTAAAAATGATAAAGGCGGATCACAGTACGTCTCAATTGGTTTTTATTTGGAATAAGGGTTTTTCCCTTGTGTCGTCATATCTTACAACACTTTTTGCTCTCTTGTGTAGCTGTGTGCAGATTCGGAATTGGTTTGATTACCGCAACCATATATGTATTGTAAGTATGCAATTGAAAATTCTTCTTCTTTTTTTTTGCTAAATTGCAATTGAAAATTTCTACTTGTACATTGATTTTTTTTTTTTTTTTACTTTTTTTTCCTGCTCTCTTTCAGTGTATATTTTATCAGTGAATTACGGTACCTAAATACCTATCATCCAAGATCTTTAATTCTTTATGAGAGATGTGTAAAGGACTCTTGGTCAATACTTTGAACTGATGATTGGCTTAACATTTGGCTCCTCTAGGAGCAGCACAACGCTTGTTGTAGGAGTAGTTGGTCTTTGTACCTTTGGTTTGTTGTTGATCTTTACTGATGTACTTTTCCATACAAAGTTGCATGCCTCTTGTGAATAGGCATACTAATAATCCTGACTCTGCTAGCTTAAATGGTTTACTTATGAACTTCATTCATGACAACGTGAACTAAACCAAAAATTTCATTTGAATGAATTTCAATGGTGTTATCAGGTGTTTGAGAGGCTTGGACCAAGTTTATTTGATTTTCTAAAGAGAAATAAATACTCACCATTTCCTGTGGATCTTGTTCGAGAATTTGGACGTCAGCTTTTGGAATCTGTAGCATGTGTGTGGAATGTTCTTGGCCTTACTTTGTCCCTCTCATTTTGTACTTTTTTTTTTGACCAGTTACCCAGATTTAGTTCTTGGCCGTGTTTTACTTGTCCAGGGTCTAGTATTGTGGCTTTCAAACCAATTTTGTTTAACACATTTGTTATGATTTATCATACTCAACAGATATGCATGACCTATGCTTAATCCACACTGACCTGAAGCCAGAAAATATACTACTTGTGTCTTCTGAATATCTAAAGCTTCCTGGCTGCAAGGTATTTGCGTTCTAAAGTTGGAACCATTTATAATTGGGTATAGACTCAATTATTATATTAAATAAATTTTTGGATTGGTACAGAGGATTTCTTCAGATGAAACGCAGTTCAGGTGCTTGCCAAAGTCAAGTGCCATTAAGCTGATTGATTTTGGTAGTACTGCATATGATAATCAGAACCATAGCTCCATTGTTTCCACAAGGCATTACAGAGCACCCGAGGTTATTCTAGGTAACTAATACTGTTGGGAAAGAGAGATGCATCGGTTCTGTTTACTTTTTATTCCCGTGTTGTGTCTCAAGGCCACTAACAGTAGGTAATCTACAATGATGTTCAATAGCTAGAATCATGAAAATGAATGGTCACCCGGGATTTACTAGAACAATCAAGAGACTGTTTTAGTTCCAGAACGCAAGTGATGTCAAAGAATTGGTATAGAAAAAGAGACTTTTAGAATTGGAGATTTGACTAATTCCCTGATAGTATTTACTGTGTATGCTATCTTTTTAAAAGATGCTTATGCTATTTAAATTACAATATCTGCCCTTTCTGTTGATTAGAGAAACAATTTTTAAACCTTTTAATCATGATTGTACTTGTGATTAATTGGAGGTAGAATTTTGTATCTTCTGCACCTTAAATGATGCACGTAAAATTTTGAACTTGTAATGTTGGAAAATAGCTACCGTAAGATGTTAGTCTTAGTAATTTAAGTAATTTGTCAAGCGCTAGAAATAAATGTTTGGAGGAGTTTCATGAATTAAACGATCCATGTTCCTTGAATAGAATGCTCAACTGTAACAATTTTTGAGCTGTCTGATTTTTGGAATTGTTTTGACGTGATAAAAGTAAACACTTCTTTAGCAGAATGTCTTGAGATGGTATCCACTATGTGGGTTATAAAATTCAACTATCCTCCATCCGGGTGCTCTCGATCTTATGTAGACCCTGAAAAGCGAATATATCCTATATATTCTTAAATTTCAAAAACATAATTTTGATCATGCTTTTAGCCCAATGAGGTTGTCTGCTGCTATTGTGTTCAAATTTTATATTGAAGTTCTGGTTTGGATTACGTACAAGATATTATTGTTATAATTAGAAAATGGATTTAGATTTATGTTTGATGTCAAAGATTTGATAACTGGTGAATTGTTTCTCATTCCCTTTTTATATATGTGCTTGTTGCAGGTCTAGGATGGAGCTACCCATGTGATATATGGAGTATTGGTTGCATACTTGTTGAACTTTGCTCGGTTAGTCCTGTACTTTTCTTCTTCTTACTGATATATCACAGTCAGAAAATGAAATAGATTACATAAATCAGTAAATTATTATGTCAGGGTGAAGCATTGTTTCAGACACACGAGAATTTGGAACATTTGGCAATGATGGAGAGGGTTTTAGGGCCTCTGCCAGAGCATATGATTCGAAGGGCAGAGTAAGTTATTCGTGAAATTGTGGGAAGAATATCTTGAACATATAAAAATTGTTTAATTCAATAAATATGATTATTTGTGCTGATGAATATAGAGGCATAGTTTGGATATTGCATTATAATAAATTATGTTTATGCTTGCTTCAACTGATGCAGCCGTGGTGCTGAAAAGTACTTCAGGCGATCTCGACTTAACTGGCCTGAAGGAGCAGTTTCAAGAGAGAGTATTAGAGCAGTGAAAAAGCTAGACCGCCTGAAGGTTCCATCTTTACCACCTTTTTTTTTCCTTTCTGCTTTTATAGTATGTGGACCATCACATTCGATGTTATTTTGTGGCATTTTATGTTATATAATTCGTGCAGCTTTAAATTCCCGTGGCCATTTTAAATAATAGATTCATTTCTGTTTTATTGCAGAATATGTTATCACAATATTTGGGATGCTCAAGATCTTCCTTTATTGATTTGCTGCATGATTTGTTGAAGTTTGACCCATCTGAGCGGCTCACAGCTCGAGAAGCTCTAGAGCATCCCTTCTTTCGGATCCCGACTTGAGGAAACCGGTCTGAAGTGCGTGTGGTCATCATGTCCATGGGATTTTTTTGGTAGCTGGTTTAGAATATGGGTTTTACCTCTCATGTAATATAAATGCAGTTCAATGCAATGTATATTCCTTTATGAAGGCCAATCTTTCATTGAAAATTTTCAATGGTCCAAGGATCAATAATTTGGATGGGATCCTCCTTATTTAAGACTAGCAAATGCCTACCCCTAGACATTCTTGAATTGGCTCAAGTTTGTTCTATTTTTCTCTTGTTAGAATGGATTGATCTTGGGCCATTAATTTGCAGTGCCTGATCCCAAGTGAAAGTGAGTACTTTCAAAAGTAATGTTCTTAGTTATTTGAATTCGAACAAATGACCAAGACCATTATATATATATATATATATATATATATATATATATATATATATATATATATATATATGTGTGTGTATATATACGGTCCGGATCAAGTGCATACTCCTTATCTTACTTGTCCGTGTTCACCCCCTTTAGCGACGGACCCGGTGACGATTCGGTCATACAAACGTCGTCTATACTTTTAGGGACGCTATATGTTGTTCGTCGCTAAAAGTATAGACGACGGTTGTATGACCGAAATCGTCGTCGGGTCCGTCGCTAAAGAGGGGTGAGCACGGGTGAGTAAGATAAGTAGTATGCACTTGATCCTTGTTCTATATATATATATATATATATATATATATATATAGCTATATGTATATACACAGTTGTGTAATACACAGTAGGATTATGGCGACGGATTTTTGGGCTATGGCAACGGTAAATTGTCGTCATAGCCCAAAATAGCTATAATGACGGGTGAAACCGTCGCTATAATTCAAAAAACTGTTGTCATAACCGACTGTGTAATACACAGCTGTGTACATTCATTTTTCCCATATATATATGAAAATGATCCATAACATTTATTTGTTATAAATGAGAAATGGACAAATAGCATCATAAGCATCCATTACATAAATTAAGGGCTCATATTTAAAACACAATTTTGTCATCCGCTAGTTGAACTAGCAGACACAAAAAAAATTTAGGTGCAGTATTTATCCGAGGTTTAAAAAATAGATCTTAATGACTTTATATGGGGGTAATTTGGGCCTAAATTTTTTTTATGTGTCCGCTAGTTCAATTAGCGGATGACGAAATTGTGTTTTAAATATGAGCCCTTAATTTATGTAATGGATGGTTATAATGATATTTATCCATTTTTCATCCATAACAAATATATGCTATGGATTATTTTCCATAGCATATATTTGTTCTATATATAGCGATGGACCGAATCGTCGTACGGTACGTCGCTAAAGGGGGGTGAGCAAGATGAGTTAGATAAGGGGTGAGCTTAAGATCTGAACCGTATATATATATATATATATATATATATATATATATATATATATATATATATATATATATATATATATATAGTCCGGATCCAGTCCGGGATCCCGGACTTTATAAAATACGGACTTTTTTTTTTCTTTTTTTTGAAACAACTAAAAATAAATAAATTATGAAACTGAAATTTTTACATAATACAGTGTTTTGGGTGTGATTTGGATACCTATAACAAAATGTCTGTACAGTCTGTGCAGACTGTACATATATTTTTTGGTATAGGTATTTAAATCTCACCAAAAATACTGTATTATGTAAAAATTCAAGTTTCATAATTTTATTTTTTTTAGTTTCAAAAAAAAAAATTGGGGTCCGTATTTTAGGACTCTCGGACAGGATCTTTATTCTATATATATATATATATATATATATATATATATATAGAACACGGATCAGGTCCGGACTTCCGGACCTGATCAAAATTCGGACCCAAATTTTTTTTTTTGTAGAACTAAAATAAAAAAAAATTATGGAACTAAATTTTTTTCATAACACAGTGTTTTGGGTGTATTTTTAATACCTACACCAACCAATGTATGTACAGTCTGCCCAGACTGTACAGACACGTTTTGTTATACGTATCCAAATCACACCCAAAACACTGTATTATGTAAAAATTCAAGTTCCATAATTTTTTTTTAATTGTTTTAAAAAAAACAAAAAAAAAGGTCCGAATTTTGTTAAAATGCGGGAGTCCAGACCTGATTCGAACTATATATATATATATATATATATATATATATATATATTGTCTAGTTAAGATGGGTTCATAGAAATAGTGACATCAAGAAATTGTTGAGTAAAGATTAACGTACACGTTCCTAAACCTTGGGACCATTGTTTGTATGAAAGGAGAAGGGAGAACGCTCATCCAACTTGCTCTCCCCCAACTTGTAGTTAAGGAAAATGATACATATTGTGTGCGTATTGATTGTCAGTTATGTGGATTAATAGTAATTTTTTTAGAAAGATGTGTAATAATTGTCCCTCCTATAATTCTTACCGACATATATTACTAAGTTTCGCAATTATAATTTGGCACAAATTTATTTCAATACATAGCAGAACTATGTGGTTAATAAGAGTTCTGTGGTAGTAAAAACACTAAAAAAATTAAAAAGAAAATCTACATAGCCTTTGCCCAAATATTATAAGGGTGAGAACCTAGTAAATGACAGTGTACTATCATTTGTCAAGCACAGCCTTCGCTATAGTTTTATGCCTTGCTTGTAAACTTTAATTGATTTTATAGTACCTTGTTTGCAAGCAATACATAATAAAGATAAGTTCTAGATTTAAATTTTAAATTTTAGGTTTAATGTTATTATAAAATTTATTTGTGCTTGTACTAATATCTATTCTATATTATAAAAAAATTAAAATCTGAATAATTAGTATATCTTAATAAATTAGATTATCTAAGTGAAATAACATTTGAATTTTAAAAATTGTTTGATAATTAAAAAGTATAAAACATCTTAATGACTTTTAAATTTAAAAATATTAATTTTAAATTTAAAAATATTTTAAATTAATTTTTGAAAACTCAATAATGATATTAAAATTTAGAATGGAGGGAGTACAATATTTATAAATACTCCACATATTTAAATTTTTCATTAAGATACAGCTCATATTTATTTAGATTTATATCTTTCTCTTATCGATTAAGAGACGATAAAAGACAAACAAAATTTTATCAAATAATTTTACCCTCTTATCGAATCAGATGTGAAACTGTTAAGAGATAAACAAACATCATCCAACAGTAGTGTCTTTGACCTCTTGTATCCTCACTTTATAATCCAAATTATATCCTCCCTTTTTTAACTCAAAAAATTATAATTTCATGATTATTAACATAATTTAAGACTTGTTCTTCTATGCAGACAGGAAAATGAGACAGAAATATTGGACAGGAGTGTATTTAACTTTTATCTATTTATGTTTTGACCCTCAATGAGGGTAAATATATAAATAAATAAAAGTTAAATACACTCATGTTCAATATTTATGTCTCATTTTCTTGTCTGTCTAAACTTTTTATAAGACTTAAAGTAAGTGTCGATTTATTCTTTTGAATAAAATTCACTTGTAAGTTTTAAAATAAACAGTCCATTATCTACCTACTTCCTAATTTTTCTCTCAACTTATTTTTTCTAATTTTACATAATTCGACCTTTTACTCTTATTTGTCCACTTATGTACGTCTTTGTTTATCTTTCTCTATTCATAATCATGAGTTTCTTCTATTATTTAAATGGATCGTCTAACCAGTGATTAAATCGTTATTGACCCAGTGACGTCATTAATATGTAATAAATAATTAAATATATTAATTATTATTTATTATATATAATATTTAATAAATATGTAAAATTAATCTATTTATTTAAAAAAAACTTATTTGTATGAGATTTACTTTATACAATTCAAATAAATACTAAATCTATATGAAAAAAAGATATTAATCATGATATTACTTAAAAATAATATTTTAATTTTCCAAGTAAAATGACAAAATAACCTACCCCATACTAAGACACAATCAATAAGTCTGTAGCGACCGGCAGGTTTCGACTGGGGTAATGACCGGTTGGATTTGTTTTTTTTTTTTTAGCTTTTGACTACCAAATAATTAATGTGATTTATTGGAACAAATTTTTTTTATATAAAATATAGTGATTTAGGTGTTATTTGGATACATGTAAAAAATAGAGTTCTACAATTTGTGTAACCTTATTTTTTATATATATCTAAATGACACCTAAATCACTACATTTTGTAAAAAAAAATCGTTTCAATAAATCACATTGATTATTTGGTAATGGCTTAAATATGAATTAGTACCCTAAACTATAGGTCATATTCTACTTCGGTGATCCACCTTTCAATTTTGTCAATTAGATGATTGAACTATTAATTTTTTTCACTTGCATTCAATTGGGCCAGCTACGTCAGAAATTGCTGACGTGGCCTGCTGACTAGGCTGATAACTGTCTTCATGTAATTAAAAATTATTATTTCAAATAAATTTTTACATTAATTAAATGTCTAAGGGTAAAAAGGTCAAATCTCATTTAAAAGGTCACCCTAAATTCATTTATGTTTCTTCTAAACCCAGATCTATCACCAAACATCTGTTCCAAACAAAATCCCATATCTATCACCAAAAATCCCAAACCCAGATCTATTACCAAAAATTCGTTCCAAACAAATAAAAATAATCCTGAATAAGTTTACACTCTCTTTATATATCCTTAATAAATCTCATTTTGACAGATCATATTTCTTAGCTTTCTTGAACAAAACACTTTCAAAAAACCCTAGCTACCAACTGTAAAGCCCAACTCCAGTTCATCCCATATTTTTTTTACCAGATCTAGCTCGGGTATCTACTGATAAATGTATTGAACCAATTAGCCAAACGGGTAAACTTAATTTTCTTGGAAAATAATCTAAACTAGTCTTATCAATTTCTTCAACTGTATTAAACAAAATCCCATCTGAATCCACCCATGAAAAAAGCATAAATTGTAGAGTTTTAGACCAAGAATCAGTACCGTCCGCCGGTAAAATATTTGTCGCTAACTAAGTCCTAGGAATCCGGCCGGATTCGAGGAAATCCGGCAAGGTGAACTTGACGGAGAAGTACTTGTGGCGCCCATTGTTCGGTCCTCTTCTGTATAGAAACTCCTTCATTGAGACCCACCACTTTAAGTTCCGCTGTAAACCCCCAACTTTTATGAATAAAGATAATTTTTCTATGAATATTATTTGTGAGCATTATGGAATGAATTTGATATAATGTTATAGTTGTTGATAATATTTTATAAATTTTGTAAAGTATGCAAGTTGTTATATAATATTCGTTTTAGCAGGGAATATTCGTACAACGACACAATCATTGGTGGACTTCGTAATGGAATTATTATCGGATTGAGAAAACGATAAAAATATTTTATAAATAGCGGCGGAGGTGTTACTGTTAAAACTGTTGAACTACCCGGTAGTAAAAGAACAGTAATACGCGTGGTTGCATAGTAGCACACGGTATTGATTATTGATGCTTACGTGAGAAGTCACTCAGTTTTACTCAATTATTGCTACATTAATTGCTGCATCATATCTCTCATAGTATTGATTCGATTATTGTCACAGTATCATCTGCATTATATGTTAAATTATTAAATCAATAATTGAGACGACAAAGTTATTCATATTATTAAATTGCAATATTTACAATGTCTAGAAGTTCTGTCAAGAAGAGGTTTGGTTACCTAATTGCACGCCAATATGGAGAAATCCTTATTGGAAAACCCCATCTTTCCTGGGAACAACCTGGTTGTTAAATATTGTGAGTTATAATATTAATGATGAATAAGTTCGTGTTGATTAAAGATGAATTTGATAGTTTCATTGTGTTGGGATTATTGGTGTTAGTAGAAATCGACATCTTTTCCGAAGTTAATTAATGTCTGGAGGTTATATTGTTCAATCGGGTATTTGGGACACTTTTCGTGTCGGAGTTACTATTCACGAGTTATTAATCACGAGTTACTATTCATGAGTTACTATTCACCCGAATAATATATTTCTTTTTGGTCCAAATTATTTTTGGGTACAATATTATTCCATGAGGAGATATGCTAATTTTTCAAACCATTAGTTAAAATTATAATAGTAAATCAATATGGATCGCTGGTTTAAAGTTTTAATAGTAAATCAATATGGATCGTTGGTTTAAAGTTTTAATAGTGAATCAGTATGGACCGTTGCTTTAAGTCTTAATATGGGCTGTTGGTTTAAAAATAAATCAATTTGGACCGTTCATGAATTAGTTACTATTCAGTCCATTTTCCTATAAATAGAAGCTCATTCCTTCATTATTTCTTACGAATTCACTGAAACTCTAGAGAGAGAAATTATAGAGAGAAAGAAGAAGAGTATTCTGCTACTTCAGTACTTCGATATCCAGTGTCTTTTACGGTAAGGGGTATTATTTCTTTTGTAATCACGAAGAGAACTTCTGTTATTCCATTCTTTATTATTCTGTTGGAATAACCTGTATACGCGGGCTACCCTATACTTGGTGAAAGTCTTCTGTTATTCCATTATTTATTATTCTGTTGGAATAACCTGTATACGCGGGATTCCCTATACTTGGTGAAATTCTTCTGTTATTCCATTCTTTATTATTTTGTTGGAATAACCTGTATACGCGGACTCCCTTATACTTGGTGAAATCCTTCTGTTATTCCATTCTTTATTATTTTGTTGGAATATCATGTTTGTGCATTTTACACCGGATCTGGTTCCGTCTTTATTATTCTGTTGGAATATCCTGTCTGTGCGTTTTACGTCGGACCTGGTTCCGTCTTTATTATTCTGTTGGAATATCCTGTCTATGTGTTTTACGCCGGACCTGGTTCCGTATTTATTATTCTGTTGGAATAACCTGTCTGTGCTATCTATCACATGCCTGGTGATTTCTTTTGTTATTCCATTCTTTATTATACTCAGTTGGTTAAAGTTTTGACTTCTATACTCCATGAAATTACTGGAATATCCTTGATATTTGTGTTTCATCTAGTATCTTTTCATGAAAATATTCTTCTGAGCATTCTTGAATTTTACTCTACAAAGAAGTATTATGTTGACAATTTGGACGTTATTAGTTCCTGGATAAATTAATTCGTGAACTTGTTTTTATTGAATTCTTATATCATTGTCATCATCCTCATGTTTATATTTTTTTAAAGTCATCCGTGGCCTGTATTGCATAGATAGACTTGGTATGATTATGAATAGGGATTATTCGGTATAATCATGATTGTAATGTTACAAATGATGTGATAAAAGTCCTCATTGGCCCGTAGTGCATTGATAGACAGTTTTCGGCATGATCATGACCATTGATGAATACACGAATATCCTGGGCCCGTAGTGCATGGATAATTTGTGGTCGTGATACTAATGAATATCCTTGGCCGTAGTGCAGGGATGATGTTGATTATTTATTAAGCTGAGTCTCAGCGATAAAAGTGATAAAAAAACTTTTTAGTTCATAAAAGATAGTTGATTTTATTCTCTACTTGACTCTTTTAATGGATTGCTTATTCCGCTGTAATTAAACTTGTTGTCTATTGTATTTTATCAGTTTAACATTTTTGAAGGCTAATGATAATTTATCCTGCATTATCTTGGTCATAATATTTCTTACTGGGCTAGTTGAGCTCACCCTTTATTTCACTGTTCTCTTCAGGAAATGAGAACGTAGCAGGGACTAATCGGGGAACGGAGTGATGGTCTAGATGATAGCATTAGTAGTCCTCACTATTCTATGAAATAGTGTGATAATAATTGTAATGAGGACTTATTCTGAGAGTGAATATTGTGTAGAAGACAATATTTGTATTAAAATTCACAGCTCTTGTTGTATATTTAAGATTGTATTTGTATTCTGTACCATGTATTTGGCGACTCAAGATGGGTGATGTATACCTATTTTGGGGGAGTCACATCCGCCCCACCGAAGATGACCGAGAAGATGAACCAAACGGCGACACATCCTCTTCACGCGCCATCGTGTCATCAATTTTATCCTCGTTTTTTGGAAAGGATTCAGATGTGGTCCTCAACGGCGACATAGATCTGATCCTGCGCAACGATCTATTGCGCGATTTCATCTCTCTTCTTCCCCTAACGATTTTCCCACCATTATCATCAGAATACTCTTCCTCTTCACTTCTACTCTCTTCCACATCGAGCAACGGAGCCAGCTTCTGCGGCCGGATCTTCCCGTTCATAAACAACTCGTCGGCGGAACTTATGGGTTGGGTCGTAGAATACCAGCTGGCTGAGAAATCAAACTCTTCCAAATCCTCACGAGGAATAGAAGAAGAAGAAGTTGGGGTCGTACTGATATATGTTTGTCTCTCTCTATACTGTTTATCATTTTTGCCGTAAAAAAGAGTTCATCATTTAGTTTTAATGTTTACTGATTTAGGATTTAAGCTTGATTTTAGGTTTGCTTATATTTATTGATGATTTAATATATTTACCCTTGATGTTTAGAAAATATAATTAAAATAATATTTTTTAATTACACATAGGCATTAGTTTGCTTAATCAGCGCGCCACGTCATCAATTTATGACGTGGCAACTTAAATGGGATCGAAGTGAAAAAAATTAATAGTTTAATCATCTAATTGACAAAATTAAAAGGTGAATCACTGAAGTGAAATATGACCTATAATTTAGAATAACAAATTATATTTAAGCCTTTCATAATAATAAAAAAAAATCTGACCAGTCACTACCCTTGGAACCCACTGTCGCCGTAAAAGGATTCAAGACACATTACTTCTAAAGATGGGCAAACAAGTGAATAAATCAAAAATCTAGAAAAGTTGCTCATCCTTCTAGACCTTCTCTAGCTAGCTAATGTCTATCATATTCAATCGCTCAGTCTTTCTCTCTCTAGGTGAACTCAATAATTTCTTTATTAAATTATCAGATATACTTTGTGATTTGGGGTTAGTGAATCGGCTTAGTTTTTTCAATTTTCACGACCACTGCCGCGTCGTCTTCGTTATTTGGTTCATTAATTATTTCTTCTGTTTTTTCTCTATTCCCTTCCCCGAAGTGTTGGTTTTCTTCTGCAATGATATATGGTTTTGCCTCGTCTTCGTTGTTTTTTTGGGTTTGATTTTGATTTAGGGGGTGATTGGTGATAAATTATGGCAATTTTGAGTCTACAGTCCTTCCACTTTTCCTTTCAGATTTAGACGATTGCAACGATGGTTTCATTTTTTTCGACTTCATCTATAATTTTATGAACCGGTCAAATTCGTGAACCAATTATCAGTTCACTGAGTCAGGCTGTTCAACCAACGGTTCATCGGGTTTGAACGATTTTTGAATAAAAATAAATTATTGGTCCAAATCGAACCGAAAGGCTGACTAGTTTCAATTTTTTTTGATTTGACTGCCGGTTCGATCTGGGTCAAAAAACCATGCTACTATTTACTTTTTTTAATCTTATAACTTTTAATTATTAATAATTAAAAATAATTAACACCCGTAAGTGTGCGCTCCGGATATTAATAATTTAGGAGTAATATTAAAGACACAAATTATTTTATAAATATTTTATAAATTATTGATGTGATATACTCTACCTCAGTAGTTTATAAAATATTTATAAAATAGTTTTACATTATTCATAATTTAAAACGGGTGAGCTAAAAAATAAAAAAATCTACCTAGAAGTGCTTTACCCAAACATTACAAATTGAGAAATTACCAAACACACCCTTCTATAGAGTTTTATGCCTTCAGCAATTAAATCAATCCAAACGGTCCCTTAGCAGCTCGTTGATCTCTAAAGAAAAAGAATTAGGGCTTTTTCATTTTTCACAAGAATCAATCAGACATGGCCAGTGCTGAATTCGTAGTAAACCCTGACCGAATCCAAACCTTCTTCACCGAGCTCGAAACAAGAAAAACCCTCTTAACCTCCATTACTGACCTTCACAAAACCCTAACCACCCATTTCACTTCCCTTTACCAAACCCTCGCCCAAAAAACCCAAACCCTAGATTCCCAAATCGAGTCCTTTAATTCCCAATCCAAAAAATCCCTTGAATCCCTCGAGAATCGCCAGAATGCCATCCCCGAACGCGAGTCTGCGGCTGCCACTCGCATTGAGGAGCAAAAAGCGCTTGCCGTTTTGGATTTGGAGAGTTCTGATGATAATGTAGGGGAGAGAAAGAAGGATTTGGCGGAGGTGTTGAAAATGTACTTTAGGAGGATGGATGCTTCTGGGTTGATGAGGTTTATGCTTGCTAAGAGGAAGGAATCAGTGGCGCTGAGGGAGGAGATTGCTGCGGCGGTGGATGAGGCAGTGGACCCGTTGGGTTTGGTGTTGGAGGCGGTGGAGGAGTTTGTTGGGATGAAAATTGAGGGGAAGGTTGGGATGGCGGATAGGAGGTGGGCGTGTAGTTTGTTAATTCAGGTGGTGGTGCCGGTGCTGGGTGGATCATCGGAAATATTAGTGGCTAGGAATTTGAAAGAGAGGGCGGTTGGGGTGTTGGAGAAGTGGAAGGGAGTATTGGGTGGTGGGGAAGGGAGTGGAGGGGTAGGAGCGGGAGAGGCCAGTATGTTTTTGCAAATGGTAATTGGGCTTGGGTTGAAGGAAAAGCTTGAGGAGGAATTTTTGAGGAGGTTGGTTTTGGAGTTCGCTGGGAGGAGGGATATGGCAAAGCTTGCGGTGGCGTTGGGATTTGTCGGAGACAAAATGGGAGGTACGGGTTGGTTAATGTTATTTTTTTTATAGCAATAATGTAGATTTCTATTTATGTTTGTTTTAAGAATCAGAAATAGTGATACTATTATGATAGCTGCATTGGTAATTTAGTTAGCTGCTTTTTTGGACTTGGGAACATTCTTGTTGCTTGTAGCATAGTACTATGAAAAAGTATAGAGAAGGTTGCTTGTTGTGACTACTAGAACAATTATAAATAGTTTATCTGATAAAAATTAGTTTGATTAATATGTGCACCTGATTATTAAAACTCTACTAGTTGATTACGTTTTTTTTATATTTTATTTTAAACATTTCATTTTACTATAATATGATACAGATATTATGTTGGTTAATTTATTTTTTACAAGGAGTTGTGTGTTTATCTATGGTTTCTTATTGAACATATCCATGGCCCAAGAAAATGCATTCCGTATCGAGTTCAAGGAAAATCACATGCTGAAAGAAGTAGGATGAATTTTATTGGGAGAACAATTGGAAAATAGGGTTGACTACTAACTATGAAGGAATGTATTTTCTTACTCTCAATCCCCTTCAACCTCCAGATGGAGGTGGTAATACTCATAATCATCCTTATACTCATATATATATATATATATATATATATATATATTTATTTATTTATTATAAGCACTATATAAACACATGAATACATATGCCTGTGCATGCATATATAATATATTACTTTCTGAGTATCTACATGACTACATGATAGGGTTGATTACTAACTTTCCAGGTTTTTAAATTACAAATTCTTCAGTATTATTACTTTTTTAGATTTAAGTATCATTAGATACGTAGCATAAATAAAGTTTTACAATACTTTTGGAAGGAAGAATCGCTCCTTAGGATGAATCTTTCATTCTCTCGTAATTTTATGGAGTATGATGCACTTCACTAAGAAACTCTCTGGTTCAAGTTACAATGGTCTACCTATCCCTTTATCAGAATGGATGAAGCGTTTGACTCTTCATGTGTTCCGAGTTGGCTTGGTGGGAGAAGTGACTTGCTCATTTTTTATAGACTTAGATTCATATATAGACATTTCATTGCCAAAAAATAAATAGAAATGTACATTTTAATTGGTGTGTTCTTATCGTGTTCTGTCCTACTCCTATTTTAGGATGTTCCAGTAGTGGTGTACTGGTGTGTCCATGCTTTGTAATTAAAAGTTAATTTAATCTACGAGTCACTTTTTATTTGATTTTGAGCTCGGGAGCTGCATTTGTCAATTCAATTGATATGTAAGGAACATATCTCTTAATTGGCATGTCCAATGTGTTTGTTTTGTTCGTACTCTTTGAGGACTTGCAATTGTAATGCGTCCACGTTTCTACAAGCTGGTTTATTGATTTCTTTTACTTGCATATCTTTGTTAAACTTACTGGTTTTCTTGTCAGATGTAATTGATGAGTTGATGAAAAGTGGAAAGGAGATTGAAGCTGTGTATTTTTCTTCCGAGTCGGGGTTGACTGAGCGGTTTTCTCCAGTTTCTCTGCTAAAATCATGTCTCAAGAATTGCAGAAAAAGTGCAAATTCTGTATCAAAGAGTGGAAACTACAGTATGGCTGCAGTGGTGCGTTAATCCTTTTTATTTCATTTTATTTTATACTTGAGCCAGTCATCTCATTTTTCTTTATTAAAGTTTTTGATGATAACTTGATTTTTGATAGTTAACTCGAACAAATATTTTCTCTCTTGTTATAACCATGTATATCTTCCTTTCCTGGTTTGGGAAAGGGAGTGGGTTGGACACCATTTGGATTTTGTAGACGACCTGATTGTTACATGATATCATTGTGAAAGATGAGTTTGTAATGCTTTACCGTTGCACTATTATAGTTGAGTTAATTGCTATTCACAAGTACCTGATATATTTATCTACACCCAATTATATTTCAGGAAGAAGCCAACAACTCAGAGTTGAATGCCACGAGAGCTATTATAAAATGTGTGGAAGACCACAAGCTTGAATCGCAATTTACCATAGACAGCCTTAAGAAGCGCGTCACACAGCTAGAGAGGGCAAAGGCCGATAAGAAAAAGAGTGCCACATCCACAAGCAAGCCTTCAAACAAAAGGGCACATGGAGGGAGCTCCAGGGGTGGGGGTGGGGGTGGTGGTCCATCCTTCCGGCCACCTAAAGCTGGCAGGTTCTCTAATAATTCCCCCGCCTTCCGCCAGAGGAACCCTCCTCATTCACATCAGGTCCCGCCTGCCAGATTTTCTGCACAATATAACTATCCAAGCCCAACTATGTATGAAGGACCCAGCACTCCCTCGTACGTAGCCAAGTATGGCGGGGCTCACGCCCAAAGCCCTATCGGACTTCCTCCACAATACCCATATGCACCTCCAGACTCTGGAGCTGGTGGAGCTGCTTATTTAGGACAGGGGTCATATGGAGAACAGAGTAATTATGCTGCATATGACTATGCTGCTGGTCCATCTACATATCCACCTTCATATCCACAGTAGTTTAAACTAGGGACCGAGAGATGTTTAATAGCTAGGCTCCTCAAATTGTGTAGTGCTGCTACTAGGAGTTTTGGTGTAGAATGATGAAAAAGCTTTAATCTATTTTTTGTAATAAAGCATGCATAGACTTTTTTTTATTATTATTATTATTATTTCCCTTTCACTTTTGTGAATGGTTCCGCTCAATATAGCGTATGAATGAAAATTAAAATGGAAACGTCACATTCCGTGGTAGGGCCAACAAAATTTATACCTATGTACCAACCGTTGATAATTCATTTGTAAAAAATATAAAGAACTGATATTTTTATATGTATTTTTAATATTTTTGTAGTATGTTCGCACATCAGCATAACAGTGAGTCCCACTTTCATGTAAGAAAGAATCATATGAAAATATCAAAAATAAATGTGAAAATAGTGCTTCTCAAAAATATATTAAAGATATATATGATACAACTCTAGCTCGTTACTGTTGTTGGTTAATTGAAATTATTAAAGTTTAGAAAAAAAATTCTAAAATAAAAAATAAAAAATGCATTAGCACTTAGCAATTCAAATTCTGCTCGACTTATCACTAATACATACTACACGACACACGTACAACACATATTATAAATAATAACCTGTAAATTTATTTATTTTTATGAGCCCGATCAATTAGAAATTGTTGAAAGGTGAAACTTTATTGAATAATGTAATTTTAGTGTTTTTGGAACAGGGGAAGGAGACGATGACGGATGGGGTGGAGCTGAGGGATTTTTTTTTTTTTTTTTTTTTTAAATCTTTCTGTCTTTTTGTTCCTTAACTAGGAAAATTAAATAAATAATAAAGAGAAATTTCCCGCAATTTGTTTTTTTATATTAGGAAAAAAAAAACTCAAAATATAATAAAAGAGTAAATATAGATTGACAGCTTCAGGGCCGGCTCTGAGTTTTGAAGGACCTAAAGCGGATAACAAAAAATGGGCCTTTTGCGAATTGCTATTAAGACAGGCATAAAAAAAAGAACTTTTCCTGAACAAAAGAGCATCAATACGAAAGAATATCAAATATAATAATCGACTATTTTAATATTTCCAAAGCATCATTTAGATATCACATTATCACTAAGTCAAAAAAATAAGGGTTCTTTACACTAATATACAACATTTAGAAAGTAATTACAAAAATAAAACATACACAAAATAATTACAAAAATAAAACATAAGCAATATAACGCGCCTAAAATCACGTGTCATTATCCAGTCAGTTATCCAATTTCATAATTCAAATTAACCGTCCCTAAAATCATGCAACTTTGAAATCTCAACAACAGATCAACGACAGAGAAGACAAAAAAACGAAACCGAAGCCTCCTGTCGCGACTAAACTCGTAATCGGAGAAGACGAAGCCGGTTGTCGCAACGCATCTCTAAGATCGAAAATAACAATCAAAATCAACGCCTTCAAGATCAGTAACCAAATACTGCAGTGATTGTTGCATACAAGATCGACATCAACTTCGATCAAAAAATACTGAGGTGTGTGAATTTAAAATTTATAATAATATAGTTAGCTATTGTTACTACGAATGACTATATTGGTTACCTTTCTTAAGTTTTTTGCACTTAAAATGGTCACACTGTAAGAATAATAAATGTTTTGATTGCAATATGAATGTTTTGATTGCAATAGCATGTAAAAATGCCCTTGGTTACTGCTTAACATTACATTAGTTACTGTCTAACTATGTATATGTTGCTGTTTAATGCTGGATTGGTTAATGCATAATGGTATTAACTAATGTTGCATTGGTTGCTGACTAATAATGATTTGGTTACTGTGTCAATTACATTGGTTACTGACTAATAATGAATTAGATATTGTGTACCATTGCTTTGGTTACTGACTAATAATGACTTTGTCACTGTGTAACATTATAATGGTTACTGATTATTACTTGGTTACTGACTAATGCTGACTTGGTTACTGCTTAACATTACATTGGTTACTGTCTGACTATGTCTATGTTACTGTTTATGCTAGATTGGTTAATGCATAATGGTACTAACTAATGTTGCATTGGTTACTGACTAATAATGATTTGGTTACTGTGTACCATTATATTGATTATTGACAAATAATGAATTGGCTACTGTGTACCATTGTATTGGTTATTGACTAATAATGACTTTGTTAATGTGTAACATTATAATGGTTACTACTGAAGACTTGGTTACTTACTAATGCTGACTTAATTACTGCTTAACATTACATTGTTTACTGTCTGACTATGTCTATGTTACTGACTAATACTGATTTGGCTACTGTGTACCACTGTATTGTTTACTGACTAATAATGACTTTGTTAATGTGTAACATTATAATGGTTACTGATGAAGACTTGGTTACTGACTAATGCTGACTTGGTTACTGTTTAACATTACATTGATTACTGTCTGACTATGTATATGTTACTGACTAATACTGATTTGGTTACTGTCTACCACTGCATTGTTTACTGACTAATAATGACTTTGTTAATGTGTAACATTATAATGGTTACTGATGAAGACTTGGTTACTGATTAATGCTGACTTGGTTACTGTTTAACATTATATTGTTTACTATATGACTATGTATATGTTACTGACTAATACTGATTTGGTTACTGTGTACCACTGCATTGTTTACTGACTAATAATGACTTTGTTAATGTGTAACATTATAATGGTTACTGATGAAGACTTGGTTACTGATTAATGCTGACTTGGTTACTGTTTAACATTATATTGTTTACTGTCTGACTATGTATATGTTACTGACTAATACTGATTTGGTTACTGTGTACCACTACATTGTTTACTGACTAATAATGACTTTGTTAATGTGTAACATTATAATGGTTACTGATGAAGACTTGGTTACTGACTAATGCTGACTTGGTTACTGTTTAACATTATATTGGTTATCGGATAACATTGATTTTGTTACTTACCATTACTTATTCTATTGACAGACAATGGAGATGATTCCAGTTGTACTTTATTTCAACGGCACATGGACTAATAGTAACCAATACACCAAATTTGAAGTTACTGGCATATTAGTTCCATCAACAATTTAGTTCAAAGAAATACTAACCAAAATATGCAGTGCATTACGGCTAGACACAAACGCAACAACATTGTCAATCAAATTTCAGATTAGAAACGACATTCCACCGATCAGTATATCAGATGAAACAACCTTACAATTCTTTCTGGAAATGAGTAGAATATCTGATGAACAAGGTAAATTCCCACTGATTCTAGATATTGAACACAGAATGGGACGCACAACGATCTTGCATAACTTGACAAATGTAGAAGAATCTACAATTCACGATGTAATGCCAATCAGATTAACACAAGGGAATTCAGCACTAGTTCCACGAGCAAGCCAATCAAGCCAATTTGGAACGCAATATGCTGATCAGCTTGCAATGGAAATTATTGAACAACAACGAGACAGACAACATGACAAATCATATGCAGAAGAACGATATGATGATGTAATATCGAATCCGAATGAACGTGAAGTAAAATTACATCAAACCTAAACAGACAAAAAAATCCTCTCACAAGCTATGAGGCTGCATTTAATCAGAAAAAATAGACAACACAAAGTCCAACGAACAAGTTATAGAGACTTTGTGCTAGTGTGTGTATGCGATGAAAATTGCAAATGGAAGATGAGAGCATCAAGTTTCAGAAAAACCAGTATGTTCAAGGTTAGAGAATTCAATGATATCCACACTTGTTCGGTCAATGTATTGTTGGGAGACCACAGACAGGCAAATAGTGAGTTGGTCAGTGAATGCATAATGCAAAAAATAACAAATTTGAAGAAAATATACACACCAACCGATATTGTGGAAGACATGATCTCAGAATATAATGTGTCTATCTCTTACCAAAAAGCATGGAGATCGAAGGAGAAGACGTTGGAAAAGGTGAGAGGAAATCCACACGACTACTCACTCATCCCATCATGGTTATACATGCTGAAGAAAACAAATCCAGGTAACACCTTAAAATATTTATTTGTTTTATAGCATTATACAGTAACCAATATGATGTTCAACATTAACCAAGATATCATTACACGATAGAGTGTTTACTAATGTAAATTTTTTACTGATTAATATTGTATTGGTTACCTTCATGCAATATGCTGGTTACTGTATAATGCATTGGTTACCAACATGTGGTTACCAAGCATTAGTCAGTAATATTATTCAGTAACCAAAATAGCATTATTCAGTAACCAATTAAGCATTATACAGTAAACAATAAACTATTACACAGTAACCAATACATATTTAGACATAATGCATTTTTAGTTATTATTAGTATTATACCATTTGTATGCGGTTATTATACATGTTTGGTTACCTTAATACGCATGTTTAGTTACTAAATATAATATACAAATTGTGTACCTTTAACCACAGGAACGGTTACCAATTACTAGTTATTTGGATACAATATACTACTTGTAATTCTAATGATAGTTCTGATGTTTTATATCAGGTTCCGTCACAGCCCTTGAGTTGGAAACAAATGGTCGTTTCAAGTATCTATTCTTTGCCATTGGAGCATTCATTCAAGCATGGCACCATTGTTTTCCAATCATTGTAATCGATGGCACATTCATACAATCAACTTACGGGGGGACATTACTGATAGCAAGCACACAAGATGCAAATCGAAATATTATTCCGATTGCTTTTTCAGTTGTTGACAGCGAAAATGAATTGTCTTGGAAATGGTTTTTCGTAAATTTGAGAATTGCTTGTGGAGTTAGGGAAGGTCAATGTATTGTTTCAGACAGACATGAAGCCATTATACAAGGACTGAATTGTGTGTTTCCGGATATCATGCATGGTTCATGCACATATCATATATTGAAAAATATAAAAAATAGATTCAAAAAGAAAGGAGAAGAAATTAAACAGGCTTACAACGGGGTTTGTAGATCTTACACTGTTGAACAATTCAATAAACACATGGCTGAACTTGATGCCATTGATCCTCGAATAAGGACATATCTAGAGGAAGAGGTCAAGTTGGATAGGTGCACCAGGCTCCATGGGACTGTAAACAGGTACTCAACAATGACTTCAAACACCGCCGAATCTATTAACAATGCAATCAAGTTTATCAGGGATCTTCCAGTTGTGACAATGATTGAATGCATACGTTGTCTAGTTCAAAAATGGTATTTCACAAACAAACAAGCAGCCATATCAACATTTACAACACTTTCCACAACAGCTGAGAGAAAGTTGCAATCTAATATCTTTAAATCAAAGATACTTAAGGTAATTAATACTCGATTTAAATTATTGCATCCTAATTTGCATTTGCAATCTACTGACTATTACTAACTTGGTTACTTACTAATGCTAACTTAGTTATTGTGCAACATTAAGTTGGTTACTGACTATTGGTGAGTTGGTTACTGTGTAACCATATAATGGTTGTTGGCTATTGCTGAGTTAGTTACTGTGTAACATTATACTGACTAATAGTAACTTGGTTACTGGATAAAATTATAATCTTTATTGGTTACAGACTAATGCTAACTTACTTAATGTGCAACATTATATTGGTTACTGACTACTACTGAATTGCTTACTGTGTACTTATATACTGGTTACTATATAATGCTTATTTGGTTACTGTGTAACATTATATTGGTTACTGATTAATACTGACTTAGTTACTATATAACATTATAATGTTACTGTGATTTATAATTGTTTCTTTTATATTGGTGGTCACTTATTGACTAATATTGTGTACTAGTTAATTGGTTACTGTGAATTTGGGATGCAACTCTTAAACATATAATGGTTACTTACTATTGCTGACTTGGTTACTGTGTAACCATATAATGGTCGCTGGCTATTGCTGAGTTGGTTAATGTGTAACATTATACTGACTACAGAAACTTGGTTACTATATAAAATTATAATCTTTATTGCATAATATTACTGAATAATACTGACTTGGTTACAAACTATTGTTGACTTACTTAATGTGCAACATTATATTGGTTACTAACTACTACCTAATTGCTTACTGTGTAATTATATAATGGTTACTGTATAATGCTTATTTGGTTACTGTGTAACATTATACTGGTTACTGATCAATACTGACTTAGTTACTATGTAACATTATACTGTTACTGTGATTTATAATTGTTTCTTTTATATTGGTGGTTACTTGTTGACTAACATTGTGTACTAGTTAATTGGTTACTGTATATTTGTCATGCAACTGTTAATCTGATTGTATACATTGGGTGTTGTAGGTTGAGACATCAAACTTAGTGATTTTCAGTGTTTACGATGTCTCTAAACAGTATATTGTGGACATCGAACAAAAGACATGCACATGCCGTAAATTTCAGTACCATGAGATGCCTTACCCGCACGCTGCTGCTTTATGAGCAAGAGAAATTTGAGCTGTTATGATTTTTGCTCAAGAAATTACACTAAAGCAACTTTGGTCAAGATATATTCAGCTTCCATCATGCCATTAGATGACAAAGAAAACTGGGATGTATCAGAAGAAGTAAAAAACATATGTATAAAACCACCCAACACAAGAAGGCCAGCAGGAAGACCAAAAAAAGGGAGGTACAAACACGGATCTGAAATCAAAATTCAAAACAAATGCAGCAGGTGCCAAGAAAAAGGACACAACAGAAAGACATGCAGTAATCCCCCGATTTTAAGACCACTAAAAAGGGTCTGATATCGTGCAGTTAAATTAAGAGTGTAGATATATGAATGTATTATTGTTTACTTTGAGTAACCATTAAACGATTGGTTTGTAAAATTTTTGATTGTGTATAGTAAACAAAATTGTTATTCATTTATATATTGATTTTTGATTTCAATGAAACATTAACAATAACAGTAATCAAACAAATACATAACAGTAACCATAATAGTTTTTAATGGTAACCACATATTTACATATCAGTAACCATAACAGTTACCAGCTAATAACATAACAGTAACCATACCAGTTTTTAACCAAATAATTACATAACAGTAACCATAACAATGTTTAATGATACCCAAATAATTACATAACAGTAACCATCACAGTAACCAACTAATTTCATAACAGTAACAATACCATTTTATAATGGTAAGCACAACATAAACAACATGTATATCCAGCAACATATAATTAAAAGGGTATTGAAGTTTATGAAACCCATGTATACTCACACATGTCCACTTAACATATGACATATGTCCTGATACAATATTGTTACTCTGGTTACTATCAAATCATTATCTGGTTACATATTTATACATGATTGGTTACCAACTGTATATTACAAAATTATAATTGGTAACCATTTTATACATGACAGTAACCATAACAGTAACTATGCCGGTTTTTAATGTAAACCAAATAATTACATAACAGTAACCATAACAATGTTTAATGGTACCCAAATAATTACATGACAGTAACCATCACAATAACCACCTAATTTCATAACAGTAACCAAATCAGTTAATAATGGTAACCACAACATAAACAACCTGTATATTCAGCAACATGTAATTAAAAGGGTATTGAAGTTTTTGAAACCCATGTATATATAACACATGTACATTTAACATATGATATATGTCCTGATACAATCTTGTAACTCCATGGTTACTATCAAATCATTATTTGGTTACCCCTTTATATATGATTGGTTACCAACTGTATATTTCAAAAAAATTCAACAAACACAACTTAAAAAGAAACAAAATACCAACCAACAAACAATATCTCTTTCATTAATGCTAATATAATCAAATATGTAATCCCATCTACATAAGATCCAATGAACATCAAAAAAATCATAAACCATACACAAATGTTGTGTATAACACCAAAACTAAAACAAAAAATACAAAACAAAATTAATAAAGACAAAACAACGAAATCCGAACTAATCAAAATCTGAAACAAATCTTCCTGGAAATTCTCTATCAGTATCATAGCCCTCAAACTGCTTGATCCTAGCATGCATAAATAGGTTTGTGCATAACTTTTTCCGATACTTCGCAATGGGGAAAGGAATAGGAATCTGATCAAACTTCTGATGAATGACATGCTCAGCAAAACAAATTGTGAACATCCCACAATCACTGTAACAACAAATAACATATAACAAAAATCAAAAATAAAATCAACCTATATGTAATAATTAAAAAAAATGTACAAAATTTAACCCTTACCCTTCTACTTGTTCAGGAATCGTCTCAGCAAATTCCAACTCAATTATATCGTCTTCGTCCTTGTTGCGATACGGGTCATTGCTGAAGTCAATGTCAGACCTATCCTTCCAAAAACCAGACTTGCGCAGTAGTATGGGAAGAATGAAGATGTACGGCTCATAAACATCAGATATTTTAATTTGCATGGATTTCCTTTTTGGTTGTAGAGAATTGTACACAGTTAGACACCTACGATGCACATCAAAAGACAACAACAACAACCAATGGTCCGGTGATGACATATGAATTGGGAACAACACATAGTCAACGTTCCTCCATGGTGTGTTGACATCCATAAACAGCCCATGTATGTATTCAGCAACATCACCCTCCCCAGACAGAATAATTTTGTCACAATTTTTTTTGTATACTCCTCGAAAAGAGCGATGATCTTGCTGTGAAACCAACAATCCATGGTCGTTACCCTTATAGGAACACTTTCGGAATGTCTTGCCAATTTACAAAAATAATACAAGGCAATATTGATGTGCTGAGCCAAAAAAAAAATTTAATATGATATAACAGTTGTTGGAAAATGCAAGTATGTGATTAATATAACTAAATAATGTAAACATAACTACAAAAACATAATTTTTTAAAAAATACTCACATCGTCGTCTAACCACTGCCCAGACGTCTTTAATTTATAGAACCACATCTTCGATGATATTGCAATGGATCCAAATTCAAAAGAAGGCATGATAATATCGTTCTTTCCAGGAAATTTGTTCGTCCTTCAATATAAAAACATAATATTAGTATACACACTAACATTAACAATTACCGTATTAATATACACACTACTACAAATACAACTTGCACGTTCTATAATTAACATACTAATGAACCAACTTAATTTTAAACAGTACCCTGCTAACCAACAAATATTAAAATCATAACCATAATCAAATAGTAACTAATACATAACTAATAGGTAACCGAAACATAAACTAATATTAACCATAATATAAAGTAATAGTAACCATAACATTTATTTAATAGTAACCACACAATTTATTTAATATTAACATTTAATAAATATTTAATATTATGCAGTAACCAAAACAACATTAGTCAGTAACCAATTAAGTATTATATAGTAACCAATGTAATGTTGCACATTAACCAATACAACATTCGACAGTAACCAATACATCATTAGACAGTAACAAAAATAGCATACCAAAATCAGTAAACTAATAAACAACTTAATTTTAAACATTAATCTGGTAACCAAACCATAATCACATAGTAACAGAAACATAACTACTAGGTAACCAAAACATTATCTAATATTAATCAGAATATAAAATAATAGTAACCATAACATTTATTTAAATATTAACCATATTTTACTACAATAATAAAAACTTATTTGTTTCATAAAAAACTATAGCATTGTTAACAACAAAAATAAACCTTTTTCTGTTGTTTATTCCAATTTTGAACCATTCTTCAAACAATGCCTCTTCAATTTTTGAGGGCATCTCCATGCATGATTTGGGGAATGTACTTAAACGTGCAAGTGTTTGACTAGCATCACCCACTACAGTAGATGATGAACCAGCAGATCCGAACGCTGCTGTATATGGAGACCGTAAAATGGCACTCTTTGCAGGTTCACGTAAAGGTCTACCACCGGCTTTGTGGACACTCTTCTCCAACTCATCACACTTAGCTATGTCCTGTGTGGTGAGAACCATAAGATCAAGAGCATACCTGCTTGCTGCCTCACCTTTCTTCCCCTTTTTCAGTTGACATAAAAAGGTAATATATACGATTAGTAACCTGAATAAAATAAACTAGTAACCAACTGACTTTACAAAAGCTAATGAACTAAAATGAACATGTTATATTAGTAATCTGAATAACATAAACTAGTAACCAAATCATAATATAATAGTAGTCAAAACATAATATAATTGTAACCAAAACACAATATCATAGTAACCAATTCACTATATGATGGTAACCAAAACATAAATAACATTTCAATAAATGATGTTTTCAATAAATGATGGCCCATAATTATAACACTAATCTTATCAGCATCATACACAACAATCTCTTTCCCAGAACATTGGCTTAATATGTCAAAAGATGGCATGTCATTATTATTGTCAATCTGCGTAAAATAAAGAACCATTTAATAATTAAAACAAAATACATATATCACATAACAGAACAAACAAATATGTCTAACCTTGACAATTTCTTCATCATCATTAATTTTTTTTTCATCGAGTTCTTCAACCATAGCAGCACGTTCAACTTCATTAGCAATCTCAATTACATCCACATCACTCTTCTCCACGAATATTGACACATCATTACCAACTTCATTAACCAATTCAATTTCATTCTCATCCTTCTTCTCAACTTCATCCAACACATCATCACCATCATTATTCTTATTCACTTTTGAACCATGATCAACATCCTCATCAACATGGACCTCCTCCACCATGACATCAGCATTCTCATTAGCAATGTCATCGGAAGCATCATCATCAGCTTCATCACCTTCACCACCTTCATAACCTTCATCACCTTCATAACCTTCATCATCTTCATTTTCATCATCATCATCATCATCACCAGCATTGTCAGAATCGTCATCATCAGACTCACCATCAAGCTTTTTGTCCCCCACGTCTTTGATAGCACGTAACTCATCTCTGATAATGGACCTAAGGTCCCTGCATAACTGGACATGTAAAAGCTGCATTTCATCTTTAATATCAGTTCGCAAATTTCCAAATTCTTTCTTCAATTCAGAAACATCTTTCTTCAATTCAGACACTTTCTTCTCCAACGGCTTAAATCGTACATCAATTGCCTCTTTCACAACAGATATAACATAACATAAGACACTCATAAGCATTAACCAAGACACTCATAAGCAGTAACCAATACAACATTAGACAGTAACCAAGACACTCATAAGACAGTACCCAAGTCAGTTTTGGTTACCTTCATGCAACATGATGGTTATTGTCTAATGCATTGGTTACCAATCTTGTGGTTACCAAGCATTAATCATTAATATTATGAAGTAACCAATAACAATATTTAAATTAACACACCTTTAAAATTCGTTGAGTTGGAATTATCTTCTGGATAAGCACTCGAGCTTCATTCTTAACAGGGACATCAAAATCAGAATCTAATTGCACTACAGAATGTTTGATATCACTATGTATCACCAAACTACTATCATTCTTACTTGATTTATTACCTACATCCTTCCCCTTCCCCTTCCCCTTTCCCTTCCCCTTCCCCTTGCTCTCCACAACAAACTTCTTCTATTTCTTAACAGAATCACCCTCCACGATCCTTTTCCTCTTTCCATCCTTCTTACTTGTATCATTCCTTGTATCAACCATTCTATACAAAAACATAAAAACAACACAAACCAAAACAATGAATACTCCATTCTGTTAGTAAATTACTTTAATATATAATACATTAAACTTAATAAGAAAATACTCACTTGAAGAAATAATAAACACCAGAGTCGATAAATGGAGAAGAATAACGAGTAACAACGACAATGAACCAGACGAGTAACAACGACAACGATAATGAACCAGACGAGTAACGAGTAACAACGACAATGACGAACAACTGAACGAGTATGCCGAACAACTAAACAAATATGATAGAGATGAAGAACACACGAACACAGATGAACAACAATCACCGAAAACAATAGTTTTTAACTCCGATTACGTTTAGTCGCGACAGAGGAGAGAACAAGGGTTTCAGCATGTGCAAAAGGGTTTGGTAACTGCATAGTCCTGTACAAATGATAGGCGGTTATCACGCGATTCAAAAAAAAAAACTTTTTGTCATGTCAGCCAATTAATATTTATCCCTTAAATTAAGGAATCTTAATTGTATTAGTATTGTAAATATATATGATGAAATGTCATATTTTTGTAATTACTTTATTAATGTATGATTTTTGTAATTACTTTCATAAATGTATTATAATATGTAATTGTTCCAAAAAATAATTACCAAATTGGGTCTCCTTTATTAAGTCTAACACTACTCCCAAACAATTAAAAAAATCCAAAAAACTGAATCTGATGATGAACTCCCAGGTACATAATAATTAAATTATTTTTTACAAATTATATGTTTTAAATATGTAGAATATTACAATAATCAGTATATGTAGAATATTACAGATTGATTATTTGCTTTAATATTTAAGTATTCTATTTAAGTAATAAAAGGAAGAAAATATTTAGGGTCCTTTATATAAGTATACAACAAATAGAAAGTAATTACAAGAAAAGTGCATCAACTAAATAATTATCAAAAGGGTGTAATTAGGACCCATATTACAAAAATAGTACAATTCACATTAATAAAAAAACCTAAAATCAAAGACAAATAACTAGGGCTGTAAATGGTAACCGGAAAATTCGTATTCGTCCGCATCCGTATTCGAAAAAAGCGGATATTATTCGTATTCGAAAAAAAACAGATATTTCCGTATTCGGTTTAAAGGTATCATTAAATAAACGGATACGAATACGGATATAGGCGTATTCGTATTCGATTAACATCCGTCCGTAAATATATCCGGAGGATACGGATATCCGAATTCCGATATCTGGAATCCGTATCTGAATAACTTATATATATATATATATATATATATATATATATATATATACACACACACACACACACACACTTAATATTTACATTAATTAAGTTATTAATTAATGTAAATTATTAATTAATAATTTACGTATATAAGTTGTTAATAATTTAATATATATATATATATATATATATATAATATGTATTTATTAATAACTTACATTCATTGATTAATCACTTACATTTATTTATATAAGTTATTAATATATACGTGTGTATATATATATATATATATATATATATATATATATATATATATATATATATATATTAATAAATCATAACTTAGATTCATTAATTAATCACTTTAACTTATATTCATTAATTAATAACTTACATATACATTTATATATATAAGTTATTATATATATACACACATATATATTAATAACTTGCTTTAATTAATTAATAACTTACACACACACACACACACACACACACACACACACACATATATATATATATATATATATATATACACACACACACACACACACACACACACACGTTTAAGGACAACGGTCGAGAGGCGGGAGCAATTGACAATATAATTTTATTGTTAAAATGTGTTAGGTCTGAATTAATTTAAAATTAATCTAGAAGGGAGAGTTAAATAAATTAATTCACGTTTATGAATTTTTGTGTGGAGAGAGTATTTATCACTTTCATTTGCCTAATTATTTAGAAACTAGAAGTCCAAATATGTAAAATAAGTTCAATGTCAATTTTGAATCAAGTTAGATTAATTAGTTGTCACACATACATTATAACTCGCACTCTCCATAAATATAATGAAATCAAATAATTTCTTATAACCATGTAATTTTTTTTTTATTGAGGATAAATAATAAATAAATCTTCCATAAATATTACTATTTATTTATTAAATATTATTATTTCTCTTTTTTATTATTTAATAAAATTTGAAAGAATAATATTGAGATTTTAATTTCAATTTGATCCATCAAACAAAGTATCGGTTACATTATTGAATCTTTTTATTTTCACCCAAAACGTCAATTAGCATGTTCCTCCCTTTATGATTAGGATGTTTAATTAATATGTATGGTTTAAATATTAAATTGTGTTTAATTAATATGTATGATTTAAACTTAAATTTTTTTTCGTAAATATTTTAAATGAATTTTATATTAGGTTAGTGATAAACGAATTCGGATATTCGGATATCCGAATAATTTGTCTATTCGGATAAAATAAACTGTAACGGATATTATCCGTATTCGAATATTTTTCCGAATACCGGATACGGATAATATTTTTAAAATTCGACGGATACCGGATACGGATACGGATAGCGAATTAGTTTTTCGGATACGGATACGGATATACCTGTATCCGTATCCGTTTAATACCGTTTACACCCCTACAAATAACTGCCATAATTAATAATTCAAATATTTGGATCTAACAACAAAAATAAATTCAAATTCAAAATTATAATTCAAATTTAAATATTCAAATTCAAATCTTCATCTCACTCACATACTCTGCCGCTACACCATCGCGAATCTCCGCCGCTACACCGCCGCTACACCATCGCTACACCGCTACACCGACGCTACACCGCACATACTCTGTCGCAACACCGTCGCGAATCTCCGTTGTCCAAAACGCCAATGAGAATAAGAAGAAAATCCGCCCTACAAAAAGTTTAAAAATAAATAGATGTAACTTTTAATGTTCTAAATTTTTTTTTTTATAACTATTTTGTTACTCATAAATAATAAAATGGTTACCTTTGTATGAATGGTTGGCAACCAACTGCACCACATTCAAACGAAATTGGTAATTTAATAAAATTAAATTGGTTACCTTGGTCTAAAGGTTTGGCTACCAACTGCACTATGAAAAAATGCAGGTGTGGATGTGAATTAGTTACTTTGGTATGAAGATTTTGTTACCTTGGTACGAAGGTTTGCTTACCTTGATCTGAAGGTTTGGTAACCAACTGTACTAAGAAAAAAATTTAAAGTGTGGAGGTTACTTGGTTACTTTGATATGACAGTTTGGTTACCTTGGTATGAAGGTTTGGTTACCATCATCCAGTATTTATATCCACCACCATCACCGCCTGAATTCACTCCAGTTACAGAACGAAGGACCACTTAAATCGTCACCTTCTGCAGCACCAGGGTAAACTTTTTGAGTGTCCTTCAGTGAATTGCAATCGCAGGTTTACTTTTCAAGGTAACATGAAGAGACATATGAAGGAATTTCACGAGGAGGAGTCTTCCCTCAGTACTATTGATGCTCAGAAGGAGTATTTCTGTTCAGAAATTGGGTGTGGGAAAGTTTTCAAATATGCTTCAAAATTGCAAAAACATGAAGTTTTCTCATGGTAACTACTTTGTTGCAACCTTCTGAATTTTTATTTGAAGTCGATCAGAAATGAAGCTTTCATTGATTTTCAGTTCTTGTTAATTTTTCAAAATGATACTGGATTCTGTGGTGACAGCGAATCCGAGGATTATGGTGGAGACGTTTGTGAGGAGTATTTGAGCGGGGAGAAGAAGACGGCGACCTTGAAGGAGTTTGGGGATGAGTCGCCGGAAATTGGGATCGTTGATCGGGAGTCTGATCATGAGTTCGGTTGAATTTGTTAAATAACTTGAGGAGAGAGAGAAGAAGTTATAACTAATCCCTAAATTAAGGAATTCTAATTGAATTATAATTCTCTAAATTAAGGAATCCTAATTATACTAAAATATGTAAATAAATATGAAAGTGTATTAATTATGTAAATATTATATGAGTGCACTATTGATGTAATTATTTTTAAAAATGTATTAGAATATGTAATTGTTCCAAATATTTAAGGGGCCCTAAAAATTTTTGGGCCTAAAGCTGGAGCACCTTGGGCTTTAGCCCAGGGCCGGTACTAGACAGCTTCAACTATTCTATTTATAGCCAACATTGTAAGAATAAGGTTATCCTTACAACAAATCTCATCTGTCTAAAATTGATCTGCCGTCCATAGTTTAATATGGGGGTACCACAGTTTAATTTTCCAGACGGAAAAATTATCCAAAATACCCCTCCAAATTCATTTTTTAAGTTTTTCGGGTTTCGCATTATTAAACTACGAATGCCAAATTCAATTTTTTTTAAAATTTTTCAGGCTCTGCAATATTAAACTGTAGATGTCAAATTTAATATTTTTTAAAGTTCTCTTTTCAAGTTCCACAGTATTAAACTGCGGATGCCTATTTTTGTACGTGTATGCAGAGAAGGAAAAAGTACAATTATCATCAAAACAACTAAAACAATACTAAAAAAATATATCATTACGTTCACATTCTCTTCCCAATACTTCAATATTCACTTTTAGCTTAATCCTTACACTTCAAGGTTCCTACCTTTAATATAAGCCAGATTTGAGCAATTTTAATGGAGGAATTAAAATGGGTAATTTGCAGTTTGATCACTCATCATCATCAGAGTTTGATCTTATGAGTACTACTGGTGGATTTGATGGAATTTTTTCAAATCAAGAAAATGGATTTGAAATTTCTAGTTAATCAAAGTTAAGTGAGTCCATGCAACAAGAGACTAATTATGTAATCATTAAGCCACATAACGATGTTAAACCACTTTCAATATGCATGCTCACATGTATTTAACTCATTTATATATAGCTAATATAATTCTTTATTTGAAGCTCATTTAAAATCATGCTTGAATAACTTATATTGTGTCTAACTAGATGAGTACACATATTAACCATGTTTAGAGGCATGAAAAGTACTATCATGCAATCTTATAAGTTCAGAATGTAAGTAACACAATGCTCATGGATATTAGTTTGCAAGACTTCCAAGTTCACCTTTAGAAGTCATTCTAAGCCAAGCTAAATCAACTTAGAACATGCAAGTCAACTTTGAATCCCATTTCATACATAACTAAGCCATATACACATGCTAACAAGGTCAGAACTTAAAGTACACAAGTTTCATTAAGTTCGTTTTCAAAGTTTCGAGTTTTCTTTAGAAAATTTACATTAAAGCAACTAAAGCAACTCATGATATGCAAAGGAACTTGAGACCACATTTCATACCCATTTTTATACATAACTAAGTCAAACTAACATGCTTAGGATACCAACTTACCGCAAAAAAATCACTATCAAGTTCTGGTGTCCGGCGCAGCTGCGACACTCTGGGACAGAACCAGGAATGGTTCTGCTTCGGCAGTTCCCAAAAATAAAACATGATTTCCTTTTCTAAATGCAACTCAGACCAACCATATTGTGTTCATAACATACATACCAACTTAGATAACACAATGACATCCGATTCCAATTCAATTAACAAGCAATTTCATGAATTTCTAAGAATCAAACTTGAAATTCAAAATATACTTAATATTAATGCTACCTCTTGAAGCTGTGATGTTGCTTTCTTTCCCTAAGTTCAGATTGCTCACTCAAATTGCAACTCACTCTCTATATGGAACTTATTAGGAAATTTGCAAAATGAATTGAGGAGGAGAAAGTCTCAATTTATAGAGGGTTTATTACCCATACAATGGCTTTGCCTTATGTTTTAGTTTAACAACAACAAGAAGAAGATGATGGATAATGAAGATTTGGTAGAAAGTTTTTCATTGCTACTATTTAGCTCACACCTCTGCCATCATTTGAAATCTCAGAGTTTGAGCAACAAGGAATAGGCTAAGCCAATGGGCTATTACGGCTGAGCAAAATTGAGACACTGAATATGGGACAATCAATTTGTTTGGTATGCACTTTCTAATAATGCTAAGGTTAATTCCCTGTTTGCTTACAAGGCAACTTAAATGGCTTATTATTTCTACATTATGCTAAGTTATGAGCAAACATATATATATATATATATATATATATATATATATATATATATATATATATATATATATATATACCCACATATATGAAAGTATCCTCATACATTAAATATATGCATATAATCATATAATTCATGTACATTGGGTTAGTCCAAATAATAATTAAAATTGGGTTGGACTATAATTTAGTTGGGTACTAACAACCCATTATTTTTCATAAAACTTATTATTTCAATTATACTCAAATATTATAATGATAATTAATATCAAATATTTATTTTCTAAAATTTAATTTCCTTTTATACTTTTAAAACACACATTTAATTGACTCACCATGCATCATTATGTCACACAAGGCTTATTTATACAAACTTAGTAAATTACATACTTAAGCTTATTTTTACCATACAGTCTCATATAACAACTATTCAAATATTATAATATTATTCTTAACATCCCATATTATATTTTATGCATGAAGCAACATTATTGCATTATTTATTTATATGTTCAACACATCTGTAGTAACAAAAAGAATTTACAAAGATTGGTCACTGGCGCAGTTGCGCTGATTTGTACTGCAGAAGTGGCACATCTGAGCCACTCTGGGACAATCCCACACCAAGCCCTGCTCCTGCAGAATCCAGACCATACAACAATTCCTGCAGTTGGGTTTTTAACTCCTGAAGTTCAATAGGAGCCATTCGATATGGGGCTTTAGAAATGGGTTTTGTACCAGGTTCAAGGTCGATACAAAATTCAATCTCACACTCTGGGGGTAGGCCAGGAAGTTCTTCGGGGAATACGTCAGGAAATTCATTAACAATATAAATATCGTTCAAAACTGACGTATTTTTGTTTAAATATGTGACATGAGCTAAGAAAGCTTGACATCCGTTTTTCAATAAACGAATATCTTTATGGCTTGAGATGACCGTGATTGATTTTAATGGTTTGGTCGCTTGAATTCGCATAATAGGTTGATTAGGAATATGAAAGCTAACAACCTTATGGAAACAATCAATTTTTGCATGATGAGTAGTTAACCAATCAATCCCTAGAATCACGTCAAATGCAAGTATTTTCAATGAAATAAGATCTACAGGTAATGTGAGGGTACCGATTTGAACCAAACAAGATTTATAAACAGTGGATGTAATGAAGGTTTCTCCCAACGGAGTTTCCACAGATAAGTCAAAGTCTAATTTCTCCGGAGTCAAATTTAATCGATGAGCGCAAGTAGGAGAAATAAAAGAATGGGTAGAACCGATATCAAATAAAGTATAGACTTCTTTAGAGTTTATGATAAGCTTACCAGTGATGACCTCATTCGGGTTCCTTGCTTTCTGGGATGTCACAACAAACGCTCTCCCTTGCACTACCGGCTTTGACCTTTCTGGGACGGCCTTTGGTGCCTCCATCCTAGCTGAATTTGTCTTTGGTAAACGACAAAATCGGGCTAAGTGACCTTCTCTTCCACAATTATAACATGCTTTGGACGGCATCACGCAATTTGGACTGATGTGTCCCTCCCCTCCGCATTTGAAGCATATGATAGGTGGTCTTTCTCCTTCCTTAACAACGGGTGCTGGTGCTGACCTCTTTCCATCATTGTTGAATCTCCTCTTCTTGAAATTTCCATTCTTATTGTTTTGGCCCTGATTACCACCGAAGTGGTTACCATTTCTGGCTTGCTGATTCCCTCCACGCTTGTTGTCACCGCTTCGATGACCACTCTCGCTGGTATTATAATTTTGCCGGCTGCTCTCTTTTAGTTGAGTTGACTCGTTATCGCGCTCCACTAACTAAGCCCTATTTACAACATCTGAATACAAACACAGTTTATGAGAAATAAGATGTTGACGTATCTCCGGCTTCAAACCTCTTTAAAACATTCACGCCATTCTCTCTTCATTATCCACCAAGTGGGACGCAAACCTTGATAACTCTGCAAATTTTGCCTCGTATTGCGACACGGTCATATTATTTTGTTCCAACTTAATAAACTCCACCTCCTTCATGTGGCGAATACTTTCGGAAAAGTATTTGTCATTGGAAAGCTCCTGGAACTTCTCCCAAGATATCTTCAGTACAGCAGGTTGAGTACGTTTTATCGATTCCCACCAGTAATCTGCCTCTCCGCGCAACATAAAAGCGGTAAAGGGAACCTTTTGCTCCTCGGAGCATCCCAAGACATCAAATATCTTGGTAATCTGCTTTATCCATGTTTCCGCCATAAGTGTTTTTGGCTCTCCCTTAAACTCCGGTGGTCCCAGCTCCTTGAACTGTTTACCGGTGACCGGCCGAGAGTTTCCTGTGTTTCCATCTACGTTTTGGACAGGAGTCTCTCTCGCCTGCTGTTGCATGAATTGCATAAAGCCTCTGAACATTTGATCATTCATCATTTGGTCAGTGTTGTTGTTTGGATGAGGATTGTCGCCTTCCTAATGCACATTATCCTGATTATTGATATGTGGTGAATCAACGATTGCCTGTGCTCCATTGTTATTCTCAACATTCTCAGATGTCATTTTCAGATACTGCCACAAAACAAAGGTTAATTGACATGTAACATAATATCTCTAAACTCTGACCAACCGATTTAAATACAAAATAAATTTAAGTAGGTCATACTAGCAAAGGAATTCCCCGTCTCTCCCCTCCTAGTTCTAGTCTCACATCTTAGCCAGGGATCATATCCCTAAGCTCTGATACCAACTGTGACGCTCCCAAAATTAGGTATACATCACCCATCTTGAGTCGTCAGATACATGGTACAGAATTCAAATACAACTTACTAATACCACTGTCGTGTATAATACGACAAAATACAACTGTGAGTTTGAATACAATAATTGTCTACTAGAGATCATACAAACTCAAAAGGAGTCCTCAATACAATTATTGTCACACTATTTAACAGAATAATGAGGACTACTAATATTATTCTCTAGTCCATCACTCCATTCCCCGACTCGTCCCAGCTATATTCTCATTTCCTGAAGAGAACAGTGAAAGAAAGGGTGAGCTCAACTAGCCCAGTAAGAAATATTATGACTAAGATAATGCAGAATAAATTATCATTAGCCTTCAACAGTGTTAAACTGATAAAATATAATAAACATCAAGTTTAACTGCAGCAGAATCAGTAATCCATTAAAAGAGTAAAGTAGAAAATAAAATCTATTATCTTTTATGATTTAAAAGGTTTTTCATCACTGTTATAGCTGAGACTCAGCTTAATAAATATTCCACATCATCGAATCACCCCTGCACTACGGCCAAGGATATTCTTTAGTATCACAACCACAATTATTCATGCACTACGGCCATGAATATTTGTGTATTCATTAATGGGCATGATCATGCCAACAACTGTCCATCAATGCACTACGGGCCAATGAGGATTTTTAATTTTTATATCATTTGTAATATTACGGTCATGATTACACCGAATAATCCCTGGTCATAATCATACCAAGTCCATCTATGCACTACAGGCCACAGATGACTTTCAACAAAATATAAACATGAGGATGATGACAATGATATAAGAATTCAATAAATCAAGTTCAAGAATTATTTTATCCAGGAATTATTAACGTCCAAATTGTCAACACGATACTGTTTTGTGGTGTAAAATTCAAGAATGCTCAGAAGAATATTTTCATGAAAAGATACTGGATGAAGCGCAAATATCAAGGATATCCCACTAATTTCATGGAGTATAGAAGTCAAAGTTTTATCCAACTGAGTATAATAAAGAATGGAATAACAAAAGAAATCACCATGCATGCGATAGACCGCACAGACAGGTTATTCCAGCAGAATAATAATAACGGAACCAGGTCAGGTGAAATTCACACCGACAGGATGTTCCAACAGAATAATAAATAACGGAACCAGGTCCGGCGTAAAATGCACAGACAGGATATTCCAACAGAATAATAAAGAATGGAACCAGGTCCAGCGTAAAACACACAGACAGGATGTTCCAACAGAATAATAATAAAGACGGAACCAGGTCCGGCGTATAGCACAGACAAGATATTCTGACAGAAATATAAAGACAGAATAGTAAATGGATGTCACCAAGTATAGGGTATTCCGCGTATACAGGTTATTCCAACAGAATAATAATGAATGGAATAACATAAGGATTTCACCAAGTATAGGGTATACCGCGTATACAGGTCATGTATAGGGTATGCCACTTTTACAGGTTATTCCAACAGAATAACAAAGAATGGAATAACATAAGTTCTCTTCAAGAAGAAAGAATAACACCCCTTACCTTATTAGGAGATTGAATACTGCAGTAGTGTAGTAACCGAATACTCTTCTTCTTTCTCTCTTACTCTCTCTATACTTTCTCTCTCTATAGCGTGAACGAATTCGTGAAAAATAATGAAGCCCTAGGCCTCTATTTATAGAAGATTTATTACTATTTACGAAAGTATTTACTTTTTACGAAGGTAATTACTATTGACGAAGGTAATTACTATTTACGAAGGTAATTACTATTTACGAAGGTAATTACTATTTACGAAGGTAATTACTATTTACGAAGGTAATTACTATTTATGAAAGAGACTCTTAGATGATGACATATGGCCCCCCATAAATAATTAAACTTACCACAAACGTCTAATAATAGACTCTTTATATACATCAAGGATTGAATAAAAATTACCAGAAATTATTTTATTTTTAATCAACACATATTTAATCTTTCAACAATTATTAATCATTTATAACTTGTCGTCTCAATTATTGTTTAAATAATATAACATATTATACAGATGATACTGTGATAATAATTGAATCAATAATATAAGAGATATGATGCAGCACTTACTGTAGCAATAATTGAGTATAGCTTAGTGACTTCTCACGCAAGCATCAATAATCAAAACCGTGTGCTACTATGCAGCAACACGTATTACTGTACTTTTACTACCGAGTAGTTCAACAGTTTTAACGGTAACACCTCTGCCGTTATTTTATAGAAAGATAATTTTGTCGTTTTCTAACTACGACAATACTTTCTTTGTGGGGTCCACCAATAATTGTGCCGTCGTACGAATATTCCCCGACAAAAAGAATATTCCCCGACCAAACGAATATTTTATAACAACTTGCGTACTTTGCAAAATTTATAAATATTACCCACAACTATAACATTATATCAAATTTATTCCATAATATTCAAAAACAATAATTATAAAAATTCATCTTTATTTATAAAAACTGGGGTCTTACATTATCCTCTAACCCTACGTAGCCTCCTCAGCGTTGTGGTTTCTCTAAATTACTTTTACAGAAGATATAACCTATTTCTCAATGTTTTCTCTTTCCAATCTACTACCTGGACAAGAATTTCTTCATATGACATATTTTTTTTTACTTGAATGGGATCATAGGAAATCACGTGCTTATAGTCAGGTTTGTATAGTCGTAGCACGAAAATGTGAAACACGTTGAGGATGTGTTCCAATTCAGGAGGTAAAGCTACCTTGTATACCACTTCGCCTAATCGCTTCAATACTTCGAATGGTCCTATGAACCTCAGACAAATTTTCCTTTTTACCGAATCTTATCTTCCCTTTCCAGGGAGATAATTTCAAAAACACAAAACTACCGACTTCAAAAGCTCGACTTTGATTATGCAAATTTGTGTATTTCTTATGTCGATCTTGAGCTGCTACTAATCTGGCTCTTATTGTTTTCATCACATCTTCCGTTTGTTGAACTATTTTTCGGTCTCAAAAGTCGTCGCTCTCCGACCTCATCCCACACAACTGTAAGACCCCAACTTTTTATGAATAAATATTTAATTTCTCTAAATATTATTTTGAATAGTAAGATGTTGATTGGATATAATGCTTTAGTTATGGATAAAATGTGCAAATTTTATAAAGTAAGCAAGTGGTCATAAAATATTTTTTTTGTCGGGAAATATCCGTACGACGACGCAATCATTGGTGGACCACATAACAGAATAAATGTCAGAAATAGAAAGCGACAGAAATAACCTTTTTATAAAAAAACAGCGACAAACTTTTATCGTTAACTGTTGAAATACCCGGTGATAAAAGTACAGTAATACGCGTGGTTGCACAGTGGCACACGGTATTTTATAAATAATATTAATAATGAAAATAAAAATGTGTGAATAATTATGTTGGAATACATATATAATTATGTGTGTCTTGTAAAGCGATGATTCGATTTAAATTGAGTTAAATATGTGATAAGTATGTAAGGTGAAGAAAATAATGAAAAGATTAATTTAACCTTATGTGATATGCTTAGTGTGACATAATGATGGATTAACAAATTATTTAATTAAATTAATCAAGGAATGATTTTAATAATGGGATAAACTAATTATTATTATTTCATTTAAGTAATTATTTTGTGTAATTACATATGTTGTATGGTCTGGATTCTGCAAGAGCAGGGCCTGGTGTGCAAGTGTCCCAAAGTGGTGAAGATGTGCCACTTCTGCAGTACAAACAAGCGCAGCTGCGCCAATGACCAATCTTTGAAAATTCTTTTTGTTTCTTCTGATGTGTTGAGCATATAAATAAATAATGCAATAATATCGCTTCATGCATAAAATATAGTATGGAATGTTAAGAATAATATTATAATTTGTAAATAAGCTTAAGTATGTAATTTACTAAGTCTTGTGTGACATAATGATGCATGGTGAGTCAATAAAATGTGTGTTTTAAAAGTATGAAAGGAAATTTAATTTTAGAAATTAAATATTTTATATTAATTATCATTATAATATTTGAATATAATTGAAATAATAAGTTTTATGGAAAATAATAAGTTGTTAGTACCCAACGAAATTATATTCCAATCCAAATTTAAATAAATATATATATATAAATATATACAGTCCGGTTCCTATCCGGACTCCCGCATTTTCTTAAAATATGGATTTTTTTGACTTTTTTTTTAAAACAACTAAAAAAATAAATAAATAATTATGGAACTGGAATTTTTACATAATACATTATTTTTGGTGTGATTTGGATACATATAACAAAACATGTCTGTACAGTCTGTACAGACTGTACATACATTTTTTGGTATAGGTATCCAAATCACACCCAAAACATTGTATTATGGAAAAATTTCAGTTCCATAGTTTTTTTTTTGTTTTTTAGTTGTTTAAAAAAATGCAAAAAAGCAAAAAAAAAAAATGGTTCGCATTTTACTCCAATATGGACTGGATCCGCTGGTTATATATATATATATATATATATATATATATATATATATATATTTGTGGGTATATATGTGCCCATAACTAAGCATAATGTAGAAAGAATAAGTCATTTAAGTTTCCTTGTAAGCCAACAGGGAATTAACCTTAGCATTATTAGTAAGTGCTGACCAAACTAATTGATTGTCCCATATTCAGTGTCTCAATTTTTCTCAGCCATAATAAGCCATTGGCCTAGCCTATTCCTTGTTGCTCAAACTCTAAGATTTCAAATGATGGCTGGGGTGTGGGCTAAATAGTAGTAGTGAAAAGTTTTCCACCAAATCTTCATTATCCATCATCTTTTTCTTCTTCCTGTTAAACTAAAACATTAGGCAAAGCCATTGTATGGGTAATAAACCCTCTATAAATGGAGACTCTCTCCTTCTTAATTCAATTTGTAGATTTCTTGATAAATTCCATATAGAGAGTGAGTTGCAATTTGAGTGAGCAATCTGAACTTGGAGAAAGAAATCAACATCACAACTTCAAGAGGTAGCATTAATATTAAGTATGTTTTAAATTTCAAGTTAGATAAATTCTTAGAAATTCATGAAATTACTTGTTAATTGAATTGGAATTGGATGCCATTGTGTTATCTGAGTTGGTATGTACATTATGAATACAATATGGTTGGTCTGAGTTGCATTTAGAAAAGGAATTCGTGTTTTGTTTCTGGGTTCTGCCGAAGCAGAACCATTCCTGGTTCTGTCCCAAAGTGGTGCAGTTGCGCCGCCAGGCACCAGAACTTGATAGTGATTTTTTTTGCTGTAATATGGTATTCTAGGCATGTTAGTTTGACTCATTTATGTATAAAAATGGGTATGACATGTGGTCTCATGTTCCTTTGCATGTCATGAGTTGTTTTAGTTGCTTTAATGTATATTTTCTAAAGAAAACTTGAAACTTTGAAAATAAAATTGATGAAACTTGTGTACTTTAAGTTCTGACATTGTTAGCATGTGTATATGGCTTAGTTATGTATGAAATGCGATTCAAAGTTTCCTTGCATGTACTAAGTTGCTTTAGCTTGTCTTAGAATGACTTCTAAAGGCGAACTTGGACGTTTTGCAAATTAATATCCACTAGCATTGTGTTACTTACATTATGAACTTATAAGATTCCATGATACTTACATTATGTAAACCTTTTGAACTTATAAGATTGCATGATACTTAAATTATGTAAACCTTTTGAGTATTTAAAGGTATGTAAGTTAGGTTAAGGTTAGTAAAACCTGGGATATTGTTATGCTTTTATTAAATCAATTTAATGATTGATGTAATTCATAATGAATGGGTAGTTATATAAGATGTGGATGTTGTACCGTGAGCACCAAATCTGAGGTTTGAGGGACCCAGATTTGGGGACGTCACAATTAGGATCCTCTCCATTTCAAATGAATAGGAGAGTCCATTTCATAGTCCAGATTTAAAATGTGTTAGAATGTGATATCATGATGACATGATAGAGATGATGATAAGAAATATACAAAGAATGGAGACTCTATATGTAAGACCCCAAATTTTATGAATAAAGATTTAATTTTCTCAAAATATTTTTTTGAATATTATGGTGTAAATTTGAGATAGTGTTATAGTTGTGGCTAGTATTTATAAATTTTGCAAAGTATGCAAGTTGTTATATAATATTCGATTGGTCGAGAAATATTCGTTTTAACAGTGAATATTTGTACAACGGCACAATCATTGGTAGACCTCACAACGGAAGTATTGTCGTAGTTAGAAAACGACAAAATTATCATTTTATAAAAATAACGGCGAGAGTGTTACCGTTAAAATTGTTGAACTACTCGGTAGTAAAAGTACAGTAATACGCGTGGTTGTATAGTAGCACACGGTATTGATTATTGATGCTTACGTAAGAAGTCACTCAGTTATACTCAATTATTGCTACAGTAATTGTTGCATCATATTTCTCATATTATTGATTCAATTATTGTCACAGTATCATCTGCACAATATATTATATTATTAAATCAGTAATTGAGACGGTAAAGTTATTCATATTATTATTTGTAATATTGACAATGTCTAGAAGTTCTGTCAAGGAGAGGTTTGGTCGCCTAATTGCGCGCCAATAAGGAGAAATCCTTATCGGAGAGCCCCCTCTTTCCTGGGAATGACCTGGTTGTTAAATATTGTGAATTATAATATTAATGATGAATAAGTTCTTGTTGATTAAATATGAAATTGATAGTTTCATTGTGTTGGGATTATTAGTTTTAGTGGAAATCGACATCTATTCTGATAATAATTGATGTTTGGAGGTTATATTGACCCATCGGGTAAATAATCGGATAAATGAGCAATTAATTGCTATTAACTCACATGATTATAACTATTTGTTCCAATGTGTGTACTATTGATTCATATTCTTTTACTATTAGGGAAGGTGGTGCAAGATTGATAATACTTGCATGACTAAGTTAAAAATGGAGGTATAAATGGAGGAACTATACTGTAATTCGTATTTTTACATGTCTAGAACTATTGATTCACGTGATTTACTATTAGGGTAGGTGGTGCAAGTTTGATAATACTTGTAGGACTAAATTAAAAATGAAGGAAAAGAGGAAGGTATTATACTGTAATATTTTGAGCCCCAAAACGTGCAATTATCGAAACTATATTTTTCTATAAATAGAAACTCATTCTTCCTTCATTTTCACCAATTCACTAAAGCTATAGAGCAATTATTATAGAGAGAAATTATAGAGAGAAAGAAGAAGAGAAGTCTGCTACCTCATTATTCAGTATCCAGTCTTTTTTTGAGGTAAGGGGTATTATTACTTTCGTATTCATGAAGAGAGCTTCTGTTATTCCATTCTTTATTATTATGTTAGAATAACATGTCTATGCGAAGTACCGCATACATGGTGAAATTCTTCTGTTATTCCATTCTTTATTATTATGTTGTAATAACCTGTCTATGAGAAGTATCGCATACATGGTGAAATTCTTCTGTTATTCCATTCTTTATTATTCTGTTAAAATATCCCGTTTGTGCGGATTACGCATGACCTGGTTCCATTCTTTATTATTCTGTTGGAATATCATGTCTGTGCGTATTACGCATGACCTGATTCCATTATTTATTATTCCGTTGGAATAACCTATCAGTGCGGTCTATCGCATGCCTAGTGAATTCTTCAATTATTTTATTCTTTATTATTCTGTTGGAATAACCTGTCTATGTGGATTACCGCATGCATGGTGAATGGTCCTTCGTATTCATTCTTTATTAAATTGTGGAAATGATCTGTCTACGTGGATTACCGCATGGCTGGTGAAAATCCATTTGCAGTTTCGTATATTCTATTATACTCGTACGAGATATCATTTCTTTTGTACTTGTCATGGAATATCATTTTCTTTGGTATTTTTTTTACGAGTTACTATTCACCCAATTATTATTCACTCTAGTATTATTCACTCGATTATTCGGGGCACTTTTCGTGTCGAAGTACTATTCACGAGTTAATATTCACGAGTTACTATTTACCCAAATTACTATTCACCCTAATATTATTCACTCGGGTATTTGGGGTACTTTTCATGTCGGGGAACTATTCACGAGGTACTATTCCTAAAGTACTATTCGTATGGTACTATTCACGGGGTACTATTTATCCGAAAAATATATTTCTTTTCTGTCCAAATTATTTTTGGTGCATGAATATTATTCTTGAATTTTACTCTACAAAGCAGTATCATGTTCACAATTTGAAAGTTATTGATTTCTGGGTAAATTAAATTATAAATCTTTAAAATTTATCCTTGAACTTGTTTTATTGAATTATTATGTCATTGTCATCATCCTCATGCTTATATTGTGATTAAAGTCATCTTTGGCTTATGTGCATAGATGGACTTGTTATGATTATGACCAGGAATTATTTGGTATAATCATGACCGTAATGTAACGAATGATGAGGTAAAATTCCTCATTGGCCTGTAGTTCATTGATGGACAGTTGTTGGTATGATTATGACCCGGGATTATTCGATATAATCATGACCATTGATGATTACATGGATATCCTTGGTCGTGGTGCAGGGATGATGTGATTTATTTATTAAGCTGAGTCTCAGCAATAAAGTTGATGAAAATCTTTTTAAATCATAGAAGATAGTAGATATTATGTTCTACTTGACTCTTCTAATGGTTTGCTTTTTCCGCTGCAGTTGTTGATCTAAAACGTGTTGTCTATTGTATTCTATCAGTTGTTATACTATTGAAGGCTAAGGATAATTTATTCTGCATTATCTTAGTTATAATATTTCTTACTATGCTAGTTGAACTCACCCTTTCTTTCATTGTTCTCTTCAGGAAATGAGAACGTAGTCGGGACTAGTCGGGGAACGGAGTGACGGTCCATATGGTGTCATAGTAGTCCTCACTATTCTGTGAAATAGTGTGATAATAATTGTAATAAGGACTCCATTGGGAGTGGATATTGTCTAGATGACAATAATCTTATTAAAACTCTTAGATTATGTTTTGTCGTATTTTACACGACTGTTGTTTAATTAATTTGTATTTGAATTTTGTACTATATATTTGGCGACTCAAGATGGGTGATGTATACCTGTTTTGGGGGCGTCACATTTGGTATCAAAGCTTAGGGATATGATCCCTAGCTGAGATGTGAGACAAGAACTAGGAGGGGAGAGACTGGGAATTCCTTCGCTAGTATGACCTACCTAAGTTTATTTGGTATTTAATTGGTCGGTCAGAGTATAGGGATAATATGTGATATGTCAATTAACCCTTGTTTTGTGACAGTGTTTGAAAATGGCATCTAAAAATATTGAAATTAACAATGAAGCACATGAGACCGTTGAGTCACCGATGATTAATACCCAAGATAATGTGCAACATGAAGACAATAATCCTCAGGTAAATAACAACACCGATCAGATGATGAACGATGAGATGTTTAGAGGCTTTATGCAATTCATGCAGCATCAGGCGAGAGAGACTCCTGTTCAAAATTCAGGTGGAAACACTGGCAACTCTCGGATGGTCACTGCTAAGCAGTTCAAGGAGTTGGGACCGCCAGAGTTTTTGGGAAAGCCAGAACCACTTAAGGCGGAGACGTGGTTAAAGTAGATCACCAAAATATTTGATGTCTTGGGATGCTCCGAGGAGCAAAAGATTCCCTTCGCCACCTTTATGTTACATGAAGATGCATATTACTGGTGGGAAACTGTAAAACGTACCCAGCCTGTCGCACTCAAGATGTCTTGGCAGAAGTTCCAAGAGATGTTCAACGACAAGTACTTTCTCGAAAGTATTCGCAAAATAGTATGACCGTGTCGCAATACGAGGCTAAATTTGCGAAGTTATCCCGGTTTGCATCCTATTTGATCGATAATGAGAAGCGAATGACGCGAATATTTCTAAGAGGTTTGAAACTCGATATACGTCAACACCTCATTTCTCACAAACTTTGTTTATATTTAGATGTTGTGAATAGGGCTCAGTTATTGGAGAGCGATAATGAGTCAACACAACTATAAGGCAACGACCAACAACACGATAATAATCATACCGGTGGCAATGGCCATCGAAACAATGATAATCATCGTGGGGGAAATTATCATGCCAAGAATGGTAACCACTTCGGTGGTAATCATGGCCAAGATAATAGAAGTGGAAAATTCAAGAAGAGAAGATTTAACAATGATGGGAAGGCGTCGACAGTAGCACCAACACCCGTTTTCAAGGAAGGAGAACGACCACCAATTGTATGCTTCAAATGCGGAGAGGATGGACATATCAGTCCAAACTGCGTGATGCAGTCCAAAGCATGTTACAATTGTGGAAAAGAAGGTTACCTAGTCCGATTTTATTATGCACCAAAGTCAAGTCCAGCTGGGACGGTGGCACCAAAGGCGGATACGGATAAAACAAAGTCGGTGTTTATGGAAGAGCGTTTTTCGTGACTTCACAAAAAGCGAGTAACCCAAACGAAGTTAACATGTAATAACCCGATATTTTCTATATAAATAAATAGGAAATTTTGCTTAATTTTTTTTTAAAATGATGAGAATAAGTGTCAAGTAATGTGAATGATAAATGCAAATATATTTATCACTTGAAAAATTAGAAATAATTTTAGAATAATTAATTATTACAAATTATATTCTTACTGTAATTAATTTTTATAGCAGGAATGTTTTATTAATTATTTTCCATGAAAACATGATTGGATACTATTTAAATAATATATGAAATGACAATTAAAATTATGACAATAAATATTTTATTATATGAATCTATTCAGAATATTTAAGTTAATTATTTTAACTTGATTATTGATGTTGTATACGAAGGATAAGTCAGATATGGAATCCAAACCCTAAATTTGGATTTTTATCCAGGAATGAGAATAATAATGTGATACTAGTTATATTTTAATTTTTCAGTGCTATAAATATATATCGTATATCTGTAGACTGTTAATGTTAGTCAATTGTGGTAAATTATGTCATGACCCTTATATCGTGTTGTTAAACCCTAATTGTTAAACTCAGTGATGAGTTAAGACTGAGTAGTAATTGTGTTATATGAATTTTACTGTGTATTAGATAATTTCTGTAATTAGGAGAAACCCTAATTATTATTTGAAAACCCTAATTTGTTGAAATTAGAAATCGTAATTACTGTTTTAGTAAATTATACTGATAATTAGGAAACCCTATTTGTTAATTAAGAAACCCTAATTGTTAATTTGAGAACCCGAATAACATTAAGGAATCCTAATATTAAAAACCATAATTTTCTATTAAAAACCCTAATTTTAAATTAGTTTGTTTAATTAAAATTTTATTAAACCTTTATTTTGATTTGTCAAATCTTAGAAATTATTTGGGAAATTGTAAGATTTACATTCTAGTGATTAAACCCTAGATTCAATCACCTTGGACAAGAATGCCCTTGAAATTTTAAATGAAATTACTATTATGCCCTTTTTGTCCCATTAGTGAATTATTGCTAGCAAATCTTATTCAATCTTAGCACCCAACCCTACCAACCTAACAGCTAGCATTCCATTATATCAGAATCAATTAGCCAAGTTGATTGCATCAATTCATTACATAATTTAAGAGAGAGAAAATGTGACATTTATGCTCATTTGTTCACAATACTCATGCTTGACCCTCTCTCTCAAAAAGCTTCGAAATTCCCTTACTATACCAGTCTATAATCAAGCCCCGCAAACACAAACATCAAATTAGGAGCATAGAAATCAGAATCAAAGCTTAGAAAATGTATAAAACCCTAGTTTGAATTTCTGTCCAAAATCTGTTGTTAGATGTTGTGTTTAAGTGTTGTAATATGTTGTTTATAGTGTTCTTAAGTGATCTGGGTTGATAGATGTTAGATCCATAACATCTATAAGCTCAAATCTAGCATTTTTCAAGATCTGGAAATTTTATTAACTGTGGTCTGACAACAAATGTTAGTGGCCACAGATCTTTGGTCGTTTATGATTTTTGTTTTTTTTTAAGTTGTTATGTGTAGATTGTAATGTGATCTTTAATATGAAAAAAGAATTAGAGTCATTTTATGTCTAGAATAGAAGTTATTCACGGTCAAAGACCGTTGACCGACCATGACTTTGTAAATTTTGGGCAGCCCAGAAAGTTAAAAACTCTGTCTGACAAGATATTTAAAACCAGAGATCTATCAGGTTTATTGTTGTTTGTTGATTTTGTTGTAATAGATATGTAACTGGTTATCTGGACTCTAGATACATGCTTTTATATCTCTGAAAAAACACATACTATGGTCGTAATGATTGGTCAAACTAGACCATTTGATCACGGATGCACTTTCTGGACATTCCAGAAAACTCTATGAACTACGTTTCTGACAAGAGTTGACCAACTTGTAACTGTTGATTATGTTGATGTTTTGTTTATGTTAAGTGATAAATCTGTAGTCCTACATGTTGTCTACAACCGTAAGGTTATAGAACACAAAAATAATACACGATCAGAATGTAGTGGAGGTCCAAAGTAAGCCCCACGATCTGTTCTTCATTTCTAGGCAATCCAGAAAAGAAGAACAGCCTCTGACAGCCACTTTGATGGCTTAGATCTTTCATTTGATGCATGATATAAACATGTTTATTGTTAGATCTTGTAGTCTTACATTTTCTCTACCAGATCTGACCAGAAACGAGTCCATTAACACAACACACACTGAATCATTGTTGGTCAAACCTGGTCACTCGTACACTGACATGTGTATTCTGGGTTTGGTGAAGAACACCTATAGCAACAGTTACGTCGCTATAGGCACCCTTTAGCGACAGTTTAGTAATAAAAATTATATTTTTATTATATAATTATAGTAAATTAGATTTAAATTATTAAAAATACAAAATAAATTATTAAAAATTATTTTAATGTCTGAAAATTATATTTTAATTATTTTGGATATATTTCATAAATATTTAATATTTTTGGAATATTAAAAGTATTTAATTTATTTAATTATAATATTAAAAAAATTATTTAAAAATGATTTTAATACCTGAAAAATCATTTAAAATTATATAATAGTATAAGAAAATATTTTAAGTTATTTTCTATGACTTTTAATATTTTGTGGTGAATTTCATTAATTAATTATTATTAATGATATTAAAGTTATTTAATAATTATATTAAATAATTTAGTTTAAAAATGATTTTATTATTTTAAAAATCATTTTAAATGAAAATAAAATGTTTAACGATATTTTAAGTTATTAAAAATAACTTTTAATATTTAAAGGATAATTTTATTAATAATTTAATATTATTGATATTTATTTAACATTAATGATATTAAATTTATTTAATAATTATATTAAATAAAAAGTTTTAAAATGGTTTATTTAATTTAAAAATCATTTAAAAAGAATATAAATGTATTAAAAACATTTTAAGTTATAATTAAAGACTTTTAATATTTGGATAAATAGTACATTAATACTTAAATATTAATGGTAATTATTTAAAAATAATTTTAAATATTTTAAAAATTATTTAATGGTAATATTAATATATTACGAGTATTTTAAGTTATTATAAATAACTTTAATATTTTGGCAATGGTTTCATTAAAAGTTTAATAGTAATTAAATATTAATGATAATAGAATTGTTTGAAGTTTACATCATTTAATAATAATTCCGATATTTGAAAATTCATGATAAATTATAATAAGTGTTTAAAAATTATTCTAAGTCATTTAAAAATAATATGACTGATAGTTACAGATGTTGAGCTACAGAATAGAGTCTTAGACTCGATAATTAACCGATAAAGCTGTTGGTACTCCGACATGTTTCAGAAATTGATCTGGACTTAGATATTTTGACTGTATTAATGATTGTTTGTTATTCAATGACTGTTAGATATGTGTGATAATGTGATTAGGTTATGTGCTGACTGCGAAATGCAGTATTATGTGTTATAATATATTGTTCTAATCGAACGAATGATCTGATTAATGATAGGTCGTGATATAAAAGGTAAAACTAAGTTGCATTCTGTAAGCAACGTATCAGGCAAGTATCCTACATTTGCATTTCCTTTATGCAATGGACATGAGTAAGAAGTTTCAGAATTATATTATTGTTATGCTATATTATTAACTCTATTGCGATATACTCTATATCCGATCATTGTTTATCAATATGTTAGTTTATAGTAATTCAGATATATATTATGTTCGTTAATTACTATAAAATGGTTATACAAGTGTCCCCACTTGGATAATCATTGCAGTTAAACACATGTTGATACACCTTTGTCATTTACCTGTATATATATATATATATATATATATATATATTGAAGTATAGATTATTGTTGAACAAGATAAAACCTTTGGTTTGGAACACCGACAAGTATGAACATCCCTTACACGGGAAAACTTTTATTCGCCCAAGATGGACAGAGTTCTTGAAATGTAGTATTGATCAATGCAGGGCACAACGGGCTGATCACCCCCGTGTCCGTAAGTTATGACGGTTTGTAGATGAATTTCTGTTTAACCCTTTTGAAAATAAAAACAATGTTCATGATATGTCATCTTAACCTTACTTATAGTCAATACGTAGTTTCAAAAATGTGAAAGAGAGTTGTTATGTTATTATTATCCTTGGTACAGATTACTTCACAACTATTGATTTGTTGTAGAGGGGGTTATATAAAGAAAATATTTAAATCCTTTCAGCTAATATTTATAATTGTTATTACTTGCTGGGCACTCAAATGCTCATTCTTGCTTAATTTAAATGTTTTCAGTTAAGTTTAAAGAACCATAAGGCTCATGCAGAAACAAAGGAAAAGAAAAGCTAACCAAAAAAGATTCGTGGTAGTTGCTGTAATAGTTTTATATTATTAAGACAATGATATATATATATATATATAATTAATATCATGTATTATAAGGAATGTAATTAAAGGTCTCGTACCTGGGGAGATAGACTTTGATAATTATGTAAATTAAGTTTGTTAATTATATTATTGTTATTATTATTAGTATTATTCCGCTCATAAAAATGGTATCGTGAATCACCGAGTTCGGGTTTTAAGTACCTGAATTTGGGGGCGTCACATAACACGGGTTAGTTAATTATAAATTCTTGCGAAGTACCTTATTAGATACCGGTTCTACCCATTCTTTTATCTCTCTTGCTTGCGCTCAATGTTTAAATTTGACCCCAGAGAAGTTAGACTTTGAATTATTGGTTGAAACTTCGTTAGGAAAAACCTTCATTACATGTGTTATCCAAGTCTTGGATGAGAGTCACAATTTTGAATGATATTTCTATCGTAATAAATTTCCTGACGTATTCTTGAAGACTTCTTAGCTTACCCCTAGAGCGTGAAATCGAATTTTGTATTGACCCCAGTACAAAACCCATTTTGTAAACCCTCAAATATTTCTTCAACTAAAATAAACGTAACATGCACCAAAGATGTTGGCTCGAGCTGTTGAAGATTACAACCATACCATTCAATATCGTCATGGAATAGCAAACGTGGTAGCTGACGCGTTGAGTAGAAGATCATATGCGGTTACGAGTGTGATATTGTTAACACAAAGACCCATTTCGTATAACTTACAAATGATTAAGATAGAGTTAAAGAATATAGGGACCCACGTAATGATGTTAAATATACGAATAAAATCGACTTTAAATCGACAAAGTTAAAGCCGCTCAAGCTACATACTGAGAGCTGATGAATATGAACAAGAAGGTTCAAGAGGGCGTTAGTCTAGAAGCAAGAGTCGATGAAGAGAGGAAATCTCAACCCTCTATTTTATTGGCCCATTTGAAATCCTTGATCGAGTAGGAACTGTGGCCTATAGTCTCGTTTTACCGCCAAGTATATCCTGTGTTCATAACATTTTTCACGTATCAATGTTACATAATTATGTGGACGACCCGAACCACATTATTAAATTAAAACTAGATGAGATAGCAGAAGATTTAATATATATAAGGAAATACGTGTTAAAATCTTGGATAAAAATGATCATATTCGACACTCAAAGGTTATACCTCAAGAGTTAGAATCTGAAATGAAGTCAAGGTATCCTCACCTCTTCGGCATACCAAGTACGTACGTAAATTTTGAGGGCAAAATTTTATAAGGAGGGGAGATTGTAAGAGCCCAAATTTTATGAATAAAGATTTAATTTTCTCAAAATATTTTTATGAATATTATGGTGTGAATTTGAGATAGTGTTATAGTTGTGGGTAGTATTTATAAATTTTGTAAAGTATGCAAGTTGTTATATAATATTCGATTGGTCGGAGAATATTCGTTTTAACAGGGAATATTTATACGACGGCACAATCATTGATGGACCCCACAACGGAAGTGTTGTCGGAGAGAAAACGATATAATTATCATTTTATAAAAATAACGGTGAGAGTGTTACCATTAAAACTGTTGAACTACACGGTAGTAAAAGTGCAGTAATATGTGTGGTTTTATAGTAGCACACGGTATTAATTATTGATGCTTACGTTAGAAGTCACTCAGTTATACTCAATTATTGCTACAGTAATTATTGCATCATATCTCTCATATTATTAATTCAATTATTTTTACGGTATCATCTGCATAATATGTTATATTATTAAATCAATAATTGAGACGGTAAAGTTATTCATATTATTATTTGTAATATTGACAATGTCTAGAAGTTCTGTCAAGGAGAGGTTTGGTTACCTAATTGCGCGCTAATAAGGAGAAATCCTTATCGAAAAGCTCTCTCTTTCCTTGGAACGACCTGATTGTTAAATATTGTGAATTATAATATTAATGATGAATAAGTTCGTGTTGATTAAAGGTGAAATTAATAGTTTCATTGTGATGAGATTATTAGTGTTAGTGAAAATCGACATCTATTCTGATAATAATTCATGTCTGGAGGTTATATTAACCCATCTGGTAAATAATCGGATAAATGAGCAATTAATTGATATTAATTCACATGATTATAACTATTTGTTCACATGTGTGTACTGTTGATTCACATTCTTGTACTATTAGGGGAGGTGGTGCAAGATTGATAATACTTGCATGACTTAGTTAAAAATGAAGGTATAGATGGAGGTACTATACTGTAATTTATGTTTTTACATGTCTAGAACTATTGATTCACATGATTTACTATTGATTCACATAATTTACTATTAGGGGAGGGGGTGCAAGTTTGATAATACTTGCAGGACTAAATTAAAAATGAAGAAAAAGATGAATGTATTATACTTTAATATTTTGAGCCCCAAAACGTGCAATTATCGAAACTATATTTTTCTATAAATAGAAGCTCATTTTCCCTTCATTTCTCACCAATTCACTAAAGTTATAAAGCAATTATTATAGAGAGAAATTAAAGAGAGAAAGAAGAAGAGAAGTCTACTACCTCAATATTCCAGTATCCAGTCTTCTTTTGAGGTAAGTAGCATTATTTATTTCGTATTCATGAAGAGAGCTTCTGTTATTCCATTCTTTATTATTATATTGGAATAACTTGTCTATGCGAAGTACCGCATACATGGTGAAATTCTTCTGTTATTCCATTCTTTATTATTATGTTGGAATAACTTGTTTATGCGAAGTACCACATATATGGTGAAATTTTTTTGTTATTCCATTCTTTATTATTCTGTTAAAATATCCTGTCTGTGCGGATTACGTATGACCTGGTTTCATTCTTTATTATTCTGTTGGAATATCCTGTTTGTGCGTATTACGCATGACCTGGTTCCATTATTTATTATTCTGTTGGAATAATCTGTCTGTGCGTTCTATCGCATGCCTGGTGAATTCTTCTGTTATTCTATTCTTTATTATTCTGTTGGAATAACCTGTCTATGTGGATTACCACATGCATGGTGAATGATCCTTCGTATTCATTCTTTATTAAATTATGGAAATGATCTGTCTACGTGGATTACCGCATGGCGGGTGAAAATCCATTTGCAGTTTCGTATATTCTATTATACTCGTATGTGATATCATTTCTTTTGTACTTTTCATGTAATATCATTTTCTTTGGTATTTTTTTTTTACGAGTTACTATTCACGAGTTACTATTCACCCGGTTACTATTCACTCTAGTATTATTCACTCGGGTATTCGGGGCACTTTTCGTGTCGGGGTACTATTCACGGGTTACTATTCACCCGAATATTATTTATTCGGATATTTGGGATACTTTTCATATCGGGGTACTATTCACGAGATACTATTTACGAGTTACTATTCGCAGGGTACTATTTACCCAAAAAATATATTTCTTTTCTGTTCAAATTATTTTTGGTGCATGAATATTATTCTTGAATTTTACTCTACAAAGCAGTATCATGTTGACAATTTGGACGTTATTGATTTCTGGATAAATTAAATTATAAATCTTTAAAATTTATCCTTGAACTTATTTTATTGAATTATTATGTCATTGTCATCATCCTCATGCTTATATTGTGATTAAAATCATCTTTGGCTTACGTGCATAGATAGACTTGGTATGATTATAACCAGGGATTATTCGGTATAATCATGACCGTAATGTAACAAATGATGTGGTAAAATTTCTCATTGGCCTGTAGTTCATTGATGGACATTTGTTTGTATGATTATGACCAGGAATTATTCGGTATAATCATGACGACCATTAATGATTACATGAATATCATTGGCCGTGGTGCAGGGATGATGTGATTTATTTATTAAGCTGAGTCTCAGCGATAAAGTTGATAAAAATCTTTTTAAATCATAGAAGATAATAGATTTTATGCTCTACTTGACTCTTCTAATGGTTTGCTTATTCCGCTGCAGTTGTTGATCTAACACTTGTTGTCTATTGTATTCTATTAGTTGTTATACTGTTGAAGGATAAGAATAATTTATTCTGCATTATCTTAGTCATAATATGTGAGACCCCGAATTTTATGAAATGAAAATATTTAATTTTTCTTATAATTATTAATCTATTAAGGGTGATATGTTAAAATTTTACAAAGAAAGTTTTCTTTTGGCTGCTGTTCTCTTCTGCAACAGCATACACTTAGTAGCATATCAGTAGTGTAACCACAAAAACATGCATGAGCTTCATTATGGTAATTTTTACGTCGCCTCTACAGTTCTTTGTCAAAGAGACTAGATAACTGAACAGTTGTAGGCGAGGCCTTTGTTAAACCAAGTTTGGAGAAAAGATGCTAATTTGAGAGAGATATTAGGGAAAATACATCATTAGAGTTATTTTTGAAGAACGGTACGGTTAAAAGCACAAGAAAGGTTTGGACCCACTGTGATGGCAAAAATAATCCAATATGAATTTGCTATCTATTGATGAATTTGAGCCTAAATTAATATAGGTGTCATTAATTATTTTTAATGATTCCATATATTAATGTGTTCTACTTCATGAGTAGATTAAATTAAGTATTTGGAATCTCAAATTCATGGAATAATGAATGAGATATTAACTCCCAAAGATCATGATAAAAGATAATAAATACATGTGGGAAAAATCAAGTCCCACATAGGATTAGAATTAAATATTTTATATGTTTATATACAAGAAAAGTGCTCTTGGGTTTGGGCCCCGAAGGGCACCCCACTTTTGTGGAAGGGAGAGGACCTAGCCAAGGCTAGGTTTGAACCCACACGCACGCCGCCGTTCGGCCTGGCTCGAGCTTGTGGGTCTAGGTCTGTATATATCTTTTTAGACAATTTATTTAAATTTTTAATTAAAATTTATTTATTTAATTCTATTATCAAAACTGTGTCGTTTTGAGAAACGGTATAATCAAGACTGTGTCGTTTTGAGGAAACGATATACGTATATTTGAACAGGCGGCCCAAAACTACGTCGTTTTGGTTGCGCCTTTTCTACTAAAGTAAAACTACGTGGTTTTGGTTCAGTTAATATTAAAACTACGTCGTTTTACATTTCCGAATGGACGCACCTATACTGCATATGATCAAAACTACGTCATTTTGACCAATAAATGTCATATATACCTTTTCAGTGGCATCCTATGCCTTTTCAAAAAACTAAATACTCTTCCAAATGATTACCAACCCTCCTATAAATAGATAGGAGGTAACAGCCTTCATACTCACTCATTTTCTCAAACA